>JARHVA010002854.1:1045000-1417500 GCA_037957365.1 Torreya grandis
GGACATGAATTTAAATCAGAAACACAATGCAAGAAATAAAATCTAATCTATGGCGATGCACCTAAGATGTAATTTGACCAAAATACTAAGTAGAGTGAGACTATATGTAGGATTCATTTACATTTAAGAGCAAACAAGCGCATGATCAATGTAAAAGATTGAAACAATAGAAACAGAGGCTCACAACATAGACTTCTTTTGCTGAGATATAGAGAATGTCAACAAAGGCATAAGGTTCAATCTTCTTATTTGAATTTTTCAATCACATAAGAGGCATAGAAACATGTACAGTTATGTAAACCTTCCAACTCAAGAAAATGAGACAGAAGCAAATGACATTCCTAATCATATCTCTAAAAAATCTATAGTCTAGACTACTTTTACAAATGACACAAATAATATCAACAAAGGTATAGGGTTCAATCTTCTTATTTGAATCTTCCAATCATACAAAAGGAGCAAAAACATGTACAATCATATAAACCTTTCAACTCAATAAAATGAGACAAAAGCAAATGATATTACTTAGCCATAGCTCTAGAAAGTCTAAACTTGTTACAATAATTCTTTCTAAAAAATTCTCTCTGATAATGGATCCTTGATCTTCCTACTCCTTATTTATAGCCTTGGATCCACTCTAAATTGTCTGCTTGTTCCCAATCTAATGGCCCAAATGAAATCTCCACCTAATTAAAAGTGTCTAACATAAGATATCTTATAGATTTTGAAATGCTTCATCTTCTGGCAGTTCATTGGCTGTAATAGATTACAGGACACTCCTTTCTCTTAAACACTAGGTAACACTTAGCCAATTTTCTTATTACTTTAGGAAATCCTAGAGAATGACAGTTGTCATGTTCCATAGCAACTATAAAAGACACGTGGCATAGTCCACGTAACTTATACTCTTTTGTCTCTTTGTTCAGGATCATTCTACCTTTGACACTTGTCATTATCCGCTTCCTCAAAACTTCAACAGCTTAAAATAAAATAAGACTCTCAACATTTCTTTTAAAAGGGATATAGGGATGGGTGTCAATCTCCACTTATTCATTAAAGGACACATGGAAATCTCTGCTTCTCTTACCTGAGTTACGTGATGATCTCCACTGCTTGTAGCTACCCTTTTAGAAACATGCAAAAGATGACACATGGCAGTTTCTACTTTGATCTATTTCTACAAATGGGTCTCATTTCTCATTCACATGGACAATGACACCTAGCATCTTCCACTCACTTAAGAAATAAAACTTGGGGACCCACCACAGTCTTTGCTATATCAACGAAGCAAAGATGAAGATAATTCAGACTACAACACGTGGTGGCTTCTGCTTTCTTTTGCTAGAGTACATGACAACTTCCATCGCTTTTAGTAAAGCAACATTGAGACCTTTCATGACTATCACTTGGCACTTTCTACCTGATCTTGATACTTAGCTTGTCAAACTTTTCACTGAAAAGAGATGAAATGTGGGTGCTGATATGAAATCATGAACGCTGACACTTGGTGCGTTCTGTTGAGTCACTATGAGATATGTGGCACATTTTGACCAACTCACAGAAAATATAAAAGGTGCCTCGGACAATGACACTTGCCATTTCTACTTGAGAAGGATGCCTCAGATGATGACACTTGTCAGGTTCTACTTGATTTCAACACTTAGGCAAAAATGAATCAAAAGGAAAAATAGAGCCCATGCTCTATTTCAGGACTTTACCATCTCAGACCAAAGAATGTGAGGACAAAATTTCAGCAGCACACAACTGAAAAATAAGATGAAATGTAGAGTAATTTATAACTCAAGTTATTGGTGACCCCGAGGACTTTTGAGCCTACTCAAAAAGAAACCACAATTGCCCGCATATAAAAATGTGGCCACAATCACAAATTTAGTAAGGCCATCTAATAAATAGACCATTCAGCATCAAATATCCCCTACTTATTTTGGAACTCCTGGAAAGCTAAATTAAGGTTAATGATGTCCTTGTGCAAAACTTCTACAAAATATGAACTGTAACCTTCAATTGGAATTCAAGATGGATCAAAACAACTTCCACTTCTGGCACTTATGAATTAGACACATCTGGGGAATTATGGAGATTTGAGAGAGACTTAATGTGTTGAGAGTTTTGAAAATTTTGAAAAGATTCTGAGCCATGACCACATGCTTAAAGAACACTTATTTAAAAGAGAGAGTGAGAAAGAAAAAATAGGAAAAAAAAGCAATATGGAAAGGGGAAACTACTATATACAACTAACCAGGTATATTTGCCTCCCTCTTAGATCAAAAGGAAAATTTCTAAAGTTTCCTTTATGGTGAGAAGACTTGTGGTGCCATAAAAATGGCTAAATGGGATGGAGCTCTAGTGACTTGCTCATCTTTCTTGCCACCTTGATTGGCCTGCATCTGAGTGAATCAGAGTCAAACATGTCCCCAACATATACATACTCTTCTTGTTCTTGAAAGCTTGCCAAATGTTGGTTCTTTATGCTATTGTGTCTCATCAAGAAATCAATGTCTATTGGTTCTCCACTCTATGTCTTTTGATAGACATCATTTTTTGGCTTATCTCCTTCTACCTCATGCTCAAGTTCCATTGCATGATCATCCTCCTTGATGACTTCAACCTCCTGAAAGGAAAAGTATGAAAGCTTGCATCCCCTCTACATACTTATTTGAGTCTCAATGTTATCATCTCCACATTTGGCCAGCTCACAGCCTTCTTAAAGAATAATGTAACCTGCCCCAATGACTTCAAACAAGTCATTCAAAACATGATAAAAAATTATGTCTTTTTTATCAGAGATAGAAGCAAAAGCTTGTGACTAGTTCTTTGGTTCATCAAAGGGTGTACCTATAGTGATTTCTTCTTCATCTATACTCATGAAATCTTCTTGACTAGCCATGAACTAAGCATACTCCTCTGCATACTTATTTGCTTCCTCCAAAATATATTCCTCTTTGAAAAGGGATAAAGAAGAAGACTAATGGTTATGCATTGCAGAAGAGGAGACAATTCTTGAGCTAGAATCAAATGATCCTCTTCTATCCATTTGTCCATCACTTCATCTATATCAGATGTATCTTGATAGCTCTCTTGGAGGGATGTAGATGGGGTGTGTTCAAATGTAGGATCTTCTGCTTGATCATCATCATAAGTGAGAGTAGCCTCAATCTCTTCAAGGCTTTGAGCAAAACCTTTCTCTTCCTTCTTTATGCCCCATGATTCTGTTGTTTGTTTCCAACTCATGACCTTGTGACCAAAACTTTTCCCTTGGGAAGAGATAACAATTTTATCTTCTTCAAGATCCCTAGCTAGTTCATGATTTTCCCTCTTCCAACTTAAAATTTGGACATCATGTTGAGAGATCTGAAGATTGGTAGAAAAGGTATTATTTGGCGTAGGCTCCTCTCTAAGGTCTAAAACCTCTATCTCTCTTTCTTTAAGCAATCTCATCTTTGACTCTAATTCTTCAATTTGTTTAGCTAGATTTTCTTGAAAGAATCTTTCATGGAGCTCATAAGAATCATCATAGAAGTGGGGAGTGCATGAACACTGTGATGAAAAACAAGAAGCTTCTTGAGGAAGGGTGGGAGGGACTTAAGGGGGAAGTGAGGGTTTGGATTCTACTTCCCTTGCTGCCAACATAGACTCAACATAATTGGGGAAAGGACCTTGATAGGTTTGACTTGTCTCATGAGCAAGGGTTGCATATATCTGATATGAAACTTGTCGCAATGAATATGTAGGTTGATAGACTTGGTAAGGCTGTCTCTCATGAATACTCAGCTTCTCTTCTAAAAATGCAATCAAGCCACACACATCCAACATCTCATATGTAAGCCTTTGTCAATTTACTCTTTCAATGGGATCCCATTCACTTTTAATCAGATCTACTACATTTCTTATTTGATAGATGACATTATTATGAATTTCTTGGCCACATCCCCTTCTATTATCAAGCTCTAATACATGTTTTTTATATCCCATCAATGCTTGTTTGAAGGTGGAAATGAGATTTGGTTGAGTATGAGATGTAACATATTGGGAAGATTGGGCATAAGACTAATATGGCTCATGATAGGGCTGAGGCTAGTCATATCAAACCTGTGAAGGGCAAAAATTATAACCATATGCATCCTTGTTGCTTGATGTGATTCCATGAGTAACCTGATCTTGATTAAAAATATATGAAGGGGCATAAGACCCATAGCTCTAAGTAACAGAATTATACATACCAAATGGTGATTTATTGATGATACCAAGACTGCTTAACCATCTGATTCAACTCAGAGTCATTGTTGATGTTGATAAAATTAAAAAACTCTAAAGGTTGGTAGGCTGAAGAACACACTAAAAATTCTTCAACTCCTTGAAAGATTGGTCCCACCAGGTGTGCCAAAAATTGTTGATGATTTAAAATTGTGCTTGATTCTAATCAATAACAATGGGAAGTTTCAAGATATGGGACTTGCATCTTGAAACAACCTCTAGATTTTAGAGAAGTTGGCTCTTCTTTAAATCAAATATGTACTAGGAAAAGGGACATGAATTTAAATCAAAAACACAATGCAAGAAATAAAATCTAATCTATGGCGATGCACCTGAGATGTAATTCAACCTTAATCTTGAGAATAGTGAGACTATATGTAGAATTCATATACATTTAAGAGAAAACAAGTGCATGATCAATGTAAAAGATTGAAACAATAGAAATAGAGGCTCACAACATAGACTTCTTTTGTTGAGATATAGAAAATGTCAACAAAGGCATATCATTCAATCTTCTTATTTGAATTTTCCAATCACATAAGAGGCACATAAACATGTACAATTATGTAAACCTTCTAACTCAAGAAAATGAGACAAAAGCAAATGACATTCCCAATCACAGCTCTAGAAAATCTATAGTCTTGACTACTTTTGCAAATGACACAAATAATATTAACAAAGGCATAGGGTTCAATCTTCTTATTTGAATCTTCCAGTCATACAAAAGGAACAAAAACATGTACAGTCATATAAACTTTCAACTCAAGAAAATGAGACAAAAGAAAATGATATTACTTAGCCACATCTCTAGAAAGTCTAAACTTGTTACAATAATTCTTTCTCAAAAATTATCTCTGATAATGGATCCTTGATCTTCCTACTCCTTATTTATAGCCTTAGCTCCACTCTAGATTGTTTGCTGGTTCCCAATCTAACAGCCCAAATGAAATCTCCACCTAACTAAAAGTGTCTAATAGAAGATATCTTATAGATTCTGAAATGCTTCATCTTCTGGCAGTTCATTAGCTGTAATAGATTACAAGACGCTTCCTTCTCTTAAACATTAGGTAACACTTAGCCAATTTTCTTATTACTTTAGGAAATGCTAGAGAATGACACTTGTCGTGTTCCATAGCAACTATAGAAAACATGTGGCACAGTCTGTGTAACTTATACTCTTTTGTCTCTTTGCTTAGGATCATTTTACCTTTGACACTTGTCACTATCCGCTTCCTTGAAACTTCAATAGCTTAAAATAAAATAAAACTCTTGGAATTTCTTTTAAAAGGGATATAGGGATGGGTGTCAATCTCTACTTTTTCATTAAAGGACACATGGAAATCTCTACTTCTCTTACCCGAGTTACGTGATGATCTCTATTTCTTATAGCTACCCTTTTAGAAACCTATGGAAGATGACACGTGGTAGTTTTTGCTTTGATCTATTTATACAAACGGGTCTCATTTATCATTCACATGGACAATGACACCTAACATCTTCCACTCACTTAAGAAACAAAACTTGGGGACCCACCACAATCTTTGCTATATCAACGAATCAAAGATGAAGATAATTCAAATCGAAACATGTGGTGGCTTCGACTTTCTTTTGCTGGAGTATGTGGCAACTTCTGTCACTTTTCGAAACGCAACATTGAGGCCTTCTATGACTACCACTTGGCACTTTTTGCTTAATCTTGATATTTATCTTGGCAAACTTTTCACTGAAAAGAGATGAAATGTGGGTGCTAATATGGAACCATGGATGCTGACACTTGGCACGTTTTGATGAGTCGATATGAGATACGTGGCACATTCTGACCAACTCATAGAAAATATAAAAGGTGCCTCAAACAATGACACTTGGCATTTCCACTTGAGAAGGATGCCTCAGATGATGACACTTGTTAGGTTCTGCTTGATTTCAACACTTAGGCAAAAATGAATCAAAAGTAAAAATAGAGCCCATGCTCTATTTCATGACTTTGCCATCTCGGACCAAAGAATGCGAGGACAAAATTTTAGCAATGCACAACTAAAAAATAAGATGAAATGTAGACTAATTTATAACTCTACAGACACCATGTGCCTTTTCTTAA
This sequence comes from Torreya grandis, assembly GCA_037957365.1. Classification (NCBI taxonomy): domain Eukaryota; kingdom Viridiplantae; phylum Streptophyta; class Pinopsida; order Cupressales; family Taxaceae; genus Torreya; species Torreya grandis. The sequence continues at coordinate 1,051,374 of JARHVA010002854.1, forward strand.
CCCCTTTCCCATCAAAACATAAGAAAGTTTCTTATGACTATGTGGAGCATGTTGATCTAAGATTTTCCAAAGAACCAATAAGAGGCATAATAGATACTATAGGATGAGACGACCTTCTGACAAACTTGAATCCATCCTAGGAGGGATAGTAAATGTCCCTACCATTTTATAATTTTTCTAGGATGTGTGTGTGTGTGTGTGTGTGTGTGTGTGTGTGTGTGTGTGTGTGTGTGTGTGTGTGTGTGTGTATGGCCATTAAAATAAACTTCCATTCTTGTAGCAGTTGAATGGGTAGTTTGTTAATTTAACTAAATTGTTAAATTTTCTTGGTTTTCTCTTTTAGCTATGATTGTTGTATAAGAGATTAATTAGTTAAAAAATAGTGATCCTTGAATTAAGAATCTAAATCATTATTACTCAATAGTTTCTATATAAAAAATCCTAGCCTAATGATGAAGTTTTAAACTGTGGGTTTATTTAAATATACTTAGGTCATGGGTGTGTTTGTAGGAAAACCTTTTTGAATGAGTTATGTAAACTTGGTTGTGTTCTTATGGTTTGAATTTATTAAGAGGTTGTGTGTGAGTGAATTCCTTCTTAAATCCTTTGAACATAAGTGTGGAGACTTGGAAATATAATGAGGCAGTTATATGGTGTTCTTATATGATTTTGCATCTCACATTTAACTTCTTGGTAAATCATGTAGGTTATATTATAAACGGTAGAATAAATTGAAGATATTTTGATTTGAGTTATGAATGTTATAGTAGAGTATTATTTTTATGAAAACATTTATGCAAAGAATTATTTTAGAATAGAAAATGTAATTTGAATAGAGAAATTGAGTATGGAATAATATAATAGATTTCAAGTCTTAGTAATATGTTGCTAGGATATAAAGAGTCCATAGAAAATTGCTAAAACACAAATGTTATCTAGAATAGGAAATTATTGGTGAAATTGTGTGATTATTAAATGAGTAAATTTTTGAGTAGGAACTCCATTATAAACCTTGAATATGTATGGGTTTCCATTATGTAGTGTAATGTGGATAGATACGATTATAACTTTTCAACTAAGTTGGAAGTTGACCTTGTTTACATAGTATTATACTTGGTGTTAGAAATAATTACTAAGGTTAGAAGTGTGATTTTTGTATGCAATATTTTGAATGTACAAATAGACTATGTTATGACTAGATGAAATTATAAGTAATTAGATAATTATTATTTGGGTCATGTCTTAATTTAATATATTTATGGATGATTATTGAAAAATATGTTAGGTATAAGTATAGAAAATCTTGATTACCAATCTTTCTTTTTAACATATTTGTATGAGGTTAAATTGAGTATTTAGCTATAAATACATATATTTTCATGTGGCATAGTATTTGTGATATGTTATTGAATCTTTAGTTACATGTTATGTTGAATAACATGTATTTATATGAGTATTCTAATGGGTGACTCTAATAAAACACTTGGCCAACCCCTTCTCAACAAAAAGGAGAAAGTCTCTCCTAAGATCAAAAAGAGATCGACGATTTATGATCACATGATGAGGTTGTGCCAACTAATTTACAAGCAACTACCCTTTAGGAATTAAAAAATGATCAACTAGTCTTGCTAATTCTTATTTATTAGGAGAAAGTAAATCCAACAGGGGTGGACATGGCAGGGGTCTGAACCCCTAGATCCCTTTTAAAAATATAGAGTAGAGAGGAACCAGTGCAAGCTAAGAAATTGGTTGGGGAGGACGGATCTAGTTTGAACCTAGAGGTCAAATTGAGGAATTTGGAGGCAAGACTAAAAGGGATGATAAAGGAAATCAAATGCATAAGAAAGGAAATTAAAACTACCTATGAGGTGATACTAGTCAGAGTGGGTGTGGGAAATAGGGGTGGCAAAGTTTAGAAGAATCTGGTGAATATGCTCAACCATGAGCTAGAGATGGTGCTTTAAGGGGGGTACTAAATACATAAACAACAAGAGGAAAACTAGGGGAAACACAAGAGTATAATTTAGAACAAGAAGAGGGTGAAGGCAATGGAGCTTGCCAATGATCTAAAGAATCCACTTGTGGCTAAACGGCCTAGTAAAAAAATAGGGGAAATATGAAGAAGAAAGAAGCTAGCATAATGAGGAGTCTGACACCAAAAAGAACAAGTTCACTATTTCCATCCAAGAGGATCTAGAAGATTGGTAGGGGTTGCATGTAGCTCTTTTGTTTTTTTATATCTTTGTCTACTCATGTTGTATTTTTGTTGGTTTTGAGTAGGCTCTAGGGGGTTCTTGTTCGCTTGCGAGAGGGATGCCAATTATAATTTATTTCATTGGGTGGATTCATGTCTATAATTGATGTTTATGAGAGCCCTTAAAACCCATTTGTTTACCTCATACATACATACATACATACAATTAAATTATTTACTAGTATATTATTATTATCTAAACATCAATGTTACTATCATAGTAATATAATTTAATAAAATATCATAGCAAAAATGTGTTAATAAAATATAATATTTATAATAATAGATTATGTGTAATAAAAATATATTGTTGTATGCAGTAAAAAAAAGATATAAATTATGTTATAATTTATTTACCATATACAATGAGAAAAAAACACTGTAATTTGCAACCATAGTAAAAAAATTGTTTGAAATTCTTCATTAGTTATTCTAAGTATTTGTATTTATAGCAATTACAAATTACATTTTCCCACTAAAAATATTACAAAGAAACTAATCACTTTATTTTTGATATTTTTTTGAGAAATAAATATTTATTATTTTTCACTCAAACATTAGAAAATTACATTACTTTTAATTTTATCATGATTCCCAAAACATTTTTATGGTTTTGGTGAAAACAATAGTATTATATCGCTTTGAAAAGTATTAATACAAAATAACTCTAATATTTTATCATTTATCATCTTTGTCTTTTTTTATTATATATTGGTATCATCGTTATTATCATCATTCGTATCATCGTTAACAACATTATTATTGTCATAAACATTATTACCACTAACATCCTCCTCTTCCTCCTCAGGGAAAGATGACACCTAAATAGATGGAATTATCAATAAAGATTACCATTAGGTGGTAATGTGCAATGGCATTAGTGTATAAACAATGTTCCATCTATGTAACTAATAAGACACTCGAAACAAATGAATCTTAAAGTAATATCCACCCATAAAAATCATGTTTCAAGGATGAGAGTAAGGGTGCCTTTATTCCTTCTGCTTCCGCGACCCCACCATATAAAACTTAGAACTTAGACATGTCCACTTTCATTAACTAATTTCTAGTCTCATGAACTACTTAGCACTTTTGTCTGTCCTTTAAAAACTAAATATTCACTCGTGTACAAAAGTGCATTTATGCTCCCTACTTTGTGGACAAATCCACAAAATATCCATTGGTTTATACCATTACCTGTCTTAGAGATCGGGGCTTTTACCAGTGTTAGTATAATTATTTTACAACCCATATGAGTGTCGATCTAATTAGGATTGGGAAGGATTGCTTTCCTTTTGGCATACATTGTAAAGTGAAGATCTCCAACGTATTTAAAAGCAAATATGAACTAATAAATTTACGAATATAAGATAAAATATATAAAAAAATAAATTATTTTTTTGATATTCCATACATCTCTTTATATCTACATGTTGAATATGAGATTGCTTCCTACTTAATCTTGTAGAATAAACATGATTAATGAAAGATTCAACTCTTTAGATGTAAAGTATTATGGAAACAAAGTCTTTATTTAAATATTGAAGAAGTTCAAATATTTCTTGCAAGAAAAGGGTGCAGTATCTCTAAGCTTTGAAAGCCATGATATTATGCCTAAAATTTTGCAAGATGAAAACCATACAAAAACAAGTTTTTTTTTTACTAAGAATGTATAATGCATATTCTACAAGTCCACATCACCAAGAACCCAACCACGTGGCCTGAGTCACACATTATGTCGAAACAAACTCGCATACCTAAATAACATAGATGGAAATGCACAAGTGGTTGTATGGTCACTTTGCCACCAATTCAACCCCTTTCTCTAATCAGCATATAGAGTCTCAACAAGTCTACAACTCTTTATGCATACCTAGCACTCCCCACAACCTTAAGGCCCAAATTGAAAACTCAACTAAAATGAGGTGGGTTAAAAAATCACTAGATTAAATGATTCATATTAACTCTCAAAAGGTTTAAATAAAACCCCAAGTGATTTATACAAATCATAGGGCTCAGTGCATACCTTCAATCACAACTTAAATCTATGTTTAATTGACTTAACTTTATGGAAAGTGCTTAACAAAAACACCTCATATTCTTTATATGTCCTAAAAAAGAGTAAAATTTCTTTTCTTAGTTCCTTGAGTATGGAACACTCCATATTAATCATTATATCTATTCATTTTATACAGTTGAATCAAGAAAAGTAGAGAAAACCATAGGAATCCTTATGGAAGTCAATAAAGTGTTCATTTTTTACTTTTCAAGTTTTAATTTCAAATCTAATAAAAGGAAAGGAAGTTTTAGAGAATGACTTATCCATAGTCATCACTCTCCACCTTCTCCACCCATGGAAGACTACCATTAATGTGCTTTTCAAGATTTTTACCTTAAATTATTTTATTTTATTTTGTATTTCTATATCCATACAAAGTTCCTTTGATTTATTTTATAAATACCCATATTCTAGGAATGTCCTTAGAGGTCTTAGAATGACAATGTTTAAAAGGGTGTTTAGGAGCTTCAAGTTCATCCACAACCATTAATGGCCACCCAAACCAAGGTTACTATTCATTTTTAGTTTCATGTGTTAGAGAATATGAAATTAAGGAGGTTTCTCTTTTGGGTTAACCCATCCAGGGGATTTCAAGAGTCCACAATAGCCATTAAAACTAAAATGACCACTTCTTGAGAAATAGGTTATATGAAGAAAAATATAATGTTTTGTCCCATTAAACTACTTCCACATAAAAGATATATACAAATTGGGGTGGGGAGTGTCATGGTTTATAGAACTATTTTTGGCAAATAGAAGAAATAAAACTAGAAGTAAACTTTATAACATAATGTCATACTTAATAAAAAATAGTAAAATAATTATTATAAAAATAAAATAATTAACAACCTATTGGGGATAGCCTAGCAGTGTGTGAGTTGAGTGCTAGAAGTGGGAGGTCTTGGGCTCTATTCCCTAGGTTGACCACCTCTATTATGTCATTCCCACATTAGGCTCTGACAGGTCAGTCATGAGGGTACCTAATGGAATGGACTAGTCAGTTCAGTGTTTCATGCAAAAGGGGTTAGTATGTAACTTGAAACATGTGTTCAATGTGATGAGGCAAGTCCATTATCCATGGCTAGGACTACTCTTCATAGTCGGTTCTGGCTCTAGTTAAATAAACCCTATTACCCAACATTTTTTGCTAATGAGATGTGGGTGAGTTGGTTAAGTGGTTTGATCATTTCAAGCCTCACCTAGGTTCAAATATCTAGAAAGGTATATGAGGTCGGTTGTGGTTGTTGTTTTTATAATCAATCTTGTTAATGATTATTGGTTATTCTTGAGGCTAGTGGTGGTTGTTGTTGGTAATATTTGGTATACATCTGGTAATATATGGTATACATGTGGTATTACATGGGGATTTTGGCCCCCAATTATGTCCCAAACTAGTGCACACTTTGATCAAAATCTATTATTTAGTAAAAAAACTAAACAAAAGTTAATAAACCATCCACTGACTGAGTTAAGCCATGTGGTTCAATACAACATGGTTTTAAAAAATTATGGTCGATATGTATTAATTGCCACTATGTAAGGTATAGTGACAATGGTAAGCCACATGGTTAAAGAACTAACCCAACATAAAATGACCCATAATTTAGATCATCATACAAGCCCAAAAGTGCTCACATAGTGCAAGTTGTATTCCAAACCACCGTAGTTAAACACCATTTATATCTGCCAACCCTTAAGGCTTACAACATAATATATAGTTACATGGAGGACTACCACTAAAGGTTGAGGGAAACCCTTCAATTAAGAGCATAAACCCTATAGCCAAAGAGCCTATGTATCGATTTCTACCTTACATGTAACTCAACTTCAACTTTTCACAAGTAAACCATTGCTACTAAAAATATGAAATAAATTCTTACAGGTTTTAAAATCATGAATTTTAATTTCAAATTATTTTGGATTTGATTTTACCCCATTTTATGTGTAATTTTTTTGATAAATAATTGAGGATTAAGGGTTTCTCACCAAATATATGAAATCAAAGTAGTTACCAAAAAAACATGCATCTCAAATAACAACCATGAGAAGGTGGGAGAACCAAAAAAGGCCTAACCAGCCAGTAATGAATCAAAAAAAAGCACAGTACATTGAACCACCATCCAAAGAGGAGAAAAACATAACAAAGGAATAACTAAAATAAAATGACCCATAAAATTGATACCACCCTAGAACTGAAACCCATACATACAATAAACATAGACATGTAACCATAATACATGTAAAAAATAAAAAAGAGACCTTAATCCAACCATTGGGTTACACTAGAATGCTCACCACCAAACCACCTCATTGATTTCCATTAAATTCCAGAACCTGACACCTCCACAGACTAGGTACCTGATTCAACCTTAGCAAGGGGAATGAAACAACTACCCAATGTAAGGGCTAGAAGGTTGGACTCAAGCTGAGCCCGAATTGGTGAAGAAATTATCATCAATAAGAGTATGTATAAGGGATATTATTATTATGTTAGTATGAATATAAATCAAATAAAACACACTCAAACTACTAATTCAACTACTAATTCAATAAACTACTACCATTGGATAAACTACTAATTCAAACTTATACCTCTAGCCTAGACACTCAAAGACCTAGTGAACTACACAAATAACTAACAAATGAAAGTAAAACAAGCAAGTCTACCTTCCATAAGAACAAGTGTTGTGTGTTAGCAATGAGGTGATGTGCTTGGTTATGTGATCAAGAAATCTTTAGAAATGGATCTCCTTGCACCACCTCTCCTTGTCACCTTGTCAATGTTGGATTTAGCTTTGGCTTGATCCAAAACTCATAAGTCTTGGTTGAAGAATATTTTAAGAAATACAAATAATATTGCTATCTCTAAGAAGAGATGTTTTATTGCTCAAAATTACAAATAGAACATATGCCTATCTTTGAGAAGAGATGTCTGATTTCTTTTTAAAGATACATCTTTATTTATACCTATTTTCAAGGTAGAAGGAGCATGTGGAAGGTCACCAATCTTGAGGGAGATGAAATGATTTGACTTCCATGAATTACAACATAGAATTCAAGAAATTACTATTTTTAGAAACTTATTACTTTTAGACTGCACTACTAAAATTAAAATAGGGGCACTTCTATTGGGTTTTTGAGGATCAAAACCCATTGAGTAGAACTATATACCATCTCACCACGTTCTAATCATTCTTAGCTTTCCAACAATTCAAACGAAGAGTAAAACATAGTTATGGTTCAAAAGTTATGACTCCCAGAAATTATGTCACCAATTGGGGTAGAACCATCACCCGAATTATTGCCTGAAGTGTTACTTGGATCATTGCTTGGCTTGGTTTAGAAAAATGGGTGTTATAACTTTACTTTAAGATAGCTTTGAGGGAAATCCTACATAATAATATTACACTGCCAAATCTTATGGATCAATAGGTGAGGCCTTGCATTTATAGCCTCCAAAACTAACTCTAACCTAAGTGTAGTTATGTTAGAGTAAATAATGGTTGATGAGTTAAGGAGTGGAAATGCATTTAATATTTGGGATAGAGATCCCATTCATTAGCCATGGCTCTTTATTTATAAAATTATGGATTTAAGAATATATTTTCAATTCCATTTATTTTGAAGATGATGATATTATCATGACCTCATTTTTTATTGAATTTCTTTTTTTTAAATTTGATTTCACTAATTGCACATAGAAATTTCATTTAGTCAATTGATTTGATTTGATTAGTTAATTCATTCTACTTATCATTTTATCACTTTAAGAATTGTTTAAGTGCCCCATTTAATAGGTCCAAAGGCCAAATTGTCACATTATTAGGTTACAAGTTGACTGGAGATGAATATGTGAAATGTTACTATTATGTATAAGATAATACCCTAAATAAGGATGCCTCAACATGATTTTGAGCACTAATATCTGATGTGCATACAAAATTGGGACATTCAGTGATTCCTATACTTAATTTGCACTATTTAGTACAAATCAATCTGAAGTCCGATTGGAAGTCAGTTATGGCCAAAATAGGGTGTTTATAGTTTACCCCTATTTAGGAAGGTGTTTTTAGACATAGGCATAGTAATTTTTTCTTAAAGAATGGAACCATCATTAATACATAATGCCTTAGAATGTGATGGATGAGCCCTAGATGCCCCCTCGAGAGAGTGGGTGACAAATAAGGTAGACGAATGTTCCCTCAAAAATAAAGAAATGATGTAATCTATAGGTAAGGGGGTTAGAAGTCTGATTTACCCAAAGGTAGTTATAATCAGTGGCATAGTGAGATTCCCTAGTAGGACAAATGAAAATATTGATTTACCCAAAAGGTGGTTATAATCATCAGCATAGTGAGGTAAAAATAATCATTTGACCAAAGGTAGTTATAATCATTATCATAATGAAAAATTTCCTAGTAAGATAGATAGAGATAATTATTTACCCAAAGATGGTTATAATCATTAGTACAAGGAAAATTATGCCCCAATAAGTCAAAAACATGATAATAATTTTCCCAAAGGTGGTTATAATCATTAACATCTAGATATATCAAAAACACAATGATTTTTCCAAAGACATTTATAATCATTTGCACCATGGTTTGACCCAATAGGGTGGACATAAGCATGATATAAGTCATATTTTCTGTAGTAGGTAAAAATGGGAAAAAGGGGCTTACATACTAAATCTATAGTCACATAGTAAGAATAAGATTGTGCAAAAGATAGGCATGAATTTGGGCTACCTACTAATATGGAGATATACATCCTAACTATCAAAGATTAAAATTCATTTGTGATTTAATTACTCTATATCTAGGTAATATTTAGATAAATTAGGAATTTATCAGGTGATTAAGGAGAAGTATTACATCACCATTGATTGTAAGATTCATTGAACTAATTTTTGTTATAACATGTGATGGTATGCAACATGATATAAACACCATGATGACCTAGCTGTAATATGCATAAGGACTAACACTTGATCCAATAAACAAGTGAGAAAAATGCATTAATGATAAAAACCATGATGACAATGTTGATATATTAATATATATGGACTTAAGTATCATGCACAAGAAATTACCTAATAAATGTATATATACTAATTTAGGGCACAACAATGAAAGCAAATAAATAGGCAAACAAACAAACAAACAAAAAAAATAAAACACCAACAAATAAAAAACAATAAAACACCAAAAAACAAAATAATGAACAAAATAATCAAAACAAAAGCAAATAAATAGAAACAATGGTTAATCATAATGCTAATGTAAATTGAAAAAAAATTGTTCATGCATGTGTAATAGAGGTGTTACTCTGGGAAACAGGGTGACCCCTAAGTTAGATAACAAATATGTAGGTATAAAAATGAAGGAACAAAGATGAAAAATATTTCCCCTAGGCTATAGGGAACAATGACATAAATAAGATGACAAAAATTTCCCCTAAGCAATAGGAAAAAATGAAACAAAGAAATAGAAAAGGGGGAATATAATAAAAAGAATGGGTAGCCAAGATGACTCAAAATGCATTAGGAAAGTAGATTTTTCCTACATAATTTCATGGATGCAAGATTCAACATGAACTTCATGCCAAATGTAGTTCTCCCAAGATATGGGATAAAAGAAAAGTGATGATAAGGAAACATGATTGACATGTAGAGGAATATGGGAATGGTCTCATAAGATGTCAAGTGTGTATATAAAAAGGGAGGAATGACATTCCATACTCATGAAAAAATCAACAAAAATAAATCACACAAGTGCAAGATTATGGTTTATGCTAAAACCACACTAAAAGGTAATAGACAAGTGCTCACACATGAACTGGGTTCATAATGCATACTTTGTCTAGAAAGGAGAAAGAGAATGAGCTCACAAAATGATGCGAAGATAAATAAATCTTAAAATGGTGAGAGCATTTGGAAATGGTTACTCAAAAAATGGCGAAGGCGTAAGATAAATCCAAGTGGTCATTAGTGTATCAAAGTCAAATACATAATGCTCACAATATAAACTCACAAAATAATAAGATTTTACGGATAAGCCCAATAAAGATGTGAAAACTAAAGGACAAGTGGTTAATTTTTCAAATATATAGGGATCCTAGGATCTTTAAGGTAAAGAAGTGGTTGAAAAACAAAGGAAGGTATGTATGAGCTAACTTTAGATACCCCATGTATCCAAGTGTTGCCTACATAGTTTTTACGGACCTCGAGCTAATGTAGTTCTCCCAAAAATGGGAAGAAAAAGACCAAGATGGTCTAGAAATAAATTAAATAGATAAAATGGCCTAACCCAAAAAAAATTGATGGATTGATATCTTTCTTAGAAATTTTAAACCAATTTTCATGATTTTGTTATTTTTATGATTTTCTAGAATCTTTTACAAATGTTTTTAAAAATTTCTAGGCATCTCAACTAATAAAAAATTACAAGATACCAAATGGTCTAACTCACAAAATGGTGAGTGTGTCTTCAGTTGTTCTAAAAATGATGAGAGTATTTAACTTTAAATTACTCATAAAATAGTGAGAGCGTAGAAAAGGGTGATTGAGCTACCCTCAATGTAAATTGAGCATTGCCTACATAGTCCTGATGGACCTCAAGTCACTGTAGTTCTACCTTACAATGGAGGAATCTAATTAGGTAGTAGCAATTTCATGAATTAGTCAAATGGCATAGTATATAATAGGAATGGCAAGGTGATGTGGTAATGCATGATAAATGTGTTTCCACTAAGTTTTCCATAGGTGTTTATAATTAGAAAATAATAACATGAGTCAATGATACTAATCTTCCCAAAGGCAATTATAATTAAAAGCATTTAGAATGAAAATAAAACATGACAATAATGAAGAATGTAATTGCCAAACAACTATCATACTAGTCCAATATATTGCCTCTTTATAGAATACTAAATCAACTTTTGAAACATCATTTGAATCCAATTCATAAAGGTGCTTAAAGAACCAATGGATTAGAACCAAGGTCAATAAGGGTCAGAAGGGTGAGTAAAACAACTTCAGTCAATAGTGAAGGTGCAGATGGAATAATATTATGTTATAATATAATGAAGATGATTTTATGGTACAATGTAAATTATCCTCATATACAATACCTCAAGTCACTCAAGAGAAATAATGCTTGAGGTGTATTATGTTTATAGGCTCATCAAGTTCATCTCTATCTAGGTTAGCTAGCCTATAAGCTCCAGAGCCATAATTAGAAACAATGACAAAAGGGCCTATTTAATTAGGTTTGAACTTTCCTTTATTATTTTTCTTGACTATGGTGTTATGTTGGTTTTCTTTCATGACAAGATCAACAAGCTCAAAATCTCTATGTTTGACCTATCGGTTATAATGACCACGTAATTGGTTTTGATATATTTCAAAGATGTCTATAGTGGCTATGCATTTTTCATCTAGTAACTCTAGATCTTTCAGGTAAGTGACTCTATAATCCTCATCATCTAGGATGTTTTTTAATGAGATACATAGAAAAGGTAAATTGACCTCAATGGTAATAATGGCCTGAGTGCCATAGACAATGGAATATGGCATGGCTCATATTGGAGTATAATATTTAGTATGATATGCCCAGAGGATGTGGAGGATTTTTAAGTGTTAATTATGGCTAATATCATTGACAATATTCTTAAGAATATTGACAATGGTTTTACTAGATGTCTTTGTTTGGCCATTACCTTGGAGGTAATATGTGGTGGAAATGTTTTCAGTGATGTTGTACTCCACACAAAGTGCTTTGACATCCTTATTCTTAAATGATCCCATTATCAGATATAATGTCAGATAGGATACCATAGCAGCATATGAGATGGTTAAAGATGAATTCGAAAATATGTTTTCTAGTCATGTGAGGTGTATAACTTCAACCCACTTAGTGAAATACTCAGTGGCAGTGAGGATGTGTTTATGGACATCTGAGGAGGTAGGGTTAATCTTCCCAACAAGATCAAGTCCCCACATTGAAAATGGAAATGGTCTAAGCATTAGTTTTAATGTTTTGGCTAGATCATGAATCAAATTAGCATGTATTTGACATTTGTCACATCTTTTTAAATAAGCAACTGCATCTGCTTCCATAGTTGGCCAATAATAACTAATATATAAGATATTTTTGTCAAGGATAGCCCTATTGGTGTGGGATCCACATATGCTTTCAAGAAATTCCCTCAACATTAATGTGGATTCTGTCAAGTTTAAACAATGAAGAAAAGTTCCTTCAATGCTTATGTGGTAAAGGGTTGGGCCAAATAGTGTATATCAAGAAACTTGGCATGTAAAGGCTTTTTGTTATTTATGTGATAGATCTAGTGGAAAGATGTGATCATGAAGGTAGTTATATAGGTTTGAATACCAAATAAAACTATGATCAATAATATCACATATCATTTTAATGGTCAAAGGTTCATGGGTAGGCACTAGAAGATGTTCAATAAAGAATTGATAGTCTTTTGCCTTATTTGTGCTATGAATTAAAAACCAATGGTAGTCATTTCATATGTTATCCTATTATTATCTTGAGGTATGTGTTTAAACTAAGTATGGGAAATCTACTACTTTAGAATGTCCACCATGGTCTTTTATGGTACTGACTTATCATCTTTGGTCTAAAAGTGGTCTATAACCTGATTGATGATTAAATGAGAATCACCATGAACCATGAGATGCTAATTTTTCCATTGTAATTCTTGATGAATCACTATAATGAATGTTTCATATTCATCCATGTTATCAGTATAAGGAAAGTTGATGTAGAATGACTTGGTAATAATATCCCCTTATGGTGTAATAAATAATAGGCCTGCCCTTGATCCATCACATCTAAATATATATTCTAATTATGCTCCTTATGAGGTGTTTATATGATGGCCATGATGGACTCATCTAGGAAGGCAAAAATGAGTGGTTCAATATCTAAAAGGGGAGTTTCATCTAGTTGGTTTTAAAGTACTTATCCCTTTATGGCCTTCTAATTGACATACTCAATATCTAACTCACTCTGTAGCATGATCCATTTAGATATGCGGCCCTATAAAGATATCTTTAATAGTAGATACTTGAGTGGATATACTTTGGCAATGACTATGGTCTTGTTGTTAAACATGTAATGATGCAGCTTCTAGGTTATAAAGACCATAATTAAATAAGCCTTTTCTATCATGAATAGTTATGTTCATACACTACTAGTGTATATATTAAATATTACATAGTTTGATCTTTTCCATTTTCATCATGTTGAGCTAAAAGTGCCCCTAGGTATTTATTAGTGGTAGATAGGTACAATAAAAATGGCCTCCTTAGAATTGGTGGTAAAAATATGGGTGGATTGGAAAGATATTCCTTTAGGTGTGGAAAGGATTTTTGACATTCTTCATCCCAAATAAATGTAACAACTTTATTCAACAAGTGAGTGAAGGGATGGTATTTATTATCCAACTAAAAAATGAAGCATATAATATACTAGATTTTTCTTTATAAACTATAGAGATATTTCAAAGTGGAAGGTGGTAGCATCTTGGTAATGGATTGCATCTTGTAAGGATAAATTTTAATGTCTCGGTGAGAGACAATAATTCCTACAACTTTGCCTGATGTGACACTAAATATGCACTTATTTAGATTGAGTCAAACCTTTTAATCATAAAGCCTTTCAAATATCCTTCATAATATAGTTGGATGATCTACACGTGTCTTAAATTTACCTAATATGTCATCAACGTAGTCTCTAAAAATATCATGCATCATGTCATAAAATATGATTATCATAGCCCTCTACTATGTTTCCCCAACATCCTTAAGGCTTAATGTCATAACCTAATTTCAAAATGTTCCCTAAGGAGTTGTGAACATTATTTTGTGTTGGTCTTCTAGCACGTTCTTGATTTGGTTATATACTAAAAAACCATGAATAATAGAAAGCATTTCATACCCATATGTGGAGTCGACTATAATGTCAATATTTGATATAAGAAAGTCCTCCTTGGGGTAGGACTTGATAATGTATCTAAAATTAGTGCAAATTTTGATCCCTTCTTGCTTTCTACTAATAGACACAATGTTTGAGATCCACTTTAAATAGTTGATTGGTCTAATGCATCTCACTTCCAAGAGTTTTTCCAACTCTTTATTAACTAATATAACAATACAATGATACATCTTATGCAATTTTTGTTTCACAGGTTTAACATCAAGATGTTTAATGAGGTGGTGTACAACCAAGGTAGGATCTAAACCTGACTTTTATAAATAGGCCCATATAGATATGTCAACAAATTCCCTAAAAAGGATATAAAAAATTCATGTCCTCTTTAGTGAGGGATGTGCCTAATTTGATCCTCTTCAAGTCTTCTGGAGTCTAGATGTTGACTTATGTATTATCCTCTTGTTGGAAATTTGGCCTCCCAAGACAAAATGCCAACCCTATAACTAATTTTTTTTGGTGATAACCATCCTAGCCTTGTCATGGTGATCTCCTACATGGTCATGTCATTATTGTTCCTATTGGGAGTCTTTGATCCTTGTTAGGAGTGCCATGGTATGCCCTAGATTTTTCTTGTAAATTCATGTGCCATGAATGTCTTGAGTCTATTTAGTGAGGTGACTATGGTTATAGTGATCTTGGAGTGAGAGAGGAAGAGTCAAAGTATCTTGAAAGGTCTAATGAGTGGTTTTAGCCTTGTTTGATGATATTAAGGATCTTTTGATAAAATTAAGGTAACTTAACATATTTGAGGTTATTGTTTCTCATGGTATATGGGCTATTTCTAAGTTTTTCCTCATGAAAGAGTCTTAATAAGAAATGTAGGGGTGTTTGAACATTGTTTGAAGTCATAATATGTAGATCAATAGTTTTTTTTAATATCATGTTTTTAAGATCATTATCCATGATATACTCATCTAATCCTAATTAACATCTCAACTCACCCTTAAAGGCCATTAATTACACCTCAAATCACTTCATATGAATTTAGTTTTATTAAAAACCTTATAAAAGGGGAAGTGTTTTGATAAATTTCATTAAATAGGTCTTCAAAAGATCCCTTTATTACCATATCATCATCATTCATGCATTCATATCTTAAAAGATCCATTTTGAAATTCATCTGCACTCCCCACTCAACAAATGACACATTCCACTTCCTCCTACCATATTTATTATTTAAATAGGTCTATTAACTTATGTTCTACCTATTTTCATCCTTCAATGGTGGTAAAAGGTTTGAGATCTAGAGAAAATTTAGGAAAATAGACTTTTTTAGGTGTTTTCTATAGTTTTACAAACTTGTACAGACTGTTACATATAGAAGAGGATCATAGTTTGTATGTGGGATTATGTCAGGTGTTTTGGTGAATTTTCATGGAAGGAAGATGCAAGAAAAACTCAAAACTGATCCTTAAACACCACCAAGCTCATTTGTATCCCATTATATCCATTCATGTTTATTAATAGTATAGATTGGAGAGAAAATATTAGGATCTAATATATTGGGTAGAGGAATTAGGTATCATTACCTTCCAATCCATGGTAGTTTTCTATAGTTTAATAACCTATAGTTTATGAATAATGGCTAACATCCTCACCACTCTAATTCCTTATTCATTTGTGTAAGGGTGAAAAAGTGCAATGATTTTGATGAATATTTTAGGTTTTTCTAAGAAACACTATTTTATTTGTGTTATATATCCTCATATCCCATCTACATCATCCTCCACCCATATTTCACATATAAGAGGGTATGCAAGCAATGAATTTTGTATATTATTCCATTTGTAATCTACAAACAAGTTTTCATGTATTGTAGGGTCTTGAAATTTTGGTTATATAGGTGAATGGTGGTTATGATTCTATAATAGTCCCTTGTGATCAAATCAAACCTCTATGCCTTTACAAAAATTCATTTGAGCCACCATCAAGATAAATAACTCCTTCAAGTCATGTTCCAAGGTGGTTATCATAAAAATATTATGTGACCTCCATATTCAAGCATAAGCCTATGTCACTATGGTGACTATAAAGAGTTACAAGTTAAGACAAATTTGACATCAGATATTTTTTTATGCAAGACAAACCTCTCATAGTCACATTAAACCTACTATGTAGGCTAAGAGAATGAGGATTCCACTAGTGGTCTAAGGTATTAGAGACAATAAGAATCCCTGAGAAGTCATGTGAACCTATGAATAATAAGGTAAATAAAGATATCAGGGTTAGACTTAGGTTCAGTACCATCTTCACCACCTTAAGAAGATAAACCCAACCATGACATCAAGGTACATACACAGAGGTACTAATGGTTTTGATAGTTAAAGAGCTTAAGGAGGTCAACAAGGGTAGTAAGAGATCATTAATATGCTAATAAAACCATAAATTATCAGTGTTGTCACTTATATTTTCACCCTTTGAGGAGATTCAAAGCTCTCTTCATCTAAGTGGCACAATTGAATCACCTCTCGGCTTGTGGGTAGCCTAAAGAATGAAGTAAATCTCTAGATATGGTTAGCTCCCTTGATGTACCACTTTGAATTGAAACTAATAATAAATTTGGGGGGTAAAAAGGGAAAAAGATAACTGAAATCAAACTAATCTAAGGGAGGTGATAAAAAAAATAACATGATGACATCTGACCATATGCATATTACACTTGAAATCAAAGGACAAACTAAAAATCTACTTCTCCAATCTTCATCTTCTCACATCAATGCTACATTGTGAGGTTATGGATGAATTCAAAAGGATAGGAGGACTAGGAAAGAGTCCTATGAGGGTATTGATGAATATACTAACTCACTTAAACCATGAACATCTCCTAGAACACTTCACATGCCCTGCAAGAAAAGGCTACAAATAGGTGAAAGAATGGAACATGTTAAAGAATCCATAGTTTTCACTAATGAAGATTCATCATCCAATTGAAAAAACTAAGAATATTAATAGAGGAGATAACAATAAGTTTTATTATTAATAAAAAAAGGTATGTATTTTATCAGGGCTTTGCCATACTCAGGTGGAGCATCGAATACCATGGCCAAAATGGCTAGTTCTTATAGAACTAGAGAGAGAGAAGAAGAGAGAAGTATAAGGGTCACAAGGACACTTTTAAAGATGATATAGGTAGTTACTTATGCATGATAATACTATATTTGATGAGCCATGTAAGTTTTGGAAGCACAAGTGTCAATTCAAGGCATAAACATCATGAAAAGTGGTAAGAAACTCCTCATTCTGGCTCAAAAAATTGCCTTCATGATTTGGACCTATTTGAACATAGAATAACTAATTAATAGAAGGTCCAATGATTGTAATGGAAGGGTATGATATCATACATTCATCCCTATGCATTGGTTGTCTACCTATTCCATTTGAAACCTTTGAAAGTGAACTCTCATCATCTGATGTCCAAAAAACTCATCTTTCATGTACCCTACACACAACCTAAAATTTGGATTCATTTTTGCATGAAAATACATGAGAGAGTGAAGATGAAAAGTTTAAAGTCCCTCCATGGTCTTAGAAGAATCAAGGATACTTTAAAATCACTTTCCCTTAGAGTTTTCACACTTCTCACTAGATTGTCTAATAGGCCAATTTTGACTGGCTGAGTTGGAGCACTTATTTTGGACACTCAAGAGATATTTAAAAGAATGAGAGTGATTGTTGGGAAATATGGAAGCACAATTGATTACCATGAACAAGTAACTTAAATATGTGGAATTAACCAAAAGTAACAAGCAACTAGAAACCAGAAATAACACAAAATATGAGAGACAATACACAACTTGTATTAATACTCATCCAGAAAAGAATACAATAAAGAAGATGCCACTTCTTCTTCACACCTCTTAGAAGCTTCCCACACCTCAAGTGTATAGTAATTATTTCTTCAAATTTATCTTTATTATGGTCCCAACACACAACTCAAACATAGAGTTGGTGTTCACCTCCAACCAGTCAGTATCCACTACTGTCAGTACACCGAGTATATACACATACTCAACCGAGTGCACAACACACTCCAAGTAGATCTCCCATGAATATAAAACAACCTACAACTCAAATGATCTTACTTTGGAAGGTTCTTCCTTGCCTCCCTCTTTGCTCTCTTTCTGAGTAAAAACTATACTCCAAGTAGATCCTGCTTGATCTTGCTCCTTGTTGTGTTGTTGTCACTTTGATCTTACTGCCACCTATAGATCAATCCGGTTCTACACACCTGCAAACCTAGACCTTGCACACACATACACTTATAGATCAATGATCTTACTTACCATGCAGATCTCCTAATGTATCCATGCACACCTATTGACCAAGATCATACATACATGAAGAACCCTTCTGATTCTCCAAACCAGCACCCACACTTGGTACTGTGGCATTAGGAGGAACACACCATGCTCTCTTCACACACAGAAGGAGCTAATATTTTCTCTCTTACTCTCTAGCACAAATTAAAATATATCCCATTAGTCTATTATATAGATCTCATTCAAACAATAATTAGACACCTAATTACAATAATTAGATCTGTAGCTTCAAGTCTAAAATTGGCTCTTAACATGCAAACACTCAGTTCGTTAACAAACTATTCATGTAACTGACAGTTTCAGAACCACACAGGTGATCGACGTCGGTCCCTGTCTACCTAGAGGTGACTGATGCTGGTCGATCCCTAACCATTGTTGGTTGCTCCTCCTGTCTAATACTAATCGACGTTGGTTGGCTTGACTGATGCCAGTGTCTATGACACTTCAACAACCTCCTCCAATGTCTGCATCAGTGAAGCTTTTAGCTCTAAAACCTAACATTATCCCACTTGGAGATAAACAGCTAAACTAACCTATACCTATACCCTATCTAATCTATTTCTTAGCTTGTATCCCTCTTCAAGCTCAACCTTAAAAACCAACCACCACACAACCTATGGTGCACCTCCTGTCATCTAAGTAACCTACCGCATCCACATCTACAAACACATGTAGAGAAGAACTTAACCCTGCATAGCATGTCAACCTACTGCTAGTCCCTCTCAAATACCTAAGAATCCATTGAACTACCCTCCAGTGCTTCTTTCCCGAATCGGCTCCAAACTTTCTGACAGCACCCACTGCTTGGGCAAACTTAGGGAGTAAACATATACTCAACCTCATCATGTGATTGGGGACCCTGTTCTATGAAATTTCCATCCATAGGTGTGCTACCCTATTCTGCATCCTGCACTACCTTCACACAATCATCCTATGACAACATCAACATGTGATCTCCCTGTCTCTAGGATTACTCATGCCAAAGAATTTTGCTACTCCAAATCCTTCATGGAAAACCACTGAACTAATCTTACCCTTAGCGCAACAAAACCTTGTATGTACAAACCTGCTAGCAAACCATCCACATATAGTAACAAGATAATGTTACGACCATCATCCACCTAGTAAGACAAACACAATGGTTACACTGATATTGACTAAAGACCTGCTTGTCATCCACCTGTCAAAACCTGTACCACTATCATGCAGCTTCCTTAAGACCATATGACCTGGCCTTCTGTCTCACATGTCCATTCTCTCTATTCTTTAAATAAGGTATCCATTTATCTCTCAGTGCTTTCTTCTAGCTGACAACCCCACCAAATCTCCCATTTGGTTCTACATCATATTCCTGCCATGCTCCCACTGTTTCTTGGATCCTTCCTACTCTGTAGTGAGCAACGAGTATAAAGAAGAGGAATAACAAATTTGAGGCTTACTTACCACTTTTATTCCTCCATATGGGTGTTTGAGACTCCTTGACAGCTTGTTATCTACCCAAAATCTATTACAATGATCGACCTCGATCACCACACAGTCTGCATCTGACCGACGTTGATTCCATGCACCTATCTTGACTACCGACCCCACCAACATCGATGTCTACCTACTGCCGACATCAGTCCTCCTAACCGACATTGGTCTTACTATCACTGACATCGGTCCTTTTAATCGATGTCGGTCTTACCCTACCCAACACCATCAGCTCTGATCTGCACATGACCGGCATCGGTGCTTGTCTATTTGATGTCGGTTCCACTTGACTAACATCGGTACTTGTGTTCTCCTGTGAGTGATGACTTTTGACTTGCGATCTCTCTTTGAATCAAATCCCTATCCAAACTACTCTACTCAGAGTTACTCAGCCTTCTCCACTGATCTCTATCTACCATCTCCTCCATAAACACCAAGGCTTTCCAGTTCTTAAGTCTGTCAAAGACATCTAACTTCCTGTTAAGAACATGCATCTCCTTCTTACTCATGTGACCAAGCCTACAAAGCCACATCTCCACAACAAAAGAAGAATCAGTAATATAAGCAAGTAGATAAAGAGTACCTACTTTCTTACCACCAGCTAATTCAAGTGCATCCTTGGTAACATTCCAAGAATCCACTATGAGAATTAATGTGCATCTCTCATCACCCAACATTCTTGAAGAAATTAGCCACATCTCCAAGACTAGAACCTGCATGACCTCCTTCAACACCCATGTGTTGGCCCCTGCAATTTCAGCCACACTTCCCCTTTGCCAACAATCTGACAAGGCTCACCAACCCCTCTACTTGGGGCTGCATGGAAAGAGGCAACAAAATCTATTAACCAAGATTTAACTTTATCCAGACCATCATGTGCAACAACACCTGCAACATCTTCTTCTTCATGTTGATCTGCTACCAACCAATAATCTTTCTTTACCTGCTCTTTCTTTCCATAACATCATAATTGACCATTCGTGTTATTCAATTTCTCCATTCGTAGATTACTTTCTTTTCTCATTGCTATACTCCCACTCAATCAAAAACCCCTGAGAGTGACCTGTAACCAAACACAAACCTACTCCCTACAACCTTAGCTCTAATACCACTTGTTAGAAAATATGAAAGCACAATTGATTACCATGCACAAGCAACTTAAATATGTGCAATTAACCAGAAGTAAAAAGCAACTAAAAACATTATTAGGCCATTGGAGATTTTTTCAAGATGGTTTTGGCTCCTGCTCCTGCGCACGTGAACCGAAATTTGAAATTAGCTACTGTGATCCGAGCGGCCGGTGAGGCTATGGTTATCGTTATGGAGGAGGTTTTTTCTGCTAGCAGAGGGAAGAACCAGAATACCCTCAAAGGGATTTCTAATGCGGGGATTGAAGATACTGCAGCCGTGTGTCTGGCCTACACTCCTGGTTCAAGGCATGGACCAGGGGGGTGAACCTATTTGGATGTGGCAGCCTTCGAAGTAGATATACACGATGCTCGGCCTCATACAACACCTGTACCTACCCGTGTATCACTTGTAAGTGCTTTAAAACCTATTAGGGTAACTCTAGACCCTGAATTAGCAAAAAATATCTTCCAAGAAGAAAAACAGTTTTCCTCTTGTGCTGCCATTTTCTATTTCTATGGTTTCTGGCCCTCTTTTGTAGATCTACAAAATTGGATTGCTAAGAGTTGGCTACATATTAAAGATGGTCAAATCCAGCCCTGTGCCAGGGGTTTTTTTATAGTAATATTTCAAAGCCATGAAGATAGGAAATCTATATTGTGCCACAATAATTTTTCTTGGCAGGGTAGATTTCCTCTTATGGACAAACCTTGGCATAAGGATTTTAACCCTCTCTCGGAATCGTTTAACAGGATCCCTATATGGGTGCAGCTCCCTTACCTTCCAATACAGTTGTGGCAAGAGGCAATTTATAAAACCATTGGAAATGCTATAGGGGAGTTTCTATATGAAGAAGACAGTACGAAGAGTCACCATTCAACTTGTGCACAATTTCTGGTTGATCTGGATGTTTCAAAGGGCCTTCCTGAGGCGATATGCATTGATACCCCAAGCAGCACCTGGACACAAATCTTAGATTATGAGGGGATTCCTTTTAGGTGTAGGAAGTGTCACCAGGTGGGACATATTGCTGCTCATTGTGTTGCTGGGAAAAACAATCCCAGACATTCACCCACTTGGTGGCCAAAGGATTTTTCTGAACATAGTATAGACAAATAACCTTTGGAAATAACAACAGATTCTGAGACCGAGAATGAGGAAAGGTTGTAATCCAAATTAGAAGATGAAGAGGAATCACTAGAGAATCAATCAAATGGAGCCTCTGAGGAGGCTGTAGTTAAAGATACAGCTGAGCCCGAGGAGGAGGTGGTGATCTCTTCCCCTATTTTGGAGGTTCTTTCTAAGAGCTAGACTGTGTTAGACTGTCACCAGGAGTTTATGCCTACTGGTGTCCAAAGTTCATTGTCCTCTAAGGCATGGGTTGCTGAGGTAGCTAAGGCTGAAGATGGTTGGACAGCAGTCAGAAGAAAGAAGTCTAAGCCTCTGGTCCTTCCTCTAGATATGAATATTCGGTCATGCAAAAAGAAAAATCTGAATTTAAAAGATTCATCCAAAGTTCCTTTCTGCTGATTGGTTTTTTGGGGGCAGTAAACCGGTCATTTTTTTGGTTTGCTGGTTACGGATCTGGAAGCTTGCTAATCCTTTTGGTTAACTCCCAGATTAGTGTTTTGACTGCTATTTTTTTATGATCTTATTTGGTGGTAACAGGTCCCTGTAAAACCTGGTTTTCATTCTTTTTGGTAATCAGGTTCTTGTGTTAACCTGGTTGTGCTTTAATGTTTATCTTTCTCCTTGTACAAGGTTTTGGGGTCCCTTCAAAACCTGATTTTACCATAATCTAAAACAAGCAACTAAAAACCAAAAACAACATAGAATATGAGAGACAATACACAAATTGTATTAATACTCATCTAGAAAAGAATACAATAAAGAAGATGCCACTTCTTCACACCTCTCAGAGGCTTCCCACACCTCAAGTGTACAATAATTCTTTCCTCAAAGTTCTCTCTCTTACGGTCCTAACACACAACTCAAACACAGAGTTGGTGTTCACCTCCAACCAGTCAGTATCCATTACTGCCAATACACTAAGTATATACACATACTCAACTGAGTGCACAACACACTCCAAGTAGATCTCCCATGAACTTGCAATAACTTACAACTCAAATGATCTTACTTTGGAAGGATCTTCCTTGCCTCCCTCTTTGCTCTCTTTCTGAGTACACACTATACTCCAAGTAGATCCTACCTGATCTTGCTCCCTATTGTGTTGCTGTCACTTTGATCCTACTACCACCTATAGATCAATCTAGTTCTACACACCTGCAAACCTAGACCTTGCACACACATACACTTGCAGATCAATGATCTTACTTACCATGTAGATCTCCTAATGTAGCCATGCACACTTGTTGACCAAGATCATACATACATGAAGAACCCTTCTAATTTTCCAAACCAGCACCCACACTTGGTACTACGGCACTAGGAGGAACACACCATGCTCTCTTCACACACAGAAGGAGCTAATATTTGCTCTCTTACTCTCTAGCACAAATTACAATACAACCCATGAGTATATTATATAGATCTCATTCAAACAATAATTAGACACCTAATTACAATAATTAGATCTACAGCTTCAAGTCTAAAATTAGCTCTTATAATTACAAACACTAAGTTCATTAACAAACTATTTGTGCAATCGATAGTTTTAGAACCGCACAGGCGATCGACGTCAGTCCCTGTCTCCCTGGAGGTGACTGACGCCAGCCGATCCCTGACTGACATCGGTTACTCTTCTTGTCTAATACTGACCGACATCGTTTGGCTTAACCAATGCCAGTGTTTGTGACACTTCAGTAACCTCCTCCAATGTTTGCATTAGTGAAGCTTTTAGCTCCAAAACCTAATAGTGATATGTGGGGTTAAATTAAAAATTAATATTTCCTTCCATGTGATTTTCATCTTCTAAAACCTTGTACAACTTGTAAAACACACAAAATAGTTATAAAAACCCTATTTTTGGTCCCATCCATATAAGTCCATACAACTATTTTTCATGTGAAGGAGATTAAGTGAGTCCTCTACAAGGTCCAATAGCTATTTAAGTCAAAATGGTCCATTATATTGCATCCACAACTCCATTTTCCCAATTGAGTCTCTAGCAAGGGTTTTAGACCTATTTTTGGTCTTAAGCATTATTCATAAAGGTTTCACATCCAACCTACCACTAAATTCCACCATAAGGTTTTTCAATACCATTTATAACACCTTTAACCTTCTTATACTACCATTCATAACCTTTAATAAGATATCAACATTAGAAGTTGCCTACTCAAGCTGGTTCTTCTCTTTTATTACATGTTGAGTTAGATTTTGGGCCAAAAATGTCCATCTTGATGTTTTCTCTACACTTCAAGAGCTCTAACACATCTATATTCATCCTAAGAACATGATTCAATAGGTTTCAAATCATATATAAGGTTGTAAATGTGAAATACCTCCTCTTTGGGCACTAGGCATGTCTTTGCCTAGTAGGCTTACCTACAACTTAAAGCCTAACCTGAGTCTTAAATGGTTACTCTACATAGAGATATCTTAATCACCTATATCATCATCCTAAAACATGTTTCAATTATCTAGATAGCTCATCAAAGCTATAAATGAAGATGACTTCCTCCTCTAACATTACGTTTCACCATTCCTCATGGCCCTGAATGTAACATCTATGGTTTAGACCATTCCATTGATATTGATCCTAGATAGCTTGGTTATTCATGTTTATATAGGTGTAATAAATATTTTAAAACCTTATTTAAATGTTTTTATGTATCTTTGCTTCACCCTAGCACCTATTTTCTAAACTTGCTAGTGTTTATGTATGAGGAAGTACCCCCTATCTGAGACAAAATAGGGGGTACTTCCCCTAGTATCTTAGGAATAATGAATATTATATGAGATCCTTAAAGTTTTTAGGATTATATGTGCAAATTTTTTTTCCTTGATTAGGTCCCTAGACCCTCAAACTTGGCAAAGTTATAAGGTAGACCTTTGTGAGATAAGCTGTATGTAGGATTTTTAGCATGTAGACTATGTGCTTACATTACCTAAGACTTTTTTATATTTGGGTGCATCATGAGAGATAAAAAATACTATTATTATCATAGTTTTATGAATTCAAATCTCTATTACTTCCCTCAATCTTCCACATGTTCCTTACACCCCTATTCAGCCAAGATAAATAGACTTCATTAATTATGTTTCTGCCCTAGAGAGGATACCTATAGGTGAAGGTTGCCTTGTTAAGCTTGAGGAAATGTTATAATATATATTAAATAATTAATAACCATTCAAAAATTATTGGAACCATTTTTTAATTTTTGAACCACACTAAAACTTAAAAACATCACCTTCATTATTTACTACCTATATAGTCCTACACATCTTAGTATAGGTGCTCACAGGGTTCTAGGGATGTGTTAATATCTTGAATTTAGATTTGGATCATTTAATAATCCCTGCCTACATTTTTACGTAGTCATTTATAATTTTTTGGACCCATCCTTCACTTCCATGTGCACTGTCAATGTCCTTACTCCTCAAAATTGCTCATTGTCTAGTTAGACTAAAAGTCACTTGCGTGATTCTATCTTCTTTCTTGAAGTGATGACTATAGGTATAGATTCATATTGGAACCTATAAAAACCTTTAGTGATTTTATTTTTATCCCTAAATTCATTTTCATTGGTTTAAACCTATTCTTTCACCTGTCATGGGGCTTAAACACTACCTAGACATCATACTTGTTCACTTCTTGCTTTGTTTGTTGTAGGTGGGAATTTTTGCATGAATTAGGCATTCAATTAAATTTTTAGAGTATTTATTAAAGCCTAAATAGTCAATTAGCTATAATGGGACTCATTTCTTGGTGTTTGACCCACACCGTCACCTGGAAACCTCACCTCATGTTTACTACCAACATAGTCAATCATCATGGTTATAGGTGTGTGTTTCCATAGTGTATATATTGTGTTGGTGTGTATGAGGGTTTAAAACACACCTTACCATATTTTTATGATGATCTATTATCTCATACATGTTTTTTACTTTCATCATATACCTATTCAAACATAGGGGAAAGGTCAACCTTCAACCTTGTGTGACAAAAGTCATTTCACCTTTTCAAACTTGTAGACAATATTGAAAGAATCCAATGATTTTAGGAAATTTTGAGGCCCCAAATGACTACCTTCTGTCAATATTATTGACTTCATATTTGGCACAAGTCCTTTCAATGTTAGAGTCTATATGATTAACTCAACTAGATGTCTTGAAACACCTTTAAAGAATGTTTTATGATATTCATAAGAATCCCTTTGACCACTATTTTACCATTTTATGGATTTAAGGCCTAAACAATCATCTCATGCTTTGAAGAGATCCTACATTGCCAATTTACATATTGACATTCAAAACATGATCTATCATTTTCAAAGTTCCATACTAGGACTTCAAAATATCTACAATAGTTACTCAAAAACTTTCACAAAAGCCTTCAACTCTCTATTTTCATAACTTGTAGGTGGTCTTTTTTAAGGTGTAAGTAGTAGGCAAGGTTATGAACTAAATTCATTGTATATTAACATATAATAACCCTTGTATCTCTTTCCAATGTGAATATAGATATTCTCCAACTTGTTAAGACATAAAAAAGTCAAGATAGCCTAATTTCAATGTGGAAACGTCTTGTAAACACCTATAGATGAGTATGCTAATGGCAAAATTGTGTGAGTTACTGTGTTGGCAACAAATTTCATGGAGATTGTTTTGAAGAATGAGGTTGAAAGGAAATAGGGGAATAAATATCACTTTAAAAACATGTAAATAAACCTAACATAACCCCATGAATCCATAAGAACAAATTTCCTAAAATGGTGAAAATTATCCATTACACTCAAAAGAGATTAGTTTACAAATTTGAAGTGATTTTCTCATCCAAACACCATTAAACCTAAAACCAAGCATGGAGAACATTTGAGGGGGAATTTAACATCATTTGGGAGTAACATCAATAGCTAGATTGTACATAATCTCCCAAACCCAAAGGGTGCACAAAATAGCTAGCATATTTGCATAGTCTAATTGTTAGAAATGGTTCATAAACCTCATACCACCATTCCTTTGAAACCAAATATCAAATGGAAGCTGAATGAGTGTATAATGTGACCCCAAGAGAATTTTTCTTGAAAATCCATATTTAATGTGAATTTTCAATTTAAGTTCTAGGGAAGAGAGAAAATAAACTCAATACAGGTGTGGTTGAAAAACCTATTTGTTTGTGCACACATTGAATCAGAAGATTGTGAAGAGCTTCTCTTTGTCTTGAGAGGAATACTTGTAGATAAGAAGGCACTAAATCAAAATTATTTGGTAGATAAATAGCTATGTGGATTTACTAATGATAGCTAGTTCCTAGAAGTAAGAGCTTCCCTAGGGGTTGTCAATCTACACATTTTAAATAATTAAGATTATAAAACATAGTAGAAAGTACTTGCATCAATTAAAAAAAATTACTATAACTGATTATACAAAAAGCATTTTTTAAATAAAGATATACTAGAACATTAAATATAGAAAACGTGGGTCAATACTTATGCTAAATGGTTGGGGTATGTTTTAAAAAATTAGGCAAGGGTCTGTGAATAGGCAGGGACATAAAAAACTAGATTTAGCTATGCGTAGATAGGTGAAAGGAAATTGATATTAATTTTCTTGATAGTGAATCATCAGTAGTCAAGGTGACCATCACCAATTGGAGAAACCATCATTAGTTATCTAACCATCATCAGTTGAGATTAACCATCATCGATTAAGTAACTATCATTGGTTTCTTGTTAGTGGAACTGGGCTAGTGTTGATGATTGATATGATTTAGAAGGTAAGTTTTGAAAGGTGAGTAAGGGTTAGATTGATCTCAAAATGAAAATACAATAAGTTATTACTATAAAACAAATATTTATTTTAACATAAGTTGGTTGGGTGGATGGTTGAGATAGATTACTCATTTTAGAAGTTGTCCATGATTTTGATAAAGTGACAGTATTTGGAAAACTTGATGGAGAGATGGTAGAAAGCTAGATCCTTGGTATGGATACTAAATTACTAATGTTATTTAAGATTATTGACCTACAAGAAGAGATTATAGATACACAAATATCTTGATAATAACTATAGATGGATTTGGCCTCCCAAGCCTCTCTCTTATAGGCACAAGCAAGAGGTGGAAGTGAAGGTGTAACTAGGCCATCTAAATATAAATTGTTTATGTAAAGGCTAGCAACAAGATTTAGACAAGCTATATTTAGAAAATCAACATAGTGGTTTGCATGCTAAAAGTCTAGGTTGTGCAACCTAGCTATCACTGGTCAGGGTGACCATCTGTAGTTAGCCTAACCATCACCAATCATGGTCGAGGGTAAAAACATGGCTAGGCTAGGTTAGTTAGGTTAAACTAACTACGAGTTAGGTTTGGTTAGGGGTTTAAAGGTAGATGCTCTCAAGGGGTTCCTAAGAGGATTATGACCTTTAGATCATAGTGTGTGGATTTTCGGTGTGTACATTTACCCCTTTTTGTTATACATCTTGAAGCAATGAGCTATAAAAAAAACTAATGCTAGTCAAAAGTCTCATTGCCTTGAGTATAGGAGGAAGTATTCCCCCTCAAATTGAGAGTTGATAAGGTAAATCAAAATTAGGTTAGTGTTTGATAATGGGTATATGGTGGGTCACGAGTTAGGTGACAAAAAGAATGGTTGGTCATTTGAAACACAAATATGCATACAAAATATGACTAAGTACAATAGTGATGATCATGTAAAGACTAAAGTTACCAATTTTGGTAAAAATAAGGGTCAGTATCAAGGTAGGGTTTAGTGTTTTCATGGGTATCCAAGGTAGGAAGTGATCTTAGTGAAAAAACCAATGGGTCAAGTGTCATAGGTATCTAAAGTAGGAAGTGCTCCCAAAAAAACATAAATGATCTTGTTATATACTAGGTGGTGTAAAAATGAATAGTCAACAAGGCAAGGTTGGTCTTTATGGTCAAAAGGACCAAGCATGGTCGATGAAAAATATATGAATAGAATGGGTCAATGATGACCAATGTTGAGGTGGATGTGGCCAAAGGTGAGGGGTTGGTTAGAGGGGGTGGATCAGTTGACTCCATGCACACTAGGCAAGTGGATGCTACCTACATAGTTCTATGGACATAATACCCAAAAAAAAATTAGGCCAAATGTAGTTCTTCCTATGTGGGTAGATAAAATTTTGAGCACCTAAGTGGGATGCTTATAAAGTTTAAAAAGGAAAAGGTCACCCTAACAGATGATGGTTGATGGTTTCCCCATGGGTTGATCGATTCCAGTCATCCTGACCAATGATGGTCAAGGTAAAACCCTAAAAATTTGAAAGGTTAAAAATGAAAAGGTGAATTACTTTTCATCATTTAACTTTTGGCATTTTGTTCCAAGTGAATAGTGCATTTTAGTTGTTTGTGTGTTAGTGCTACTAAGGTGAAAGGTTGGGATTGGTTCATTTGTTTGAGTGAGGATCAAGCTAATGGAGGGTAGATGAGGATGTGATTGAGTGGTGGGATGAGTCTTTCGATCCTGCCAATGAACATGGAATGAGGTATGTGTTTCTTTGAATTGATAGCTAGGTGAGTTTATGTTTTGAATAATATCTAGTGGTAGAAAATAGAAATTGGTTTGTTTAAGCATTTTGATTTTGTTGCCTTAGGTCTAGGGTTTTCTTAAATTAGGCAAATTGGTCAATAAATTAGATACATATAGGTGTATAAGGTTTTTATTGGGTAAAAAATACTAAAAAAAGAGAATTAGGCATATTTATAAGTTTTGTGGGTTTGTATAGAGGTCACGAGTTTGAGTCCTCTACCATTAGGTGTAGATAGGGACCAGTGCCAGTTCACCTTGACTGATGATGGTTGGGATTGAGGAGAATGATGGGTCCTAAGGGATCGATGATAGTTATATGAAATGTTAGTGGTTGATGGGGGTAAAAAGGGGTAGAATTTTATTTAAAAGTATTTTTTGAAAAGATTTTAAGATTGGAAATTTTAGTTGATGAGGATAGTTGCTGATCAAGTTGATTATGCTCTTAGCTGATGAGTGTGTGATAAGTGTTTAGAGTATAGGTGTGGTTTTGATAAAGAAGGATATGAAGGGGGAGGGTTGAATAGAGGCACAAATTTATGTGGGAAAAATGTATGTAGGTTAAATTTAATGGGGTGAATCATAATAGGTGAAAATAAAGGTGTAAGTTAGTACTTAGCTTTAGGTGGAAAACTAAGTATGCATGCTTGATGTATGTTATGCTTATAGGCTCATGAGCATATTAAATTGAGGTAATGGGTTACCACGCTCTTTGTAGAGGTTCAAGACACCATGATTTCTTATGAGTGGAGGCATATGGAGGCCATTAGATTAGGTGTGATGTGACACTATCAACAACTACCCTGAGATCCTATGATAATCATTATGCTCATCAAGAGATTTGATCTCGTGATGAAAATGTTTTGGCTACTGACTTGAGAGATAACCATCTTCTCAGAGGATGTGCATAGGATCACATGACTAATGATTTAAGGAGATCAAATATATCACACAAAGAGTGATGAGATAGACTATTTCATGGAGCTGGTATATGGTATAGATCAGGTTCATGCATGGTTTCATGTAGGTGGTTTTAGTGATGGTCCATTCTATTAGAAGGCTCATGAGGATAGATGTTTACTCATGATGATGATGATGATGATGATGATGATGGCCTTGATGAGTTTCATGTTGCTTTATTTAGTTGGAGGGTAGTTTCCACATTTATTACTTGGTGTTTTAGCTCAAATGTTACTAGAGAGGATCATATTTAGATGGGCCCTAGTTTTAATAGTGCATATATATTGGGATTTTTGGGGATTTCAAGCACATAGGAAGTATAGGATCAGTGTTGTGTTCATACTTCACTACTAGGCATTCAAGCATATTCAAGTGCTACAGCCCTTGGGGCTACTAGCGGAGGGTTATCTACCAATTGATTACATAGTGGGCTTCTTATGTTACAAGAGATGTGACACCATGACAGGAGTAGGCGTAAGAGCTAGAAATATTGAGTGGTTCTAAGATGCATTAGAGGGTTTAGTGGTTAGAGATGTTATATGGAGATCATATATTCGGTGGCCTTAGTGAACAAGACATAAATATCACACTGTAGGGCTTCAGAGCTAGTGGTGGATATATGGGATCCAAGAAGGAAAGGATGAGCTCATCTTTTTTGATCATGTGTAGATGTAGTTTGGTTTGGCATAGGGGATTATACCTAACTTTTTGAGCTATCAAAAGGAGGAGGTTGAGTTTATGTTACGCCATAACCACAAGATGTTGTGATTGATTATGAGGAGCTACTGATTAGATATCCTATTGATGATATGGGAGTTGTTGATGGATACGTGGCCTAGTTATAGGAAAGGTATGCAACAACTAACTTTAGATGGGGTGATGGGGGCCTATAAGCCATGGATATAGACCTAGTAGGGGTATATGTTTAAGTTGATGGTTAGGTGATTATAGCTCTCACCACAACACAAGCCTAGGTATAGGTACTACAAGGATAACTGGCCACACTATAGGGTTAGATTGTTGTGTTATAAGGTCAAGTGGTGACTATCACAATAGAGTGAGATCAAGCATACACATACCTTAGGGTAGTCATGTAGGAGAGAGATGCTCTTAGATAGAGGGTAACAACAAGAAGGGGACCAACATTAGAATCTAGAAAACCACCAAATATAGTTTTAAGGCTTTGATACTTAGCCACCATTAAGGATCTTAGGTATTATGAGGCAATGGTGCTAAATAGATGCCATAGGTGATGAGATATGTGGAGTATAGAGCTAGTTTAGCTAGTGGGCCATCTATAAATACCCTAGGATAGTTAGCCTCCATAGTGGGCTAGGTAGGGACACTAGGGGGGCCACCACTAGATGGGAGTGTAGGGTTAGGTGGTAGTGATCCTAGTGTTTTTGGGTGCTTGATGTATCCATTTTGATAGATATTGATATATAGTGTTTTGATTCTAACTGACATGTTGATACAACAAGATGTACATATTTTGAGAGAGAGGTTATACATTATTACATGTATTTTTTGTGATGACATGATGAATGGTGCATGTTTTATGATGTATGTTTATGGTTCATGGTTTATATGCTTAATGTGGTTTATCATGTTTATGCTTATGGTTGATGGTATATGGTTTCTTGCATTTGCTTTATGAGATGCTTAACTCAGTAGCCTAGGTATGTGATGCTAGAAAGATAGTTATGATGTGATGATTTTATTCATGGACATGATGAGATGTGCTATTGATGGATATATGTTATGTGATAATGTAATCATAATGGCTTTATTGATGGTTATGTTGTGTATGAGTTGATTTTATAATATGAATTATGGTATTGTTATGGTAAATGGATAGATTGGTATATGATATGGTTCATGATGTTTTGATCATTGATTTTGTTTATGCTTAGGATGAATATATGTTGACATGATGTTTTGATGGTATATGGATAGGATTATGTTTATGGTAGGATGTGATATGATTTTCTTTCATGGTGTTTTAATGATAGATAGGTAAGTGATGTGGTCCATGGACATAGCTCATAATGTTATGCTTTTCATTTGATATTAGTTGTTTATGATCTTAGAGATAAAATGTGGATATGGTACATAAAGTAAGTAGATACAAAATAAATGTTGAGGGCAGTGTGATGGTTCATGAGAGATACATCTACATGAATCAATAAAAGATAAGAAAATAAACATGATGCCTCTTCATTGGTAAGGACAAAAATGAAACCTGGAGTTAGATCAATTTAGTGAAAATAAGCCTTTCAAATGCTTTACATTAACATGCTTTGGTTGGTGAATGGGTATCTTGATCACATTACATTAAGTAAGCTATAATCCTATGCATATTATTTATGGAGGGAGGGTAGGTGGAACTAGAACCTTTTGTGAGACTATCATGCCTATCAAATAGGCTTCTAAGAGGGTAGTATAAGCAAGTCTATGCTCATATATAAAGTGTAGACTGATTAATGTAGGAAGTCTACTTAGGAGAGATAATTATAAATTCTTGAGATTATTGTCTTTCAGAGAGATGATTTCAGTGATTCTTATTGTTTTTGCTTTTACTTAGGGACCATTTTATATTTTTGATTTTGTTTTTACTTATGGGTCATTTTCTATTTTGATTTTACTTGGGGTTGGGGAAGCTGATTGATATGGGAAGCTTCTTAGAAATTGCTAGCTTTTGATAAGTGCTTTACTTAGACATCCTTCAAGGGAGTGGTCTAAGTTTATGTGCCTAGTTTAAATGCTTGTGATAGTTATCCTTCACTAGAGAATTCCACCTTATATTTTGTAATTTTAAATGAGTTTTCAATAGCTATCCTTAAAGGGAGTAGTCTATGAATGCTAAGAATGACCCATGATTTGGTCACGACTTTGATATTAATTCTGATTTTGTCTACTTTACATAGACTTGCTTATACATGATGAAGGGATTAATTTTATGAAGGTAAAGCTAGAGGTATAAAAAATGTTCAGTACGTGAAAAGAGGTGTAGGTGACAATGATCATGAGAATCAATCTTGAGGAGATGGGAAGTACCATGAGAATCATTCCATAGGTAGAGATGTGGTACCCATAGTTTAATATTAGGCTATGATTGTGATAGATAATCACATGATTTAGCTATAGTTATTTGCCCCTAAAAAGAGGGGAAAGAATGTGGTTATAAGGGATGAGCTTAAATTAGACCAATGGTGATTGTGATCGTTCTTTAACAATAGAAAGGATGTAGATGTAAAGCATTGAGAGGCTTAGGTTCTGGTTTTCCTTTAAGAGATGACAACCAATAAGCTCTTGATCCATACTTATGGGTTACAATGTAGGGTCTAATCCAATTAAAAGAAGATTATACCCTTTTTCTTTTCTCCATAGTAGTTACATGTTGATTTTCCTTGAGGATGAGATCTCCAATATTAAATTCTCATACTGTCAAGTGTTTGTTATAAGCACACTTGGTTTGTTCTTGATAGAAATGGAGATGGAAATGAGGAGCTAAATGATGCTCATCAATTAGATAAAGTTGGGCTAAATGTTTTTTATTATAATCCTCTTCCAAAATAAAGTCATGTAAATATATGTGAAGAGAGGTTATTTGGACCTTGAGAGGTAACACAACTTTAGCTCCAAATATGAGGGGAAAAGGTGTAGCATCTATAGGGGTTTAGATGCTAGTAAAATATGCCCATAAGGTAAAAGGGATGTGCAAGTGCCAATCCTAACCTAAGGCATTGATCATTTTGGTAAGTATGTTGTTAATATTTTTGTTAGAAGACTCTAATTTTCTATTTTCTTATAGATGATAGGGTGACAAAAATTTAAGTTTTAAACAAATACATCACAAAATCCTTGAACTTGATTGTTATTGAAGGATTTTCCATTATCGATGATGATCTTATGAGGAACACCAAAGTAGTAGATGATATGATGGGTGATAAATTTAACAATATTTTTAGCTTTTATTGAGATAAGAAGAATAACCTCCACCCATTTGGTGAAATATTTAGTTGTAGTGATGATAGAGTGATGTCACTATGAAGAGTGGGGGTTAGTTTCACTAATAAGGTCCAAACCCCACTATGAAAAATGCCAACAGTCAATGGAAACTTGAAGGCTATGGATAGGTGCATGATGAAAATTAACATGCTATTGACACTTGACACACTTTTTCACATAATCACAATAATCTTGGTTAAGGGTAGGCTAGTAATAACCTTGATAGATGATGCGCTTAGCCATAGCGAGTCCACTAAAGTGACCCACATATATACCATCATGCATTTCCTTGATGAAATGAGAGGCTTTTAGACCATGGAGGTAATATAATAAGAGGCTATCAAAACCACATTTATAGAGGATCCCTCTTATAATAGTGTAATGGGAGGTGCTTTGAATAAATGTTAGACATGCATTCCTAGAGAGGTCATATGAAACTATGCCAAGGTTCAAGTAGTTGAAGGTTTTCTAATACCAAAGGTTAGGTTAGATCTCCTCCACAATAAAGATGGTTGGAGTGTCTGAATTGATGTAGGAAGGTTCAATTAGGTTATGGATAATGACTGATAGATTAAATTTTGATGGTGATGATGGGATCTAGGAAGCAAGAGAATCTACGGTGTTGGTAAACTTATTGGTAGATCATGAGGTGTTTTAAATATGGTAATGTTCAAATGATGTCAAGAGTTTCATGAGTAACTATCTATATAGTTACAAAATCTCATTCTTACACTAGTAGATGTGATTGACTTGATTGACCACAAGCTAGGAGTCACCAAAGATGTTGATTATTCTAACTCCCAAGGCTAACTTGGTTTGGAAACCTATTATTAGGGCTTCATATTTGATCACATTGTTGGTACATTCAAAGTCAAGTCTAAAAGACAAAGGAAGTGATTCACTAAAAAGGGGGATAAGGATGATATCAACTGCCCCACCATGCTAACATTTGGAACCATTGAAGACAATTGTTATGTGATTGGTGAAGTCTACATTGGATAGGTTTATAATGGACTCATCTAGAAATTTGGGAGGAGGAGGTTGGTTGCTTAGTAGGGGTTCATTAGATAATTGGTTAGTAATGACTTGCCCTTTAATTAACTTTTATTTTAGGAGCTCAAGGTCAAACTCAACTAAAATCATGAACCACTTAGCCATATGTTCATTTTGGTATGGCTTAGAGTGCATATACCTCAGCAAGTTAGTATTTTTTATGATGAATTTTTTATGGTTAATAAGGTAGTAGAAAAGATTGGTGGCAATGAAGACTAGGTCTAGGCATAATTCCTTAGTATGTGAATAAAATTTCATAGTCTACAAGGGTGTAACTCATGTAATAGACAAATTTCTCTTTATGTTGTTCATCTTGATGGGCAAGCATTACTCCTAGGAAATGGTCAATGGTAGAGATATAAAGGTAGAAAGGTTGATCATCCTTAGGGGGTGTGAGGATAGGTGGAGATAAAAGTTACTCTTTGAGTGAATCAAAGGACTTTTGATAAATAATATTCCACTTGAAAGAGATATCCTTTTTCAAGAGGTGATGGAAGGGTTGACATCGATCTGAGAGCTAAAAAATGAAGTGATAAATGGATTGGAGCTTCCCCTATAAACTGTAGAGTTGATCAAGATTGGTTAGAGGTAGCATATTGAGGATGTGTTTGATATTGGATAGATCAACCTCAATATCTTGAAGAAAATTAATGAAGCTAAGGATTTTGCCTACCAAAACCCTAAATATACATTTCTTGGGATTAAGGTAGACATGGTAATGGATAAGTCTCTCAATAATAATATTGAGAATGGCTAAGTGGTCCTTACAAAGTCTGGATTTCCCAAAGAGGTCATCCACATAGTCCTCAATGATTGTGTGGATAAGATCATGGAAGATGTAGGTCATAGCACATTGGTAGGTTTCACTAGAATTCTTAAGATCGAAGGGCATGACCCTATAATAGAAAGTCCCCCATGGGGTGATACAAATTTTTGTGTTGATCTTGAGGGGCAATCAAAATTTGATTATAACCTCAGAATCTATCCATGAGAGATAACGTCTCATGGTTTGCTATAAGATCAACAAGTTGGACAATACTAGGTAGAGGAAAGTCATCCTTTGGGTAGGTGAGTTTGAGGTCATAAAAGTCCACATAGATATGTGTTCCCCTTGTGGCTTTAGTGATATGCATGATGTTTGAAACCCACTGGGGCTAATCAATGGGTTGAATGAATTTCACAAAGAGGAGGCATTAAATATCTTCTTTGATAAAAAGGGCTATACGAGGATGCAATCATCAAAGCTTTTGTCTAAAAGGCTTGGAATTATGTATGGTTATAATGTTGTGAGTGGTAATGGCTAGGTCAATGCTAGGCATATTGACATATGACCAGGTGAATGCAATGATATGGTCTTAAAGGAAGGTAGAGAAGTCTTGAAGTTCTTCAAGGGTGAGAGAGTGGCCCAATTTTAAAATATGAGGGTTAACTAAAGTGCCTATGTCAATATCTATGGTGGATTTATTTAGCATGGTTGAGGTCTCTATAGGTAAGGATTTATGGATAGAGGAGTTAGGTGCACTAAGGTAGGTGAGAATAGAATCATCATTCTGGTACTAGATTGTGTTAATGGTAGGAGAGTCTTCTCCCACTAGTTCAAGACGTATTAAAGGGATGGATACTAACACTCCTTATTTTTGATAAGTCAGGGGGCCAAAGGTTATTATGTTGATAGAAAAAAAAATTAGGTGGGATAATATCCTCATCCTCATACTCAAGTGGAGGGGGTATTAGTGAGGAAGGGGTCTCTTATTCGATGATGATAGCGGCAGGTTTCATAAATTTCCTTTTATTAGGTAGAATGAAGCTAAGGCCATACTTATTATGAGTCTTTTGGGTCTCAATTGAGATCAATGTGTGTGGTCCATGCTTGTATCATCCTAAGCCAAATCCTTTTCAAGCACACCTATGAAGGTATATTTTGGTGAAGTCTAGTTTGTCCAAGTAAGAGAATGTAAAGGTGAATATTTATGGGTAAGAGGGTGTCATGGAAACATCAAGTGGCTTGTCAATTACCCTATAGATAAAATGTGTTTGATAACTTAGAGGCCCTAAAGGAGTAATGGCTCTAATGTTGGGGTCATAACTTGATTGGTGGTTAGGTTTCTTGTACTCTTAGGGAGTAGGGAAAGCATTGAGGGTAAGGAGATGGTATAATCCAAGGTTAAGGTATAGAAAGGTATATTCCAAAGTATTACTGGTGGGTATTTGGTCTACAAGAATAGACAAATTGGTAGATGCCTCTATAAAAGGGGAAGAAATGGCTTTATTTTTTGTGGTTGAGGACTTGGCAATGGATTCTTGGGGTGGTTTTGTTAGAGGTAGGAAGGCATCATTAGGTTGGTAGGTCATGTTGCATGTTTCAAAAGGGCTTGGATCAGATTGTATGGTAACAACTTAACTTTTATGCTCAAATTTGACACAATGGTCAAGGGTAGAAAGCACACAACTCATAGCATGAATCCAAAGTCTCCCTAAAAACATTGTACTAGAATTCACCTTCAACCACATATAAAAGTTTAAGGAGCATGGATGGTTTGAGACAAATGTGGAAGATAATAGTTCCCAAGGTAGTGGTCATGGTGTCATTAAAGGATTTAAGCATAACTAAATTTTAGGACATAACATTATTTGATAATTTGAGTTGATCATAGGCATGGGAAGAGATGATATTGATGCGAGCTCCCCATCGATCATAACTTGTTTGACATGGGTTTGGTTGATTTGGGTAGTAATAAAGAGGGGAGGATCAAAATCCTTTAGGTGGATAGAGGGATTATCTAAGTCCTTGAAAGTAACAAGGGTGGATAGTTGGAGAGCACCTACAAAGGCCTTTATAGGTCATGAGTTTCTTAGTATGACATCAATAAATTGCATAACCTCTATCATGGCCTGATGATAGTGTGGTGAGGTGGAAATGAGCTCGTATAGGATCATATTAGTTGAAGTTTGGTGAAGTTGCTTAAGAATTACCCTCTTAATGTA
The DNA here is from genome assembly GCA_037957365.1 of Torreya grandis. Lineage (NCBI taxonomy): Eukaryota > Viridiplantae > Streptophyta > Pinopsida > Cupressales > Taxaceae > Torreya > Torreya grandis. The sequence goes on from JARHVA010002854.1 coordinate 1,090,334, forward strand.
TTTAGAGGGGTTAGCCTCAAAGGTGCCTAAGATGGTAACTTTGGGTTTAGCTGAGGATGTAGAGGTTTGGATTAGGTTTGGTTTAGGATGAATTGGGGGTATGTCCATGGAATAGACACTCTAGCCTTCCCTTTATCCTTTTGTTGTGTGATTGTGTGACCATATTAGTGGTATGGATAGAGGGGAAAGGTGTGATAGGGGGTTGGGTGTATTCTCCATCACTTTGAGGTGAGAGTGGAGGATTAGGAATGTGTTGACAAATGGTTATTGGGTGCATTGGTATAGGAGTCAATGTAATTTCATCTAATGAAAGACCATCCTTGTCATAGAGATAATGAATAATGGCTTGCAGAGATTCAAAATTATCTGTGTCATGCTCAAGTGCTCTATGATAGGAACAAATATGATGGTTATTGTACCAAGCTAGCTTTGAACCAAGAGGATCAAAAAGTCTAATAGGAGGTAATGTGAGGTAGGAGGTCTTCAACAATAGTTAAATAATGGTCATATAGGATTATTCTAGAGGTGGGGAAGGTCTATAGGTTATGGTTTTGGTTGGGAAGATAGGAATGTTGGTAGTAATGGGTTTTGTGAGAGAGGGTTTGGGTGAGGTGGTGTTTTTGGTCAATGGTTTTAGTTTGGGTATGCTAGTTGTTAGGGTGTTTGAGGTTGATAGTTTGGCTATTGGTAATTTTGGAATGACCAATGCATTAGATAATAGGTTGGATGGTGTAACCAATGGTAGTGGGTGACATATGTTAAATAGATCTTATTTTTTAAGCAAAGTTGAGGGATGGGGCCCCAAGATATAAGGCAAGATAGAGGGAGGTCGAATCCTAGCCATATAGATCTTCAATAGTTTTTCCCCTTGGTTGGTTCAAGTAGAGATTTGGGTATAGGATTGAATGAGTTTAATTCCACTTTCAAAGATGGGTGAACCAAGCTTCATTAGGGAAGCCACCAAGAGTTTTGGAATATTTGGTTGGTGGTACAGTTGTTGGAGTGGTGGCTATTTTAGTTGAGTGAGAAGGTGAGGGGTTGGTATAAGTTATAATTAGAAGAGGTGGCAGAAAAATGATGGATTGGTTTTTTAAATGCATGTCAAAAGGTATACGCTTGTTGATGTAATGAAGCCCTAACTAGTGCTAGAAAGTGGATTGATCCATGTCTAGCTTTATGACCATACCTAACTTTTAAATGAGTTTGAAAAAAGGTTTGTATACTAGTATAACCTCTTGGGTAGTGGGTGTCAAGGATACACCTATGGTCTGAGGAGGAGGATTGATAACCTCACCTATTTCCTCAAGTAATAAATGTAAGTTTAGACTAGGTGGCTACTCTGTGAGGGGTGTTTGTGAAAAAGTTTCTCCCCTAGGCATGATGTACATAGTTGTAGTTTGTCATATGATTAGGGTAAAAGGTTGATTAGGAATGGTTGTTTGTTTAGATAGGTTATTTATAGGGGTTTTTGATGATTCCAAATCCTCTATGAGTGGAGCTAAGGAAAAAAGAACCTCCTCAGTTTGGGTCTCCAAAGGAAGGGAAAGTGACTCCACCACTTGGGTGGGTGAAGTAGGGGAGAAGCGGGTAGGTTAAATGGTAGTTTACCCATTGGTAAGTGTATTAAGGATCATATTGACCATGTGGGAATAATGAAAACATTCATCTTGTGTTTCCTCAGTTTTGGCAGGGGCATAGTTGGGAAAAGGCTTCCTCAAGATATCAAGACCTTGATTTTGAGGGGCATTAGGATTATCCAAAATGAGTCCCCCTTGTCTATAAGGCTTTGAAAAAAAAAAATTAAAGTATTACATCAACTAAAATCATGTTAAATTACCCAATTAAAATCACAAAGGTCATTCTCATTGTACCAAGTAGGTCCTGGATAAGAAGAATCAAACTGCTAAGGAGGTTTGATGGGGGGGAGTTGTATGAGGTTAGCTTTTAGTAGTTTCTCCAGAACTGAGGCATAAGATTCTCAAAGTGGAGTGAAATATTTTTGGTTGCTTTGGTTTGGGTCATTTGTGTTTTGGTTGAAGGTAATGGGAGAATTTTGTTTATTGACATTGGGTAGAGGTGTAGTTTTAAGGACAATTACATTTGTAGTTCCCTTGATCTTGGTTCTGATGTTGGCTTGGTTACCTAGTTGGAGGAAGAGGTTTCATTGGTCTTAAAGGTAGAGTTTATATTTCATAACTTCAATTTTCCCTCATATATGTCCTAGTTTTCTAGATTACGTGCCATGGTAAAAGCTTCATCAAAAGTTCCATAACTTTAGACACGTAGTGTAGAAGATATATGTTTAGCACAGGTTTGAGAAAAAAATATCTTTAAGTTTTGGTTGAGGCAAGGAAAATGAAAGTTAATTAATCAAGCTTCTCCAAAAGGAAACAAAGTCAGTAATGGACTCATCATCGAATTGTCTGATAGAATAAATATTGGTTATAGAAACCTTCTTGGAAATGTTAATGGAAAAGTGATCCAGAAAGACTTGAGCTAGTTGGGTGAAAGAAAATATTGAATTCTTGGTAAGGGAACTATACTAGTCAAGTTCCAGGCTAGATAAAGACATGGGGAAGGTTCAAAATATAAGGGCATCATCATAAGCAATCATGTAACATGCATGCCTAAAATCCTTAAGGTGTTATTGGGGGTCCTACTAGCTCTAAAATTTGGTAAATTTTGTAAGCTCCCATTAAGGAGGGTAAGGCCTGATAGGGATAAAAAGATAAATAGGTTCATTACAAATCTAATCATAGGATAGGATGTTATAAGCCCCTAGAATGGATGACTCTAGTTTTGTCATTTTGTTCATGAGCATCTTCACTAGGTTGGTTTGATGTTTTGGACCAAGAGGGCTATAAGGTGGATACTATGGTCGAGATTGGGTAACAGATTTGTAATTATTTGGTGGTTGAGAGGTTGTCACATTTTTGGGTAGGTGGTATGTAAAGATAGGTAGATGATGGTGGTAGAGTAGTGGGTACATACCCTTGTGGGTTAGGGATGTATAGCAATGGATACATACTAAGGAGTCCCTATGGATTGGGCATGAATGGTAGCTAGGTTGGTAATGAAAGGAGAGGTAGTGACCTTTATGTTCATAGATGGTGAAGTAGAAGGGATATATACTTCTAAGCTTGCTAAAAGGGTATTGACCAATGGGTTGGGGTTGATAGAGGGAAGGTTAGTAGTGCTAGTGGTAGGTGATTCAATAATAATTAGAGCATGATGGGTTAATGATAGGGTTGTCCCTAAGGTGGAGTCATTAGTAGGGGCATAAGGTGTAAGGGTAATGTTAGATGGGTAGGTTAGTTTTCAACTATGGCATCAAAGGGGTTAGTAGATGAAGATGCCTGGGTAGTTGAAGGTTGGGTGGTAACCATAATAATAGGGATACCCCTCATAAGGTGGGATGGCATGCTATAAGGATGATCTTGAGGTAGAGTTGGAATTGAGACATGGTGAGGGGAGGTGTTAAGATAGTGCTGGAGGGAAACTAGATTATTGTCTAAAAAAGTGTTAAAGTCCATGTCTTTTTTGGAAAATAACCAATGAAAAGTAGGGATTCCCAATGGATGGGGTGAGTCTTCCACCTTAAATACATACTTCATAGATGAAGAGGTAAAAGAGGTTGATTTGAGTCACATGTTTTTATCTACTAGGTCTCTTCACTGCTGGTGAGTGAGATCCATATAGGAAAGGGGGAGAGATAACAAGAATAAAGTCACCACTCAAATAGAAAGAAGATAAGGAAATGATCAAGGCAATCTAGACACACGCTATAAAGTATGTTAAGCCTAGAGGTTAGTTTTAATCATGCTTTTGTCTTATGCCTTAGTTTATGAGAATGTGTGATAAAAGTTTGCTTGTAGATTAGGTACTATAGAAATAGTCTATGATTTGTCTCAAGTTGTTTAGGTGCTCAAAATAATCTATATTGGAATCAATATGTGTCTTGGTATTAGGGCCTACCCCCTCACTTCACACACCACAATGATCAAGGTGTTAGGTACTTGGCTAATAGATATTGATATCCAGAGTTTATACTCAGTTAGAGAGCTGAGTTGGTTCTCCCCTTGGTAATGACCTCCAAGTAGGATTGTTGGGAAAGGGTAAGGTGGCCACTAGGTGATGAAATCCTAGTCAAGCCTTTTCTTGAATTGTTTTGATGTTTGATTGATGAAAGTGGTTTGATATTGTGTGAAAAAAAGTAGTGCTATGATGAGATTAATATGCTTTAATTCAAAGTGAACTAATTTTAAAAACAAGCAATGGATTTAGTTGGTTTTAAACCCAAAAGAAATTTCAACTTCAATTATGAGCACAGATAGAGAGAAAAGCATATAAATGTAAAGAAAAATGTGAGTAAAGACTTTAGGTCCCATCAAGCATGCTAGAATGTTTCATGTAAATTTTCACTTTAAGTTATAGGGAAGAAAGCTAATAAACTCAATATGGGTGTGGTTGAAAATCCTATTTGTGTATGCATGTATTGAATTAGAAGATTATGAAATCTCTTTTTTGGCTTTGGAAAAAGGCGTACATATAAGAAGCCACTAAAGCAAACTTGTTTGTTAGACATATAGTTAGGTGGATTGCCTAATGATAGCTAGATATTAGAAGTAAGAGATTCCTTATGGGCTATCAATCCAAACATTTTAAAAAATCAAGCTCATAAAATAGAGTAGAAAGTACTTGCATCAATTAAAGAAGATTATTGAAATTGATTATATAAAAAGTGCTTGTTAAAAAATATATGCTAGAATGTTAAATATAGAAAAGGATGGATAATACCTATGACAAATTATTTGGTTTTATTCAAAAAAAAAATTTAGGGGTATATGAATAGGTAGGGACAAAAAAATATATATGGTTGGGTATAGGTACGTGAAAGGAGCTTGCTAGAAATTTGCCTGACAATGAACTTTCAATGGTCAAGGTGATTGTCACTGGTTGGAGGAATCATTTCCAATTGTCTAAATATCATTGGTTGGGACTAAATATAATCAATTAAGTAACTATCACTGGTTTCCTATCAGTGGAGCTAGGCTGGTGTTATAGATTGATGATATTTAGAAGGTAAGTTTTGAGAGGTGAGTAAGGCTAAAATGATCTCAAAATGAAAATACAATAAGTGAATACCAGAAAACATATTTTTTTAAAAAAATTTAGTTGGCTGGATGGTTGAGATGTATTCTCATTATAAAATTTGGTCATGATTCCTATAGAGTAATGATTTTGGAGAACTCAATGGATATATGGTAACAAGCTAGCTACCTAGTATGGCTACTAGATTGCTAAAGTGCTTGAAGATGATTAACTTATAAGAAGAAATTTTGGATACAAAAATCTCTTGATAATATTTTAATATGGATTTGGCCTCCCAAGCCTCTCTCTCTTATAAGCACAAGTAAAAGGTGGAAGTGAAGGTGTAACTAGGCCATCTAAATATAAATAATTCATGTAAAGGCTTACAACAAGATTTAGACAAGATATATTTAGAAAATAAATATGGTGTTTTGCATGTGGCTTGCATGATAAAAGTCTAGGTGGTGAAACTTGACTATCACTGATCAAGGTGACCATCGTCAATCAGCTTGACCATCATTGGTCATGGTTGAGGGTAAAAAGGTGGTTAGGTTTAGTTAGTTAGGTTAAACTAACTATGGGTTGGGTTTAATTAGGGGTTGAAAGGTGGATTCTCCTAAGGGGGTCCTAAGAATATTACAACCTTTAGAATTTTAGTGTGTGGATTTTTGGTTTCTACACTCCCTATGCTAAACATACCAAGTACAAACCTGTAAGTCACTCCTACATGTCTAGGAAGGAAAGAAAGGGGTAGAATGGTTTTTAGAAAGAAATGGCACTTTAAAAAAAAGTAAGTGTGGAATTGAGCATGTGGAAGCTGAAGAGACACTTTTTGACTTTTCTCACATGACACACTTCCCAATGAGGTCGTTCAAGTGCCAAACTCTTCCTTTTCTTTAAGAAAATTGACTTTTCTTCTAATAAACATGAAAATTTTAGTTACCAATAGTGGATTAAGACTTTATAGGACATATGTAATGTGACATCACCAATTTAGACATTCACATTTCTAATGAAACCCATACAAAGCATTAAATGCACCTTTTTGACCTTAAAATGACCCAAAAATGATAAATGGACATAAAAACTAATTTACCAAAGCCAATATAACATTAATTGACATCAATTAAACTATAATACACCCCATGACACTCATATTACACCCCTTATAGATCTATAAAATCAAATTTTTACCTATAGGTGCCCTAATTTGACTTACAAGTCAAATTTGGTCAACAAATTGGTGACTCATAGGGGTAGTATCTTGCTATACTAACTAGACTAGTAGCTTTATCAGTCCATTGGGCTTAGGAGTCATCTAAATTCTAAGAAAAATAATAAGAATTTGACCATTGACTATAAACTTTGATCAAGAAAAAGACTAATAATGACTACCTTAACCACATAAAGTAAAAGGCACACACAACAAGGAACACAAATACACATATACTTGTGCTTAAAGCACTTAGGAGAATCAGACAACAACCTATTATATAAACTAGAAACATAATTGTACCTTCTTCCTAGATCAAAGGTGAGGTTTTAAACTCTTATTTCTTTATGACATGGAGGATTAAATAAGGCATATATCCTTTTGTCCTTTAGTATTGATGCCTCCAACTTTTTCATAATGTTTACCAACCTCACTGGCATGATATTCAACGAGAACCAAGTAGCTCCAAATAAATTTTCCAAAGAAATAAACTCCTTTTAAATCCAAACAACCTCAAATTTATCATGTGGATCCTCTATTATGACCCCTAATGGTGATTCAACAAGGCATACCTTCTTGTCTTCCATAGTGCTCTCAACAAGATTGGGCCTCCTCTCAATTGCAAGTTCCTCTTGTTCATCAAGGAGCTTCTAAAATTCTTCCCAATCTTTGTCATTGTCCTCCAAAGAAGATTCTTTATTCACCTTTCCATATACTTGTCCTTCAACTTGGAAAAACTCCTCAAGCTCTTAAAATAGCTCTATTTACAGCTGCCAATCATCTTTTTCCTCTTCATCCTTTAGAACCACTACCTCTTAAGTCTTGAAATGGTTATCCACAACCTCATGATTAAACATTGTGTGTTCTTCATGTAGCTCTTTATTCAAATCTTGGGCACCTTCTTCATGGATACACATCCCCTAAAATATGGAGGCAAGAGATTTTGAATTTTTCTATTGTTCACCAAGGGCAGTCCCTATGGTGATATCTTCCTCATAATTACTCATGAGGTATTTCTAATCATTGATGAATTGAGATTGCTCATCTTCACTTTCTCTTATCAAGATAGGCTCTTCTTCCAAGATTTCCTCTTTACCACAAAGAAATCATTCTTCATTATCAACCAAACAAGGAGATTCAACATAAAAACCTACATCTTATTCATCACTTAAGACCTCTAGATGGATTTTAAATTGAACCTTAACTGTCATAATCTGATCTTATTTGTCAAGGGATGCAATATCTTCAAATTCCTTCATGGTGATGCCAAGACTAGGCATTTTAAAATTTAGTGACTTATCCCAATGAAGCTAACAAAGAGTTTCATTATCTTCAAGTAAGATTTTTGAATTTTCTTCAATTATCTTCTCTTCTTTAGGTTCACACACCATAGGTCCATTAAGGAAAATGGCAATGGGATGAGGACAAAAGGAACTAGCTAGTAGATGTGGGACATAGGAATAAAAATCAGATTGAGAATGCAAGGTAAGAGGCTCTTTGGGAATATCTTGAGGAAGGGAAGATGGGGTGTGTTTAGGCATATTCTATTCTTTTGGGTCTAAAACTTCCATCACCTCTTGACGTAATAATTTCATCTTTGCTTCTAACTCTTCTATTTGCTTGGTTAGGTTCTCTTCGAAAAGCTTTTCTTGAAGGTCATAAGAATCATCATGAGTGCATGGAATGTATGAGGGCTGACATGGAACATAAGAAAATTCTTAAGGGTTGGAGGGTATTGAAAAGGATCAATTACATTATCCACTTCAAAAATTTTGACAATTATTCTATCTTCCTTGATTAATTAAGTTACTAGATGAATTAAGATAAGTATGTAAACAATGGAAGCATGTTAAACTTCAAACCAAAAGAAAGTTTTTAGATTTATTTTTATGAAATGAAAAAAACTAAGATGCACCTAAATGAAACATGACTATGTAATCCTAATCCTAGGATGAATTCTCTTTTTATATTTTAGGAATGCAAGAAAAAAAGGTGATAATTTTTACTTTTTTTATTTTTTTTCATTTTCTAAAACAAAAGAAACTAAAACTTACATTTTGAAAAAAAGGAATGCTTAATTTTCAAAAATTTAATTAGATATAAATTAAATTTTAATAATGTAACTAAATTTCCTAAATCATATATGAACCCAAGAAAACTCCAGGGTCCCATCGGGCATGCCAAAATGTTTCTATCTATTTCTTTTGCTTTTTCCTTAGTGTGAAAAGAAAGAAATTAGTAAAGAGGTGTGTAAAATAATACTTATTGAATTTTCATGCATTGAATATATAATTTTCAATAAATCCTCTTATAATTGGTAGGATGACATACAACTAAGAAAACACTATCATAAAACTTTTTTGTTAGATAAGTAGTTGGGTGGATTACCTAGCGTGAGCTAGATCCTAGAAATGAAAGCTTTATAGGAGGCTGTCAATTCACATGATTTAACATTTAATTTTATAAATAAAAGTGTAATGTGCTTTAATATAACATAAAAAACTGAAATTAAAAACAAAAAATGAATTAAGACAATTAAATGTTTTGTTAAGATGACTAAAATAAATCAACTAGTTTGGTTAACACTAAGGCTGAAAATTAGCTAAAGCAAAGTTATGGTTTTGATTCAGTAATTTGATAAGGGGAAAATATATTTTGGTTGGTGGTATTAAAATGGTTAAAATGGTAAAAGGTAAAGGGTGAATGGTTTAGAAATTAAGTAGTCAAGATGGAAAAGGGGATAAATGGGAAACATGCTAAAGATGACAAAGTGATAAAAGGGTGAATGGGTAAAATGGTATAGGATGGAAAATGGTAAATGGGTAAATGGAAAAGAAGAGGAAAAGGGGTTAAAGGTATGGAGGTAAGAAAATAAAATACCAAAGGGAAGGAAGAAAATAAATTGAATATAAGAAATAAACAAATATTACCTTGACAACTTGTTTTTGTTGATGTTGTTAATGAAGATATGGAATATATTGGCTTGAAAATATAATAGAGTTTCATTGTTTGAGCTCTCCTCCAAGAAGGATGAGTGACATCCTTTACAAAAGGTAGATAACCTGTAACAAGATGAAAATTATCTAACCAAAAACCAACTTAACTTATGGGTGGAGGTGGAGGGTCATATTTATAGCATTTTATGTTGGGAAACATTACAAAGAAGAGGAATAGTGAAATATGGCACCATTTTCCAAGTGGGCTCATAAGTAGGAATTAAGGAAAAGGGTGGTGGGATTCCCAATTCACAAGTGTGTCTCCCACTTGGAAAGTATGTCCAAAATAGGTGGGGATCATGCACATGTGTTCATATGGGTCCAAAATGCTTTCCACCACTCACTTTCATCTTTTCCAAATCACTTGACAAGAAGCCCCACATACTTTGGCTCCATTTTCCAAATGGATAGGTAAGTGGTAATGAAGGACAAATATGGTGGAATTCCCATTTCATAAGTGTGTTTCTCACTTAGAAAGTAAAATAGGTGGGGATCATGCCCATGTGCTCATATGGGTCTAAAATACTTTCTACCACTCACTTCCATCTTTTCCCAAGTACTTGAAAATGAGATCCACATAATTTGGTATCACTTTCATGCATGAGGACAAAGGATGATGTTTAATGGTGGCCCCTTATGGATAAATTTTTCACATTTGAGAGGGGGCCCTATGGTGATTAATGAGGTCATTAAGTACCTTAGATAAGGGTCCCAAGTGGGGTATGATGTCCCAATTTAATCCACTTAACTTCTAAGCCATATCAATTTCCATATCATTATTGTGTCACTTACCATGTTACTATGAATAGTGACATGTTGTGTTATCATGAGTAATGCTAGTGAATAGTGATTTGGAATAGTGAATTTTTTAGGTTAAGAGGGGTTGGCTTAAGGGTTAATAAGGTTTAGGTGGTCTCTATGGGGTATCAAAGAATTAAAACATCTAAAACTATATGTTTGTAGTTTTCTAGTGTCTACATTTTACCCCTTTTTATTATGTAACTTTGAATTAACGAGATACAAAACAAAAATGGATCACTTGGTTGAAGGTCAAGGTGTATCAATTATGGAAGGAGATGTTCCCCCTCAAATTAGGAGTTAATGAGGAAAATAAGAGACATACATGTTTGATAAGAGATTTGTGCAAAAAAGGTTGAGCATTTGAAATGCAATTGCGTGTAAGTGTGATAGCCAAGATCATACACAAATGAAAGTTTCTAATGTTGGTAAAATAAGGGTAAAATTATAAGAGATAAGTGACCAATGTACCATGTGACTACAAATATATTTTGGCACATTTTTAGTTTCTTAGACAAGGTTAGCGTTATTGATATGTATCTGAGCTAAGAAGTGATCTCTTGAAAAATACAAATGGTCTGGTTGTGCACTAAGTAGTGAAAACTCAAATGTTCAACATAGAAAGATTGGTCAATGTATTCAAAAGGACCAAGTCAAAGTTGTCATAAAAATATGCAACAATTTGGGTCAAAATGGCCAACATCAAGGTGGATAAAGTGAATGAGTGGGGATGGATTGGTAGGGGTGGCCGAGCTGACTCCAAATTCACTAGGTGAAATAGACACTACCTACATAGTTTTATGGACAAAATATCCAAAAGAACTTTAGGACCAATGCATTTCTCTAGTGGATTTTAGATGGGTTACTCCAATTTTATATACCATATGGTTAGGTTTGGGTTGATAGTTTGGTAACGATGAGGTGTCATGATATAGATTAGTGAGTAGTCACCATAATAATCCCACATGCATTAGGAGGAGAAAACATAAATGGGAAAGGTAGGATAAATAAGTGGGTAAAAAAAGGCTAAGCACCATAAATTTCTTATGATGGAGCTAAGCCAAGGAATAGGTGCCTTTGTGATGAGGTTACACCATCTAAAATTGTGTGAGGGTATAAGAAAAATTATGACATTTATCACTATGAGTCAAGTTTTAGGAGACGGGCATCTATCAATATTTGCATAGTCTTATTGGTGAAAGGTCATCATCATTATGAGTAAATTTTTAAGGGTATTAGCAAAGTGATGACCTATAAAGAATTTCTTTGATGGCTAAGTAAATTCTATGAGGTAGAAAAATTAGTAGCATGGTGAGCGATAGAGGATGGGTTGTGCCTTACTTAAGAGTTACATAGCTAGTATGGGTAAAAGGTGTCCATGTTTGTATCCTCTTTCTCATTAACTTAAAACCAATGACTTTGGGTTCTACTCAGGAGAGGCACTACCAGTAGGGAGCTATGTGGTCTACGATATTGGTTTTACAGGTGGATAAGATGGTTGTTCACCTATGATGGATGATTTGTTAGGTGGTATGAAAGAAAAGACTATCATGTTTGAAAAACATAATTTTAGAGCATGGAATAGTGGGATTAGTGTGGAAATTATTTGAAAGTTATTACCACCAAAAAATATGATAGTATCAAATGTATGACCATTATAGTGGCCCATGGTTGGAAGCTAATTTACATCAACCAATGAAAAGGTGACAATGATGCAAATGACCACTAGGCCCATAAGATGAAAAATCAAGCAAAGATATCAAATGTTGATTAGATCATAAGGGTAACAAAATTACATAATGATGGTGCATAATGACTTTATCAAGATGACCAATTGGATTGAGGGCTACATATCCACATAAAAAGGTAAGTAGACATGACTATTTCAAATAGGAAGATAGTTTAAGGAAATAAATGATGTCATAAGACCCTTCCCATTAGTGGAATGGATAAACATCTTGATGAGGAAGAATTGTCAGGTACTCTATTTAAAGAATCATGCTAAAGATGAATGTACATCATGAAGTTATTTAGTTTTATAGGATATAGATAGTGTAGATAACTACACAAGGTTGAAGATGGTGAATAATGGGGATAATGGTGGAGACAATTAGCAACAACCATGATCCAAAATAATCAATATGGTGAATGTGCATATCTATTAGATACTATAAAAAGTAATGATAATAATAGAAGTGTTGTTAAACCAATAAAAAGAGAAAAAACACCTATGGCTTGAGCTCGATCCTAGAATTTTACCTCATCACAAATGAAGAAGGTGAAAATTTTGTTGCACAATATGTAGGGATAGATAAGATAACCTTTAGCCTATCCATGGAAGGAACCCTCATTGTCTAAGGGGATGTGTGTTGAGGTAACAATATGTGCAATCTATGAAATCATAACAACTAGAGAAAAGGGATGAAATAACTATGACGACTGAGCAAGGTGAAAGACCTATAGTGGAATATGATTCCCACTTTGTAGAAGAGGAGAATAGATTATGCCCTTTAGTGGATATTGATATGGGGAATGTTTCTAAGGTGAGATCAAGGAGAAATTAACCAGAAGGATGGCTAAACACAGATCTAGAGTCACCAAATAATCATCCCAATGCATAGGTAGGAAAATAATGTATGTATATGCCTTAGGTGAGGTGTGTATAGTCTAATGATTTTGTATATGCCATGTAACTCCTCATACCCTGAATAAAAGATTGTACCATTTGTTAGAAACATGTATAGAATGTGTTGAATGTTATGTTAGATGTTTTGAGTGTGGTTTTTGTAATCTCTCTTAAGGTAAAACATATGAGGTAAGGCAATAAATAACACTAGATGGTAAAGTGAAGAATATAATCAAGAGACAAATGTCATAATGAAAATATCAACTAAGCACATTATGATAAGAAGATGGCATGATGTATCCTCTATGACAAGGACTAAAAATAGACCCAAAGTGGGATTGGCTCAATAAACATAAGCCCTATGAATACATCACATGAACATGATTTGAAGGATAAAAAAAGGTGTTTTGATCATACTATATCAAGTAAACTCAAAATGTGTAGAGGGTTTAAAGGGGAAATAGGTTATGGATAGGGTGAAGGGAGTAGTTGGAGAGGGATAAAAGGAGGACCCATGCTTAATAGACAAAGACATTCAAGGAATAAATAGATGCCTTGAAGTAGTGAAACTAATGATATTTCATGCATTAAAGAAAGATATCAGAGGACACAAGGAATTAAACATGTATATGCATGTATAAGAAATATGACTATTGACTACACTCTAATGAGTGAGAAGCTAGAGTGCCAATAGGAGAAAATAAAGGAGATCTAACAAGGGATGAGGTGAGGGTGGACCAAGAGATAGATGAAGAGATAGGTATAGAAGACAATGAGGTCATAGATAAAGATGAATATGGAAAAGGATGGAGGAAAAAAGAAGGTCAGGTAAAACAAAGAATGTCATCAAAGGAGACAAAAAAAATGAAATGGAGAAAAGAGAAGAAAAATAAAGTGTAGAAGATGGGGTTTTGAGGAATGTACTAAAAAATGATAGATTGGAGAATTGAAAAGGATGGGGAGAGAAGTATAATAATCATGAAGGGTAAGGTGTGGATGATAAATATGATAGGCCATGATAGAATTGAAAAGAGGTCTAAAAGAGGCCAAAGAGAAAAAAGTTTGGTGATGAGATTGAAAAACAAGGAAACACATGGAAGAAAATGAAACAAGAAGAGAAAAGGAGTGAAGTGAGGACACCAAAAGAATGATAGGAGAGTGAAGAAGTAGGTGATGACATGACCAAGTAAGCATGGATGATGATATGTAAGGAAAAGAACAATGAAGAAAATTAGATAATGGTATTGGAGATGAGAATGGGATGGAAAATGGGAAAGGGTTTGATAAAAATGAGGGGAAGCAAAGGATGGGTGGATAAGAAGTTGAAGAGATAAAGTATGTTACAATCAACTTGTTAGAAGAGATTGACAAATAGAATGGGTGATTAGAAGAGATTGACAAGCTGAAAAAGTGGTGAGGTGGTTAAAAAATAGGGGAACATAATGAAAGGGAATGAGATGAAAATAATGGATGATAAGAAGAAGAATGAAGTAGGAATATAAAGCACATACACTCACATATATGCAAAATATAAGTGAGTACCAAAATGGAAAGAGGAAAAGGGGAATGTGAAGTGCAAAAGGTGAGAATAGATAAGAAGAAAAGGGAAATTATGGAAGGATTCTCAATGGATAAAGACCCAGTTAGAAGCTAGTTGTGGAGGAAAAAAATGAAAAAGGTGGGAAGAATGGAAAATTGAAAAAGAGTGGTGGCACATGTAAAAAAAATGGGATGTTAGAAGAAATAAAAGAAATAGAAAGCATGCCAGATTGAAAAGATGGGAAAGAGGAAAAAAAATCAAGAATTGGAATGAAGGTGGTTTAGAAGTAGTGGAAGCAAAGAAGAGAAAGAGGTAAAAGTGTCCATCAGTGTGCAAGGGAACAAGATGATGTGGAATTGGTGAGGAAAATAAAGTGATGAAGAAGGTATGATAAATCACCAAGGGCAAGGGGAAATGATAAGGACAGTGAAAGAAGACAAAGGGGATAAATGGAAAGGTTGGTAAGAAGTGGATAGAGGGAAAAAACATGAAAAGTGGGTGGGGGAGTGAGCTGCAAAGCATGTGCAAGTAAAAGTGATGGGGAGGCAAATAAAGGAAAAGAGATGGTGGTTTTATAGAGATAAAAGGGGCCAATGAGGAAGGTTGTCAATCCTTCTATTAAAAGAGATTAAAAATCTTAAAAAGTGGTTAAAAGAGATTGACAATATGAGGGGAGGGAAATGGTGAGGATATAGGTAGAGAAGTGGAGGAAGAGATAATAGGTGAGAAGGGAAAATAAAATAAAGGATGAAGTCGAGATGGCCTCAATAATTGAGTGCTACCTACATAGTCCATAAAGACCTCATGCCTATATAGTTCTCTTGATAATGGGGGAAAGATAAAGAGGAAGTATTAGATAATGTTAAAATACAAGGGTGCTAGGGAAAATCTAAAGCTTCTTTGATATAAGATGTCCTAAGAAAGAGGCTGCTGTTAGCAATGGAAATTAATGAGAAAAAAATTGGATGGTAATTATTTGTTAGTAGCCAAGTTGCCCTTAGAAGTCAAGAAACACCTATGTAGTCTGTTGACATCAAGGCAATGTAGTTCAACAAGGGCTTGAGAGTGGTGCTTAAATGGGTTGCGTCAATTTGATAGACCACATTGTTTGGTTTGGTGGAAGGTTTGTGGAGAATGGGTATGCATCAAAGATGAGTTGAGGTTGTAGAGAAAGGTATTTCCAAAAGGTGGGTTGATGGGTCATATATAAGGATTGACATTAAAAAGACTATTTCATATAATTTGGACTCAAACCCACTAAAGTGGAGTGGAGAAAATTTTCTCCAATTTTTTTTTTCTTATGTTCCAAATAAAATGGACTATTTCAAACCATTTGGGCCATAGATCATTTTGAATGAATTGAACTATTTTTAATAATATGGACTTATACACCGTAAATTGAAGTGGAGAAATTTTTCTCCAAAAAATAAATTTCATATATTCTAAATAAATTAGAGTGTTTAAAACCATTTGGAAATAGATCATTTTGAATAAATTAGTCTATTTTAAATAAAATGGACTTATACCCACTAAAGTGGAGTGAAGAGAATTTTATCCAAAAATAAATTTGTTATATTTGAAATAAATTAGACTATTTTAGAGCATTTGGGCATAGATAATTTTGAGTAAATAGGGATATTTTGAAACTAGTTGGAGCAGTTAGTGAGTGTTTGAAAAACACTTGTCAACATCATTAAATATTTTTGAAAGCCAATGTCTACATCAGAGAGTTCATGATGGTCAAAATAAGTAGTGGAATTAGAAGTACAAGGTAAGATCATTAAGGAGGCCCCAAAGCTAGCACTTGAAGAGATTACAAAACCAAGAAAGAAGGGTAAATAAAAAATAAAGAAGGTCAGATTCTAAGAACCAAAAATGAAGTATGAATACAAAGGATACCTCATTAAGTCAAATATTATTTCTAAACTCATCTAAATATGTGACATAGACATGGGGAACGTATCTATGACTAAGATTTTTGAAAGATCAAGGCCCCCTATAAAGACTCCACTCTTATACCCCATGACCAATATTGGGATTCTTCAAGCTGCAACTTTCCCAAGTTCATCTTAGTTTCTTGAGTTTGTGTTAAAATGCATTAAGTACTATGACTATCTGACCAAGGTGGTAAGGATGCTACTAGATATATGGTTGTGAGGTTAGATGTTCAAAACCTTAACTAATATTTAAAGATACCAACCTCATAAGTGGATCCTTTGGTCAAGCCACATACATTTGAAAAAGAACCTAAAGAAGTAACTTTACAAGAAATAATTTCTCAAGAGACTTCTAAATAAAAGCTAGCAGTTGAAACTAAGGAGGTTATGGGTGAATGAGAAAAATACAAAGAAGAAGAAATAGAAGTTGAGAAAATATTAATAACTAAGGAAGTAGATCTTTAAAATCAATTTTCTAAATATATAGAGGAAGCTCAAGGAAATATGGCAACTCGGGAAGCTCATTCTAGCACTTCCACATCAATTGATATTTCATCTTGGTTGGCTACACAAACTACTCTTGGATCAAAGGAAGTGATTAGTCTTGATGAGATAGATTTATAATTATTGAAAAGTCTAGATAAAAGAGGCAAGAAACCAAAATCAGCTAAAGTAACTTCAATTTTACTAATTAAATCTTCAAGCCAAAAATTTGTTGAGTTAGCAGTTCCTTCCCAAAGAATGGGAAAACAAGAAGTCACTAGGAGTGAATTAACTTTTTCAAGAATACCCCTTGGAGAAGTAACAACTGATACTTTGAAGGAAGACACTCAAACTTTGATTGATTCTCTTTTTAAGAAGTTGGATGAAGAAAAGGCTGCCAAGGCAAAGCTAAAGGAATAGAATGCACATTTATGTGAAATAATTACTAAAGTACCTAAATCCTTTCCCTAATAAGAAATTACCTTAGGAGAACCAATTGAGCCATAAGTAATAGCCGAGGTAGAGGAAACAAGGGATAGGGCAAGGGATATAGATAAATGGATAAATAAAATGAAGAAAAAAGCCAAAGAACTCTTTCGAAGCATCCTAGATGTTCATCAAGAAATTTTGGATAAGATAGTTGAAATAAAAATAAGAAGAACTGAATTGGAAAATGTGAATGGTATTTATAAACTCTAATAGGAAAGTCTAGAAGTAATAGTGAATTTAAGTGAGAAAATCTTAATTGAAGAAAAAATAGCTCCTTCTACAAAAAAGGTGAAACAAGAATATTATCTCTTATCTTTCCATTTGAGTATATTAACAAACATGGAAGAGGAGAGGAAGAAATTATAAGAATATGTACATAGTACAAAAGTTAATTTTCAAGATTCCCTTTTTGGTGTCACTGGTATTTGGTCTAGTGATAATGTTCCAAGAACCATAGAATAATTAAATGAACAATTTAGGTAGTGGATAGACAAAGATATAAATCCTTTCACAACCAAGTCAATCAAATCTTTGAATAAATATGGGGAGGAACTAAAAGGAATTAGACCAAGGATTGAGAGAGTTAAATCTCAATGCAAGAGGATAGAGAGAGAAATGTTGAGATTAGAGATAGAAATACATTCCATGGTAAAACTAGATGATTTAGTAATCCAATCAATAATATCTTAGCACATAAAGTATAAAGAAAAATGTATAAGCTAGATTCATGAAGTAAACTCACCAGAGCCTGAATCTTGAGATTTTTTTCTTCTTCTCTTCTTTCTTCATACACACTCTATAAACAATATTGTTTGTAGTAATCATTATGTAAAAGTAATATTATTTTATGATTTAATTTTTAAATTAAACTTACTTTTGTAAATTTTAATAACTTAAGTAATTTGGCTAAAACACCATTACTTGGAGTCATTTTCTAAAAGTAAGTTGCTTTATCTAACTTTGTGTCACATGCAAAGTGTTTATAATCAATCCAAATAAGGAGTTTTAAAAGCACTACATGTCATTGATCATTGCATGCCATGGTGGAGAGATTTGAGGAAGTTATTATTCAATGGTTCCCATTTTTAACACAACACATGTGAATTAAAGAAGTCGATTCCTATTAGAATTAAGTATCTTGAAATTGTATAAATAGATGAGTAGGCTTGCATGCCAGAGGGGGAGTAATTTTTCTTTTAGAAAGTATATAAATGGTTTAATAAATCCAATACTTTGAGTTTGAAATAATTAGATTGTGTTGTACAATTTTTTTCAAGAAAGAATAAGAAAGATGATTGTTTATAGAGAACTTTGTGTCTATGAGTTCAATGAAGATAAATTGGTAATATTTGAGTTATCTTTAAAGCTAAATTAAGTTATCTTCAAAAGCTTTTATAATATTGGGTTATATTTCAAAATATTTTATAATAACTTTAGGGCATCTCTTAGGAGATACCTTTCAAAAATGCACAAGAGTGGATTTCCCCTTCAAGGTATCATGTAGGAGATACCTTTCAAAAACATGGAATTCTCCTTTACACAAAAAAAACTACTAGGTGATATTTTGAAGGCCTTTATAATACCTTAAAGGTATCTCCTAAGAGATACCTTTCAAACATGTAAAAGATTGGATTTTCCATTCAAGGTATCGCTTAAGAGATATGTTTGAAATAGGTATAAGAGTGGATTTCTCTTACAAGGAACAAGTAGAATTTCCTTTACATAGAAAGTGTTAATGCCCAAAATTACATTAGAAGAATTGGACCCTATCTAGTGAATTTATTTGAGTCTAGCCTAAAATGACTATTGAATTTTGTATCGTGTATCCTTTATCCATCCACCATTTTTCCTTTTATGGGTTTGATTCATTTGAAATTTGGTTAAATCCCTTATATCCTTCTGTGCATGGTAAAAATTTGTATCTGTTAGATTATTCGAGCCTTTTGTGGTGTAAGTAGGTGCGTTCAAGCTCACATAGAAACATATGGTTGCTTATTCAATCTCAGATAAAAATATTTTTGGGTCCCCAGATAGAAAGTCCATGTTGCACCTTCAAAGTATCTTAGTGACTAAGGTGGGGAATTGTTTGATAAACTAATAAAGAGACACATGGTGGTCTTGGGGAGGCATTTACATAAGTATCTTATGAAATTAGATTTCTCCTATAAGAAACAAGTGGAATTTCATTTAAAAATACATACATTCATGTGAAGGGAATAAGAGGGGGCCCACTTGATTAACGATCGGGCTCTTTGCAAGATCTAATGGTTGTTGCTCTTTTAATCCAAAAAGACATGTGAAGTTTGTGATTTTGGGAGGCCCTAAAAGAATGCCAAGTGGTATTATCACATTTGATGATTGATGAACTTAAATTAAACATTCACACTCATGTCATTTGACATTTTTGAGAATGTCTTTGATGGTAACGAGACCTTCAAATTTAAGTTAACCTAACTTTATAGCCTAGACAAAAGGGAGTCATGAAAGCTTGATGTGTGATGTAATAACAAATATTACAGACTACTAGTAGCTAATGAGATTAAAGGACCAAGATTCCAATCAATGGCTCATACTAAAACTATGGATCTTAATCCAATGGTATAAAAAAAAGAATAATTCAAAGGCCAATGGTTTGACCCTCTGACAAATACAAAAATTATCATGAGAAGATGTTTGAATGAAGGCCACATAGGTTACACATAGGAAATAGATGGTGGAACTTAAAAATGCAAAGGTATAAAGGTGAGTCTGAATCAGATCTTAAGGCATGAGTAATCCTAAATCCTAGATAGCTTCACTATTAAAGCCCCATAAGCCTAAAACTTGCATATAAAGGGAAACTATAAGTAGTTGAACTACAATTGAAATCTGCTAGTTTGTTCCAAGTGTAAAGAAAAGAATTATTGGGGGATATTTTGAAGGCCCTTATAATACCTTCAAGGTATCTCCCAAGAGATACCTTTCAAGCACAAGAGTGGATTTCCAGTTCAAGGTATCTCAAAAGAGATACCTTTCAAGCACAAGAGAGGATATTGAAAGAGAGAGCACATAACTATTATTTGGGAAAATAGGGTTTTCTAATTATAACACTAAAATTTTATAAAAAAATATAATAAATACAATTATAAGTACTTTACCTATATATACTTGAATCAATTTTTAATAAAAAATAGTACAATTTTTAAGAATGTGTGTTGAGTTTAGGGAGGCCCTAGGTTGGCCTAGACAATAGTGAGCCTTACTATAAAGCCTAGTACAAAAGGAAAATAGGTCAAAGGAGTCAAATGGGTCTATAAGACAAAAATGGGTAGACTCAACTAGTTGTAGTTCAATATGGGTAAACTCCTTATGTGGTTTTAATTCTATGGAAAATAATTTCACAATAATTACATTGCACCTTTTTTGATCATCTTCATCATCTAGTGAAAACTAATTAATTACATAGATTTAGCCAATAACCCATGTAGTTCAAATGTCCTTCCTTCTAAATTAATGAGCATGAATAGTTACTAAAAATTCATCTCAATTATTCATAAAGTGGTGAGCCATTATAATCCAAAAAAAATGTTAGCCCCATCCATGATAATAGAAAACTTAAGATAATATAGAATAATGACTGAAATAATGAAATGATAAAGATTACTATGGTTGTTTAGTGCTTACTGACATTGATTATTATTTATTTAATACTTATTTTGTGTGTAAAACCAATAGGGACACAAATGATGAATGTTAGGATGATTCAAACTAACTTTTAAAAATAATTATAATCAAATAATCTTAATAACTAATATATTTAATAGTTTCAAATATAAAAAATTATAGTTAATCATCCAGACCACCCAAAAGGATAAAATTATAACCTGACAAGGACCCATTGATGTCTAAATTCTCTTTCCACTTGGAAAATGGTGAGACTAAGTACCATATAATTTAAGTAGAGTAATTAAAGGAATATTAGTAATTAAATATATGTGTTTAATGCCTGAGATTAAATTAGATATGGTGAGATTCACCTAACATGATTTATATGTTCATATAAATTAATAATTTAGGAAGGTTAATATATTTTATGTTCCCATTAGATGTCAAAATCCTATTTTAGTAGCCTCATTATTGGAAAAAATCTCCAATAGTCAGATCTTAAGAAATAAATCCTTATTTAAGTAATCTCTGAGCATGTGAAATTAAAGTGAGATTAAAATGGTGCTATTTGAGAAATTAATCTTGTGCTTAGGTCAATTTCAAGATCATGTTAAAGTAATTTGATAGAGATTAAAATGGTGACATTCAAATGATTCATATTGTGTTAAGGTGTCGATGATGGTACGTTCTATAATTTAATAAAGGCCTCATTCTTGAATGGAATGTCATCATGTAAGAGTGACCTAGTTTTTAACATATAAATATATTATAGACTATTTAATATGTTTTGACATTAGTTTTATTATGAAATTTTAAAGGCCAAAGCATCAAATAAAATGACAATAAAGTTTGAACTAAGTTTGGCTTATTTGTGGATCGATATCAAAATACATGTGAAGATCACCCTACCATAATGGTAGGGTGATTTTGGATGTAATGAACCTTCAATCCACAAGATTAATGGCAATTTATTATTTTTATGGATTATATTTTATATTCAATAATTACTCTTTCAGTAAGTATAGTTTTCACATATGAAAGAGTTTTAGTTTTAAGGAAATTTTGACTGGCATGACATCATTATGGAGTTGGAGATTTTGCTATTTTAAAATTAGATGATAAAAACTTTGATGATGAAAATAGGATTTTGAATCCTAGCTTGGAAATTTTGAAGCCCAACATAGAAAATTTGAATCCCAACATAGAAAATTTGAAGCTTGACATGGAAAATTTGAAACATGGAAAATGGAAGTTCTACTATTATGAGTCTTATAAATAGTTGTAGCTGTACAAGTTTGCTAAATTAAAATTGGATGCTAAAAATTTTGATGATGAAAATCAAAATTTTATTCTAAACATGGAAAATTTGAAGCTCAATTTGGAAAATTTCAAGCATGGAAAATGAAAATTCTACTATTGTGAGTCTTTTAAACAACTGTAGCTGTACAAGTTTATGCATTGTAAACAATATGTAATAATATTTTAGGTGAATTTAATATATGTAAATGTTATGTTTTATTTATATAACTCTACCCTCTACTATTTCATCTCTTCTTTCATGTTTATTTTGAGCATTTCTATCAGTTTTGTTTGGTATGGATTATCCCCATAGTCTCAATATTTTGGTTTACTTAGTCTTGTTAGTTATTGCCTTCCTAAGTTTTTACATTCTATTTTTTTTCCATAGAGAGAAATCAGACTTGAGAATTGGTTGACCTTCCAAAAGTAAAAGAGCTCAAAGGATTCAAGTGGGTGTATAAGAAAAAAAATGGGTAGACTGCACCAGTTGTAAATTAATATGGTTAAACTCCTTGTTTGGTTTAAATTCTATGGAAACTAGTCGCACAATAATTACTTTACACATTTTTTGATCATCTTAACCATCTGGTGAAAACTAACCAATTGCGTAGATTTAGCTAATAAACCATGCAATTCAAATTTCATTCCTTATAAATAAATGAACATGAATAGTTACTCAAAATTCATCATAATTTTTCATAAAGTGTTGAGCCATTAGAATTAAAAAAAGCTTAGCCCCATTCATGATAATATAATAGATAGTCTCCCATAGATTTATACTATGGTATTTACTAAAATAATTTACTATACCCCCACCTATAATTAGGATTTGAAATTCTAGAGCTCGATAAATGAAATAGTTCATTTGAGTAGCCAACTTACTATTGATGAATTTGTGTGTACTCCTAGAGTAAATAAATATATTTGACTAATATTTATTGAAGAAACCAACCACCATAATATTTGGACTATTAATACGTAAAAGGCATGACAAGAAATAATAGGTTGGGAATATTCAAATTCATCATCAGGGCCTTGTAGACTATTGATCTGTGTCTATGTCAAAGATGTAATTAAAATAATAGAATAATTTTTTTTAGATTATAGGGACAACAAGAATATGGTAGTTACACCTTGGGGCTTCACTTAGTTTTTCTGGAGAGATTATGTGATTACAACTTATCACCTTCTAGTCTACAAATAGACCCTATTGTAGGGACAATAGGAATATGGTAGTGACATAATCTACTTGAATTTGTTATTATGTAAGCTATTTTCTATATGCCAATATAAGCCCAAACTCTTAAACAAATAAATGGATATACACAACGAGCATTAATATAAAGTGATTCATGTTAAAATTTTTCAAAATGAGTGATTAAGGTAGCGAAAAAATTAAATTTCCCTTGTAACAACAAAGACTAATATATCTCCTTTGATTTATGTCAGCAACCCAAATAGCACCTAGTTAAAATTAGACTACTCAGATCTAATTCATATCTGGACTAACATTGGAATGATCGAAGGTTGCGAGATTCTTGTATCTATACTAGACCTCTAGTTATGAGGCTACCTCCTTTGAATGTATGATTAATACTTCAACTCAATTATTAATTTTAATTTGAACATCATTCTTCATACATAACAAGATCCTATGAACTTTGAAAATATGCAAGACCTTATTTCCTCAATGTCTTGACTGTCAACATATTTTCTGCATCCTTTAAGTAGTTATAGGTGAAGATTTTATGGAATTGAATATTCAACTAAGTTTGGATCCTTAAGGTCTCCTCCAAAGTCCACAAATTAATTAATTCTTTTTAGACTATTATATTTTTCACATATTCACCATTACTTCATTATGAAAATAAACCTATCCTATATAGACCACTATGCATGATGTGATGTCCTTTGATGGAATATGATCGGGTATAAAGATGATTTGGGAGTTTTGACAATACACCAAGTACCCATGATTTTATCTATCCATGATGATCTCTTAATAATCCCATTACCCTACTTTAAAGTCTATACCTTTGAAGTCTCCATTAAGCATGGTTCACCCACTTGACTGTAACAGTGCTCTTGAAGCTAGTTATAGATATACAATTATGTTTCTTTATCCCTATTTGAACCTGAAATGTATCCTTATTGATCTCTATATTAAGGTTATTCATCTCAATAATTCATGCATTTGATAGTCCAAATAGCCTACATAAGCCTAGAAAAGGTCTTAAGATTGTTAGACCCCTAACTATAACATATTTTGACTTGAAAGTAAGCCTATGGTGTCTAAAGGAAACTTGATTTATTACTTAAAGGATAATTTATTGGGCTATTTGATGTACTTATTGTGCTCCATGTGTCACTAGGAAATAAGGGAAAAGTAAGAAACTCAATTTTGAGTCCTAAAATACCTGGGGATGGAGTAGTTTATATAACTACTATTGGAAATAGCAAAATTAATAGAGATGTGATCACCATTTTAAAAGTCTACTATTAGACCCTATTGTAGGGACATTGAATGTTTATACAATGACATTTATTCTGGATAATCTTTGTAAAATTATTTCAATTTTTTCCTATTGTTGCCCAAAATGTAAATGAATAATGGATATTTACAACATAAACTAAGATAAAATGATTAATGTGTGGATAAAATAGTGAGTAGGGTAGGGAAAAAAAGATATCATGCTCAAGATGATCAAAGATACCAATATTCTAACTTTTGAGGCAAAAACACATGAAACTATCATCTACCAATTCTAACGTAATGTTCAAAGCTAAATAAATGTAGTTTAAGATTAAGAGGAAGGAAGTGCATATGTCTAACAACATAATTTTCATGAAAATTACTCACTCACAGTAAATTACATGACACATTTAATTATAAATGAGAAGAAAATAGAACAAGTATACTATCAAATTAGTCAACCTAGTGTTAAACTCAAGCTAATAGATGCATATAATGTGTGTTATTACTAAATTAGCTTGCAGAAAAGAAACTATTACTCATCCAAAAGTGTGATAATCAGAAATCAACACACACAAGAGAACACTATAGATAAACTCATACATTATTTGGCTCCTTATATTAATTATGGTAACAACTATTTTTAGGTTACAAATGAGGGGGAAACCCTTATTTATAGGCTCAAAAATACCTAAGAGAAGTTTACATGGGCCCAATAAAGGCACCTAAATATAACTAAGTGGCTAAAATGTAAGTGTAAGGCACTACTTGGTCAAATTTCATGACCACTCTGGCTTGTTGGATTCCATATTTATGCCTCTTCTTCATAACTTCATATAAGTATAGGTCAATACTCCTCTCATGGTACTTTTGGTAGAATTTTTACTTGTGTAAAGTTTCTCTATATTCCTACTAGCCAATGACTATAGTTCCTCCATTGATAACTCAATTTATTTTTGAGATTCCTTGAGTTCAATGACATCTGGATCCAGTTGATCCAATATTCTTATAGTAGCTTCCTTAGTAGATGTAGAGACAAGCGTATGACATTGAGAGGGGTCAAGTTATCTACTATCTTCCCCTTTCTCAGAGCTTAGAGGTAGGATTTTTCAACTTGAATTAACCTATAGTATAGGTTTTCATGGCCTATTCCTAATGAGAGGAACTTTAACTTCTTCCTCTTTTTCTTCCTCATAGTTGACATTAAACATGCTCTCATGAGTTAGTGGGAGTTGTGAATTCACAATATCTTCTTTCTTATTCTCCTTATCAATCCTCATTCCTGGCTCAATATTCTTCCTTAGCACATTTTTAAGAACTACCTCATCATTCATTTCATCCATGTAAATCAATCTATGCACTTCTTCTTAGTCCTTATATTCCATAGCCACATCTTTTTTGGATTTGAAGAAGTGCCTTGCAATGACATTACTGGGGTCCCATACCTTGAAATCATCCTTAGGTAATATGTATGAGTTTCTATGAATTATAGCTACTAAAATTTCCTACCAATTTATACCTTGAATAAAATTCTAATTATGTGCATGATCAAGGTATCTCCTATGAAATATATTGAAAGAAAATTCCAATAGTGTGCATCAGTGTTCTTTACAAATAAATAGTTATCATGGTGATATCAAATCCAATGTAAGGACATTTTAAATCAACATGGAAGTTATTCTAAGGACCTTAAAATTATCTCCTTAGAGATACCTTGAAATAAAATTCCAATCATGTGCATGTTCAAAGTATCTCCTAGGAGATATCTCGAAAGAAAATTCCAACAACGTGCATTAGGGTTATGAACCCAATAGAAAGTTTTCATGGTTATATAAAATCCTTTGAAAGGAAATTTACAATAAAAATGGAAGGTATTACAAGGACATTCTATGTATATTCTAGGAGATACCTTTAAATAAAATTCCAATCATGTGCATGTTTAAGGTATCTCCTAGGAGATATCTTCAAGGAAAATTCCAATACTGTGGATCAATGTTATTGACAAATAAAAATTTGTCATGGTTATATCTAATCCTTTGCAAGGAGATTTTCAATAAAGATTGAAGGTATTATAATTAATTTATAGGTATCTCCTAGGAGGTACCTTGAAATAAAATTCCAATCATTTTCATGTTCAAGGTATCACCTAGGAGATATCTCGAAAGAAAATTCCAATAGTGTGCATCAGTGTTCTTGCCAAATAAAAATTTATCATGTTTAAATCTAATCCATTATAAGGACATTTAAAATAAACATGGAAGGTATTCTAAGGTACTTCTAGGTATATCTTAGGAGATACCTTGAGATAAAATTCTAATCATGTGCATGTTCAAGGTATCTCCTAGGAGATATCTTGAAAGAAATTTCTAATAGTGTCCATCAATGTTCTTTCCAAATAAAAAGTTTTATATTTAGTTTCCCTTAGAAGAGAATCAAAGTGAATAGTGGCATCGTTTACTTTATTTGAGTCTCGAAGCTTTTCTCCTCTTTAATAAAAGAAACTCCTTCATGGTTTAGTGCTTGCCATTATATTTTTCATTGTGATTCACACTATAAATTTACCACCAACCCTTTTACTCTAAAAATAATAATTGTTTATCCATGTGGTAGCTCTAATGGATATTATCACTTCTATAGAGCTTGGAAAGATCTATCTAGATCTATCATCTCCTTATGGGAGAGTTCTTGGAGGTTTTGCACCATTGAATGCAACTAAATTTCCAATTTTTCATTTGGAATCAAAATGGTCTCTACCTTTGTGATTATTAAAGAATAAATAAAGGACTTAAAAACTATTTGATATTTTGTTTTATGACCAATAGAATTTAAATCTGGTCTTCCATCAGCACCATGCTATCATCTTGGAAAGGAGAAAGGAGTCTCAAACAAACCAATTCTTCAATGTTCCCTTTGATCTCCTTTACCCATTCCTTTAAAATTTTAAGTATATTCTTGCATTTGGATGTAACTTTATTGCAGCTTAGAATCTCACTTACCTTCCCTACTGCTGCCTGCCTATCTATGAGTTTGGATACCTATAGAGTTTCATCAGATATATCATTTAAATTTTGAATTAGTAACTCTAATTTAGGTACCTTGGTCACAATTGAAAGTAGGATATTATCCATAAAGGAGTCTACTTTTACACACAAAGTCTAAGCCTCAGATATAAATTTTAATGCAAGATTCAAGTGGGTCACATCTACTACTATTCTTTTCCAACAAAAGACATATATTTCCTTGACCATGGCCATAACTCCAACTGATTGGGGTCTTTGGGCTAACTCTTCTTATAATTTTTCCTCTTTTTCCTTATAGTACTTGAAGTTTTCTTTCCAGTTACCCTTTTCTACCTTGACAACATTTAGCTTCTACCATAGTTGAGTGACTTTCACTTCTTTACCATTGAACCCCTTCTTAAAGAGATTCTTTTCTTGTTCCAATGAGGTAATTGATGATTTAGCTACATTGAGCTCTTACTATAGGGAATTAACTTTATCTTCTAAATTCCTCATAACTTCCTTAGACACCAACTCCTTAAGATACTTATTGAGCTAGGCCATCTCTTTGTCCTTGGTCTTGAGATCCAAAGAAATGTTGCTCACAGTTACTTATACCTATAGAAAGCCTAATTATGCCTCAGTAGCTTGTTGGAGACTTTAAGATAGTCTATGGTAACCATAGATGTAATTTAATTCATGAGCTCCACTTTGTGTTGGGGTCTAAACTAAGTTAGATCCATGGCTACTACACTCATTATGTAGTCTTCAAGCTTCATTTACTCTAGTGGATTTTTGACAATTGGTACCATGTGAATGATAGTGAGGGTATGTTGTTCATGGTCATACCGTAACCTCATTTTTTATGTTTCCATTGCTATGATCTCTTTTTCCCTCTATTTCTCCCTTATTACCTCTCTTACACTCTTGGTCATGTCCATATGATTATGGAAGTCCATGGGTGAGGTCACTATACCACCAATGCAAGGAGACCCATGAGGTAAACCATAAGGAATAGTGATTTCTAGTTGGGGTTGGTCTTGTGAAGAATATGGGATTTTCAAGACCCTAGGGGAAAAGGTTAGTAAATTTAATGGTTGGGAACTGAATGGGAATGGTGAACCTGATGTCATTAGTGTGTGACTTGGCATAGCCAAGAATGTAGAGAATGTTAAGACATACGAAGGAGGTGGCATTAATGTTTGAGTAGAAAATTAGGGAGGAGTCATGTATGAGGTGGTAAGTACCTCTTTTTCCTTGTCCCCTTCTTGAGACTCTACCTTCTATTTCTTCCTCTGAGGCTCTCTTTAGGGTCTTATATTTCTATTTGGGTCATCACAAGTTGTGAGGAGTGTAGCACTTCCTATGTGGATAATGTTTCTTGGGAAGAATCTAATGGGGGATTATCTATAGAGGTTTTAGATGTAGAATAGACCACTCTTTGTTTTTTCAACTCACTTATAGATGGCGGCTAGTTTGAAGCTGTATGTACTGTTTTAGATATCTCTACCTCTTGTGTCTCTTTCTAAAACTTTAGAAAGTTACTTGTATCTAGGATAGAAGTAGGAGTATCATGAACATGATCCTCATCCCATAATTTATCCCATTATTGATTTGTGGCTACATCTTCAAACTTCTTAGTAAATTCATAAATTTCCTACCTATACTTCTAATAGGCAACTATTTTATCTTGATCCCAACCCTCCCTAACCAAGGCCTATCTCAAAGATTTTATCATAACTCTTGTTGGATCATAATTATGAAGGGAATGATAAAAATGACTCCCATGGTAGAAGTTGGATATCATGTAGCTCAATATACACATCTGGGGTATATTTTTTAGGGTACCTTCTATCCTAAAAGAATTTCCTACTCTTATGCTTTAAAGAAACAAGGACTTTACTCTTGGTGAGTAAAAACATCATGAAACCATCTAGATTATATTTACATGAATCTTAAATGAGAACCAACCCATTGTATCTATTTTTTTGTCAAAATAAACTCTACTTTTCACTTAGCCATTGTAATACCATTCCTAGTTAATGGGATGACATAGAAGGCCCTTTTCTTCCTCCCTAATCCAAACTCAGAATCTATAGTCACTAATTGTTGGGACACTTCTAGACCCACAACTCTACTAGTCAAAACCTTGAGAAGCATAAAAGACTCTTCCCCAAAACCATGGACCCTAATAAAATAATGATGAGCTCTAAAGAAAAAATCATAGGGGTGTTTGGCATTAGATAAGATGGTCATAATAGAATCATTCATTCTATTGCTTATGACCTTAGGATTAAACTCCCCTAATAGTGGTGCTATAACAACTCAGTAGACTCTTAAACATTTGATGACTCTAAAAATACATGAGTCCATGTGGATATAGGGATAACCTTATGAGGATCTTCTACCTCTAGGTCCCATAGGGTCAAACTTATATGTTGTTGAAAAAATTGGGTATTTTGATATAAAATGAGGTGGAATAGATATGAAGAATACCTAAAGTAGAATGAACCCTAAACTTTTTAAGCTGCTAGCATAAAGAGTAGGCAATATGTTTCAAAATTTTGAACATATATACTTGTGTCGTGGCAATAGTCCTCATTCAAAAAAGAGCCACCAATTACCAATCATGCACCATTTTATCACTATCTTCTCTAAAAAAGAATGAAAGCATCAAAAATTCATCATGTGACTCTTAAGTCAACATGTCCAAATGAAAATGTAATGGTTGAGGTCTTGTATTATCTTCTACCAAACATAATTCCTTATTTAAGAAAAGTTATTTTTGGTGCACTTGAGAATAGACATGTCTTAGTTGAGCCATATCATATAAGTTGGCTAAATGATCATACTATAAACCAAACATGTCATGGATAGATTGTGGGTTGATCACAACTCTGATCAGTCCCTTCTGAATCATTACATTATCAAAATCAAAGTTTTAGGCACATAAGTCCACCATTTTTGGGTATGGATGAACTATTGGCACCATGTATTGGGCTAACCCTAAGGTCTAAAACCTCATATCAAAACTTTTAGACTTGGTTTGATTTATCATTCTTGCATGTGATACCTCCCTTAGGGTCTTAGTATTTTTGGTGATAATAGGGGCAACAATCTCATCTATATAATCAATAATGAGGGAAGAATCTCTATAAATACCTTTCATTACTTCCCTAGTTATTGGGTAGGTAACATTGGGCTATTCAGGAGCTGAGGCATAAGACATTGGTGATGATGATGTAGTGGCCATTTTATTCTAAGAATCTTAGTTGTGAAGATACTCTTTATTACTACTTAGCTCAAAAAATTTCTCACTCAGACTCAAAAAATAGATTATAGTTATTTACTTTGATCTTAATAAAATTTTGTGCTCAAAGGTGAGGAAAATGAGACTCAAAATCTCTTTAAAAACCATTGCCTCCACAAAATGAGAATTAATTAGTCTCCTTGATGAAATAGTCATGTCTCATTAAAAGGCTCTTAAATCAATACTCCAAGGAACCGATCATCAAATCTTTGAGATCCTTAACTCAAAATTTGGATCTAAGCTAGAGGTTTGAATCATGAAATTTGGATTAAGGATCAGCCATCCCACTTATTTACAAGTAGACTTGCAAAAGGTAAAGTGTGGAGGAGAAATGATGAGCATTTTATATAGCTAATCATATTTATAAAAACTATCCCTATATTTTTTCATTTGGTTATATATTGTACTACATTTAATAGTTAAAGTCTAACCTAAGTAGGATATGAATGCAATTAGTTCATTTAATTTGTATGTAGTTTATTTATGATTCTTTACCTTGTTATTGTGTCTTACTTGGATGAATAACACAATTTTGAGTACAAAAACGCATCCCATAGATGGGGTAATTTTGAGTAGAGGAACACATCCTACAGATGGGGTAATTTAGAGTATAGTAAAACATTCCCGTGAGGTGTAATTTTGAAAACACAACACAATTTTTAAAACTCTTTTAGCTATAGTTTTGAGGATTTAGCAAGTGAGCTCTAATGATTGAATGCTTAGAGGACACTCCAAAGATGCTCTAGAATTGTTCTAAATATGCTCTACATGTGCTTCAAAGACATACACAATATGCTCTGAATAAGTCTAAGAATGATCCAAAGATATGTATAGGGTGATCAAAATACTTATATCGGATGCTCTGAAGATATATAGATGTGCTCTGAAGTCTACAAAAATTATGTGTAACACATGTTATTAAGAGAAATAAGAAGCATTTTACTAGAAAAGTTTTTTTTGAAAAAAATAAAAAAATTATTGGATGCAAATGATAGATGGCAACCAAAAAAAAGGAGAAGACATATAAATATTTAGCCCTTTGCTACTTCTCACCCCTAAAAAACTACTCCCATAATAATAGATACTCCTATATAATAGGTACATATATTTTATAAGCAATTTTTAATATATAATGATGCATGAAACCCCTCTACCAAAGAATATCGATGCACGAGGGAAAATTTTACCACCCCAAATAATAATGCTAGGTGTTATACAATCATTCATTCATTAAATTTTATGAGGGAAAAGTTTACCACCCCAAAAAATGACTTTTTAACTCAATCTAAAATGGAAACAATTCAACTCAAATAATAATAAGGCCAAAAACTAAATGTTTAGCTCAATCTAAAATAGAAACAATTTCTAGTATCCAAATAGAGCCAACAGATGAATGATGTGACAGGATAGAGATGGTGGAACCATTGAAACCCTCTCACATCATGACACTTTTTTACTATGAATATTTACTTACAGTTAATAAAAAAAATTATTTCCCCTCACATTCACCATTTGGGTCCCTATTGAATACAAGTAAACACTAAACAATCCCAATTTTTGCTATTTCATTATCTTGGCCATTTCATAACAAAACCCTAGGTCTATCAAAATCTCATCAATTTCATAACTTAAAGCAGTAAACAATGAATAAAAAGTTCATGTAAAGCCAAACAAATCACACATTTTAGATATAGTAAAACAATACATTACATATTAGATTAAATACCTAAAAGAAGCACCTATAGAAATGATAGTGAAAAATGGGGTCAAATATTCCACCATTAACACCACACCTATAAAAATGATACTGAAAAAATGAAGACAATGCTTCCACCACTAGCACCATAGTTAACCTAATAGTCAATGAATGTTTTTCAATCTTCAAAAGGGAGAGAGAAAAATTGAGAGAAAATAATGGAAAGAGAAAAAGATAAACTTAACCCTAATTTTAAAGTGTGTGAGAAAATTATTTTAACAAAATATTTTAATATTATTATTTAAACATATTAAACATTTAAACAATTAAACATTTAAATAATTATTAAATATTATTAAACATATTAAACATGATTAAAATATGTCATAGGGATTTGACTCCTTAGTTTCTAGCCCCCACATAATACCTTTGAGATAATTATTAAATTTACCAATTCAAATACCTGTGAGAGTGAGTCTCCTTTCTTGAATTAATATACTATTAGTATCTAGAGACTAATTCAACCCCAAAATGGTAATTAAAATAAATGATTCAAAATCGTACCTAGTAATTCAAAACCTAAACTTGGGAAATAATTTTGTGAGGTTATCTAAATTATTGTTATGTTAGGGTATAACTAGTCTACACCATACCAATCTATAAACATTATTAACTTTTCATTCATAACAACAAGGCACCATGTGATATCTAAATGTAGAGTCATGGTTAAACACTTCAGCCAACAACACATTGAGTACTTCAACTTTGAATCCCAATATTGGGGTCAAGACCAAGGGAGTTACAATGTAGATGTAGAGATTGTAATAATGATTTATAAATAATAGGCTCTTGCATAATAAGTGGAGTTTCATCCACATTTTTTGAAGATGTAACATAGGAAAATTGTCTAATAACCTAGATTTGACTCATTAATTTTTGGCCCCCTAGGGATTATACCTTTGAGATAATTTAATTCACCATTTCAAATACCCCTAAGGGTTAGTCACATTTTTTGAAATTACAAACTAGTAATATTTGGAGACAAATTCAACCCCATAATGGTAAATAGAATAAGTGACACAAAAGCATACCTAATAACTCAAAGACCTCTTGGGAAAGGATTTTGTGTGCTTATCTACTTAATTATAAAATAGAAATAGACTCATCATAACAAATTAGACTTGATGGTTCTCTTACCATGGGTTTTTGGATCACATCTAGGGGATCATCACAATTAAAAAATGTTCAATAATCCAATACAGGAACATATTAATGCCATTATAACAAAAGAAATTTCTCAATTGCAATGACCAAGACAAAAATTGATCACCCACAATTGTGATCCTAATGCAATAAATACAGGTGCCTCTTGATTGAAACTAATAGAGTTATAATTTTGAGATAGTCTAGATTATGCTAATGATTTAGAAATAATAGGATCTTGCATAATAAGTGGAGTTTCATCCACATTTTTGAATATTTAACATAAGCAAATTGACTCCTATTTTAGCACCCTCCCCCCTGAATTATACCTTTGAGATAATTTAATTCACTAATTTAAATACTTGTGAGGGTGAGTGACCTTTCTTAAACTCATAAACTAATATTAAATGGAGATGAATTTGACCCCATAATGGTAATTCAAATAACTGACACAAAGTCATACCTAGTAACTCAAAAACCTCTTGGAAAAGGATTTTATGTACTTATCTAATTAATTATAAAATAATAATAGACTCATCATAATAAATTACTAATTTGATGGGTCCGGTACCATGGGTTTTTGGATTACATCCAGGGGATCATCAAAATTAGAAAATGTTCAATAATCCATGATAACACCATAGTAAAATGAAAATTATAGAAGTTAAAATATGGAAATAGAAGTAAAATTATCATCGTGGAACTTTGGAACTAATGGTAATGATTTAGAAATAATTATTAGGCTCCTACAAAATAAGTGGAGATTTTTCCACATTTTTTGAAGATGTAACATTAATATTAATTTTTAGGAGAAACAAGTGACACAAAATCAAACCTAGTAACTCAAAGACCTCTTGGGAAAAGATTTTGTGTGTTTATCTATTTAATTATAAAACAACAACTGACTCATTGCAACGAATTACACTTGATGGGTCTCCCACCATGGGTTTTTGGATGACATCTAGGGGATCATCAGAATTAGAAAATGTTCAATAATCCACTACAAGACCAATTAATACTAACTTAAAATTATAGAATTATTCAATATGGTCAAATAGAAGTAAAATTATCATCATAGAAATTTGGAACTAATGGCAATGATTTAGAAATAATTATTAGGCTCTTCCATAATAAGTGGAGTTTCATCCACATTTTTTGAATTGATGTAATATTAATATTAATTATTAGGAGAAACAAGTGTTGGTGGTTTAATAGTATGAATTCACATTAGAATAGATGGTGTCTTTCAAACATATATGTCATTCCACTTCAAATATTTATCATATTTCAAAGCCCAAAACTTTTTTTGGTCACTTCTAGCTTTTTAATGCCATTGTAACAAAAACAATTTATCCATTGCAATCACCAAGACAAAATTTGATCACCCATAATTATGCTCCTTATGTAGTGAATATAGATGCCCCCTGATTGAAACCAACGGAGTTACAATTTTGATGTAGTTTAGATTGTGCTAATGATTTAGAAATAATAGTCTCTTGCATAATAAGTGGAGTTTCATCCACATTTTTTGAAGATGTAACATAAGCAAATTAAGTCCTTAATTTTTATCCCCCCACCTAAATTATACCTGTGAGATAATTTGATTCACCAATTCAAATACCTGTGAGGGCGAGTCACCTTTTTTAAACTCATATACTAATATTAAATGGAGATGAATTTGACCCCATAACGGTAATTAAAATAACTAACACAGAATCATACATAGTAACTCAAAGACCTCTTGAGAAAATATTTTGTGTGATTATCTAATTAATTATAAAATAACAACAAACTCATTGTAACAAATTACTAATTTGATGGGTCTACTACCATGGGTTTTTGTATCACATCCAAGGGATCATCATAATTATAAAATGTTTAATACTTTGTTACAAGACCATAGTACAATGAAAATTATAGAAGTTCAATTATGGAAATAGAAATAAAATTATCATCTTGAAACTTTGGAACTAATGGTAATGATTTAGAAATAATTATTAGGCTCTTGCATAATAAGTGGAACCACATTTTTTGAATTGATGTTACATTAATATTAATTGTTAGGAAAAATAAGTGGACCTAGTGGTATAATAGTATGCATTCACATTATAGTAGATGGTGTATTTAAAATATATATTTCAAAACACTTCAAATATCTATCATATTTTTAATCCTAAAATTGTGCTCCTTATGCAAAAAATATGGATGCCCCCTAATTGAAACCAAGGGAGTTGAAATTTTGATGTAGTCTAGATTGTGCTAATGATTTAGAAATAATAGGCTCTTGCATAATAAGTGGAGTTTCATACACATTTTTTGAATATGTAACATAAGCAAATTGACTCCTTAATTTTTAGCCCTATCCCCTATGCCCCTCCCCCCCTGAATTATAAATTTGAGATAATTTAATTCACCAATTCAAATACCTATGAGGGTGAGTCACCTTTCTTAAACTCATAAACTAATATTAAATGGAGATGAATTTGAACCCATAATGGTAAATAAAATAACTGACACAAAATCATACATAGTAACTCAAATACCTCTTGGGAAATGATTTTGCGTGCTTATATAATAAATTATAAAATAGCAACAGACTCATCATAAAAATTTGCTGACTTGATGGGTCTACTACCATGGGCTTTTGGATCACATCTAGGGGATCATCACAATTAGAAAATGTTCAATAATCTATTACAAGATCATATTATAATGAAAACTATAGAAGTCTAAATATGGAAATGGAAATAAAATTATCATCATGAAACTTTGGAATCAATGGTAATAATTAGAAATAATTATTAGGCTCTTGCATAATAAGTGGAACCACATTTTTTAAATTGATGTAACATTAATATAATTATTAGGAGAAACAAGCGGACCTGGTTGTATAATAATATTCATTCACATTGGAATAGATGGTGTCTTCTAAACATATATGTTAGACCACTTCAAATATCTATCATATTTTTAAGCCCAAAATTGTGTTCCTTATATAGTGAATATAGATGCCCCCTGATTGAAACCAAGGGAGTTGCAATTTTGACATAGTCTATATTGTGCTAATGATTTATAAATAATAGGATCATGCATAATAAGTGAAGTTTCATCCACATTTTTTAAATATGTAACATAAGCAAATTTACTCCTTAATTTTTATCCGCCCAACCCCGCACCCCCCCCCCCCCCCCCACCCCCACAAAATTATACCTTTGAGATAATTTAATTCACCAATTCAAATATCTATGAGAACAAGTTACCTTTCTTGATTTCATAAACTAATATTAAATGGAGATAAATTTGAACCTATAATGGTAATTAAAATAACTAACACAAAATCATATGTAGTAACTCAAAGACCTCTTGGGAAAGGATTTTGTGTGCTTATCTAATTACTTATAAAATAACAACAAACTCACAGTAACAAATTACTGACTTGATGGGTCTACTACCATTGGTTTTTAGATCACATCCAAGGGATCATCAGAATTATAAAATGTTCAATAATCCACTATAAGATCATATTACAATGAAAATTATAGAAGTTCAGTTATGGAAATAGAAATAAATTTATTGTCATGGAAGTTTGGAGCTAATGGTAATGATTTAGAAAGAATTATTAGGCTCTTGCATAAAAAGTGGAACCACATATTTTGTATTGATGTAACAGTAATATTAATTATTAGGACAAACAAGTGGACCTAGTGGTATAATAGTACGCATTCACATTTGAGTAGATAATGAATTTTTAACATATATGTCAAACCATTCCAAATATATATCATATTTCTAAGCCTAAAATTGTGTTCCTTATGTAGTGAATACAGATGCCCCATGATTGAAACTAAGGAATTTGAAATTTTTATGTAGTCTAGATTGTGCTAATGATTTAGAAATAATAATCTCTTGCATAATAATACTGTGGAGTTTCATCCACATTTTTTGAAGATGTAAAATAAGCAAAATTTTTAATAGGGATTTGACCCCAATGTAATGGTAATTAAAATAACTCATAGAAAAATAGACCTAGTAACTCAAAGACCTCTTAGGAAAGGATTTTGTGTGTTTATCTAACTAATTATAAAATAGTAACTTAACTCATTGCAACAAATTACACTTGATGGGTCTGCCATCATGGTTTTTTAGATCACATCTAAGGGATCATTAGAATTATAAAATGTTCAGTAATCTGCTCCAAGACCAATTAGTACAATGAAAATTATAGAAGTTTAAATATGGTCAAATAGAAGTAAAATTATCAATATGGAATTTTGGAACTAATGGTAATTATTTAGTAATAAATTATTATTAGGCTCTTTCATACTAAGTGGAGTTTCATCCACATTTTGTGAAGATGTAACATTATTAATTATAATTTAGGAAAAACAAGTGGTGGTGGTGGTGGTACAATAGTAGCCCAAAATTCTTCTTGGTTGCTTCTAGATTTTTTAACACCATTGTAACAAAAGTGATTTTTCCATTGCAATCACCAAGATAAATCTTGATCACCCACAATTGTGCTCCTTATACAGTGAATACAAATGCCCCCTAATCAAAACCAAAAAAGTTATAATTTTGACATAGAGATCAATGTGGTAACTATTTAAAAGTAATAGGATCTTGCATAATATTAAGTGGAGTTCATTCACATTTTTGAAGATGTAACATATTAAATAAATTGTCTAATAGGGATTTGACTCCTTAATTTTTATGATAAATTTATTTTGACATAATGTAGTTGTCAATTTATAGTCTTTCACTTCACATAACTAATTATATTAGTTTTTAAATAAATATAATTGACATATTATTAATATAATATAATAATATCATTATTAGTATTTTTATATATTAAAATAATTTATTATATATATTTTTTAGATCATTACCGAGGTGGAAGTAAACTTAAAAGGCATGAGGAAAGCCTCTAGTGTCACTTGTGCCACATGATGCCATCAATCCAACCACTAATTATTCATAATTCATTAATGTCAATCCATCATCCGAATCCCTTCATATCTAATGAAAATCTTTTGTATAACAATTTACATCAAAGAGCAAATCTATCGAACATTAATAAGAAATGGGCATTAAATTAAAACAATCACATTCATTATGAATTGGATATGTAGTGAAGTGATTTTAAAATCTTTATTTATAGGGCCAAATCACATGATAATTTAATAAAATCAAGAATCACATTTAAAACTTCATTGATTAAGATTAAAGAAATTATATGTTATATCTATATATTATTGTTAATCATAGAGAAATAATATTTAATTTTTAACAAAATTAAATCAATTTTTATACCATATAAAATTAAAAATAACCAATCACATTATGAAAAGTAAGACTAAAGTATGGATACTCTTATAACAACTATTGGTACTCCAAAGAATAAGTTTGGCCATAGCTTTCAAAAATGCATTTTATGACCTCTTGTGATAAAATTGGTTATATCGTAAAATGTATAATGTGTTAGACCTTGGAACCTTATTTATAAGTAGTTAAGATGACATATTAAAAATTTCAAAATATTAATGATGATTTTTTGGCACCATAATTCAATGTCAAAAGTTAGGGTGCCTAGCTAGTGGGACCTTTATCTTATATTGAAATATATAAGTATAATGTGATTTATAAATTATATTAACATATATATTATATAATAATAAAATATATTAATATATAATATATAATATTATATAATTTACATTATATAATATATATTTTTATTATATATTTTGATACATATATATATATATATATATCATTTTAATATATTAAATATATCACTCACCTTCAGTTTGACTTGATAATTAGAGGTGCATTTACATTCAAAAATAGGTGACAGTCGCCAATGAATTAATTTGAAATTCAGATTTACTTTGAAAAATAGGGTCCATATAATTTTCAAACATTTTAAAGAGGAACAAAAATTGCCAAACAAGTCTAACTAGATATATAGTTCATATTCCTACATATTTTTAGTTTCTATGAACATACACTATAAAGCACTGACAAATCAAAATAGCGTAGGTTGTAGAATGTCCCAAGCATTAACCATATTTATTACTATCATTATTTGTAGATACTTATTTTTAGGTATTTAATCTTAATAGTGTTCAATTTTTTTAACTCTATCTAAAATGTGTGATTTATTTGTGTTTAATTGGCCATTTCATTCATTGTTTGGAACCTTAATATGTTATAAAATTGCTATGATTTAGATAGTCTACCTGGATTATTGTAATATTTTTTGCCTTGCTTGAGTGCACCCAACTATTATTTCAATGAGCCTTCTACTGAAGGAGTATGCACATGTATATTGTTAAGTAAAATAGCATTTTAAAATTATAACACTAAATGTCTATTATTCCAAAATTAATGCTCTACCTATATATACTTCAATCAATTTTTAATTTAAAATAGTACAATTTTTAAGAATGTGTGTCAAGTTCAAGGAGGCCCTAGGTTGGCCTAGGTAGCAGTGAGCCCTACTGTCAAGCTTGTTTCAAAAGGAAACAAGATCAAAAGAGTCAAGTGGGTGTATAAGATAAAAATGGGTAGACTCTAGGTCTAGTTGTAATTCAATATGGGTAGACTCCTTTTTTGGTTTAAATTCTATGTAAAATAGTTGCACAATAATTAATTTGCACCTTTTTTTATCATCTTCTTCATCTGGTGAAAAATAACCAATTGCATAGATTTATCCAATAAAATATTCAATTCAAATGTCTTTCCTTTTAAATGAATGAGCATGAATAGTTACTCAAAATTTAACTCAATTGTGCATAAAGTGGTGAACCATTACAATCCAAAAAAATATTAGTCCCATCCATGATATAAAAAACATAAGATAATATAATAGGTAGTCTTTCATAGTTTTATACCATGGCATTTACTATAACAATTGAATATACCCCCACCTATAATTAGACATGAAATTTTGGAGCTGGGTAAATGAAATAGTCTAATTGAGTATCAAACTTACTATTGATGAATTTATGTGCTCCTAGAGTAAATAAATATAGTGGACTTCTATTTGTTGAGGAAACCAACCACCTTAATATTTTGAGGATTAGTAATACCTAGAAGTAAATGACAAGAAATAGTCATTTGAGAACATTCAAATTCATCATCAAGTCCTTCTAGACTATTGATGTGTGTCTATGTCAAGGATGTAATGTGATTAATAGAATAACATTTCTTAGATTATAGGGACAACATAAATATGGTAGTGACACCTTAGGGCTTCACTTAGTTTTATTGGAGAGTGTTGATACCTCTAAATGCACCACAAGGTTCCTTAGTGTTCAAAGAACACTTCTCATTTTAGAATTCTAAGAATTCAGAGCATGAGTAGTAGGTTGTGGTAACTTGATGTCACCTATGGTGAAATAGTGATAGAGACATGTTTTATTTTCTCACAAATTTATATTGAGTGATGTTTGTGAGCCATATTAGTCCATTCTTCATGAATTATAGATAATCTATGTTAATACTGAATGAATTATGAATCAAATTTACAATGAACTTCTCCTAGTTTAGTACTAAATTTACCAATGTTAATCTTAGTCATAGCCTAAGGTACTGAGAAGATAGCCTATGTATGTAGGTTTTCCTTCTCATTTTCTAGGTTGTGAATCCTTAGTTCCATCTCTTTGATCCCTACCCTAGATTGTTGTGATTGGGCTTCAATCAAGCTCTCAACATCATCTTCATGGATTGTAGCCTCACCTAACTTTTGCCCACCAATTAGGGCCAAACCTACAAAGTATTCCAACTTATATAAGATGAATTATTCTTCTCCCACCATGGCCTTTTTGGTGGTAACTCTCTCTAATCTAGTTGTATCTTGATTGAATTTGAAAGTGGTTGTAACTTTCACTAAGATAGGAAAAAAAAAGGAAATAGTCATTCCTCTGTTAGGAGCTATAAAAAAGGACACTCCCCTGAAGAGCGAAATAGTGTATAGACATGATCTGGGGGATCCATCTAGAAATGAAATAAAACATAGCTCACAAGTCTTTGAAATTATGGTGGCACATTGAATGTATAAAGATAAAGCTTCAATGGAGGAGCTAAAGATGTAGAACCAGGTCATGACATAGTACTTAAAAAAGCTACTGAGTGAGCCTAAGGTAGTAACCCCAACTGCCAACAAGCCTTTTATTACTCCTATATTTTCCTTAAGTGCACTTGATTTTGGCCATGGTGAGGATTTGAAAACCAATTATTTAGCCATGGATGATTGGTAAAAATATTTGAGCACTCGAGCTAAAAAAGTAATCCACTCTGCACTAAAATGTCTAGATGACATACTAGACAAGCAAGGAGTGTGTGGCCCCTTAGTATTCATGTATGCTACAAACATCAAGAATTGGGAAAAACTTAGGCTAAAGTTGGATGAGATTTTTAATATGAGCATATACACTTTAATATTATAAAATATCATCTCCTCAAATGATCACAAACAACCTAGGGAGTATTAGTTAGCAGTTAAGCATCAGTTGGTGGTTTATAAGGAAGGTGTTTTTGATTTAGAGGGATATGGTGAATCTTGACATTGCATGTGACATGATGGAGGAGGCACTAAATGATGCCCTAAAAAGCCTCATTGATGCACCTCAAGGAGCCTTCAACAACTAGAAGATCAGATAGCTAGTGTCACTAGAAAAATCATGTGACTAATTAAAAACATTAGTCAAGAAAAGGTAGGTAATGCTCCAAAAGGTTACTAATTGGCCTATAAAATAATTTTCTAGGTGGAGCATCTTTATGAATATGCTAGTCATAGCTAGAATTATATAAGTAAAGGGAGTGTGTCCCTTTACAATGGTCAGTTAATTTTTGAGTCAAGAGATATCACCTCAAATAGTTTGTTCCTGTGTAATTTTCTTTGGTGTCAAAGTGATTTCTATTGCAAAGTCATTGGTGTTGGTTTACATATTTTTTTGCTTGAATCTATATTTTAATTCCCATGGAAGTGATAATTGTATCAATAGTTAAACTGGTTATAATGGTGTTTTATACCAATTCACTACTTATTTTACAAGGTTGTAACTACCTTCTGATGATATTCAATTAATTAAAAATTATTTTGATTTTAACTAAAAATAAAGACATAGGTATTGATTTTAACCAAAAATATTTGAAAGGTGCACACACATTTCTGATCCATTAAACTTAAAGTTCAAAGACTTCAATAAATTTTGAATTGAGTAAAGTAACTTTTATAGTAACCAACTATCCATCACCATCAAATATTTATACAAAGATAAACATCTCATAGTGATGAAAACCAACTAGACAACCATCATTTTCAATGAAAATGACCACTGGTAATATATTCAATATAAATAGAATAAACCCACACACCATAACACAAAGATTATGCCTCCATGAACTTCAACATATATGTCTTCTATATTGAGAATAATAGTAAGAAAATTTAAGATATGAAGTTTTTTCTAATGATTAAAATAATTTTAGCCCAAAATATCCTTACGACCATCGTATAAATAATATTTAAACATTACATAACTATTTATTGATAATAGTTTCTTTAAGACAACTGCATCAAAAATTAAAATAAAATAAGTTTTTAAAAATGTATTAAAAGAGCTAATAAAAATTAAACATCATAAAAAATATAAATTCATCATGCATTAGTGGTATCGACTCCATCTCCTCCATCTGCAATTATCTTGGGTCCCGATTATTCTTGACTCGCCTCTAGTGCTTTCATTTTGCTCCTATACTCCTGATACTTGGTAACCACTACAATAATGTTCTTTCTCCCTAGTTTGGTAGTGATCTATAACTTGGTTCTCCATTTATTAAGTTCTTTGTCCATTCTCATCAAAGATTCAAACATAGTGTCCCTCCTTGTTTTGAATGAAGCTAAATAATCTTACAACATGGCAATCTTTTTCAAAGAATCTCTATTTGTTGTTTCTAGAT
Organism: Torreya grandis; assembly: GCA_037957365.1. Lineage (NCBI taxonomy): Eukaryota > Viridiplantae > Streptophyta > Pinopsida > Cupressales > Taxaceae > Torreya > Torreya grandis. The sequence continues at coordinate 1,134,101 of JARHVA010002854.1, forward strand.
TGGCTATTTATTTATGAAATAATTATTTAAATTTCAAAGTCACTTCTGAGATGTTTAATATATTATCATCAAAATCATCAACTATTTACACTTCCATATCATTTCAATATCCTTTGATTTCATCTAACACCTCAAAATATTGTTGAAGTACATTGTTGATTTCCTTAATAAAATTATCATATGTATTTAACGTCAAATCCAAGGAGTTAAAAAAAGAAGGATCAATTTCATTAAGGTCATTCACTATGTTTTCTCTAATTATCACTAGAGGATCCATGGAAATAATCTTTACAACCTCTTTTGAGAGTAGGCAAGTGCGACTTTGCTCTACTTTGACATGTTGTAGTTCTACTAGAAGACCCTTTATTTTATCTGCTACTTGGGTGTAAAACTAGATTTCTCTGTTAAGGTAAAACAAACCATTCTGATAAATTTCATCTATCCATTCAGTAACAACCTTAGCATAACTAAAATTCTTCTTAAATTTTTTATGGCCTCAACATTGACACCTTCTATGTTAGAGCTTGAGGCTTCATTAGGAGGAGTAAAAATAGATGAAATGAAATTGTTAAGAGATAAAACCTAAGACTATAACATCAAATTTTATTTTTTTTTATTTTTCACCCTTTTGATCAAGGCATTGCCAGAGAAGTCAACATGATAAGCATCACTTTCTATAGTAGAAGGCCCCATATCAACATGAGTAATCTTATACTCAGCCTCAGTTATCTCATTCTCATTTAGATCCTTTATAGGATCAACAATTTCCAACAATCGATGCCTAGAAGAGGCATCAACCACCATCTTAGACATTCTTTCAGCCTTTTTAAGCTTTAAATAAATTTGTAGTAACTTGGTGACTATTAATTTTAGCTGTCATTATTGGCACACTTTTTCTCTTCTTCTCAACTACGTTCTTCAACCATCCAGGAGAGGCTATCACAATTATATTTTTAATGTTTTTAATTTAAACTCTTTAAATTTCAAAAACAAAGACAAAAATAGTTTTATTGGGGGAAGGATGAACATAAAAAATCATGGGAAAAGAACCATCATCATTCACATTTTGAAATAGATCATTAGAGTCAGTAAGCATTGACTTCACATGGCTTGTTTTCTTTTTAGGAATGGATGAGGGTATACCATCTTGTTCACAATCTATTTTTAGTTTAACCACTTCTTTAGGCCTCGCACCATCTCCACAAAATTGTGAATTAGTGTTAGACAAACTAATTTACTATCTCCCAAATGAAACATTAACATTATAATTTTGTACAACTCTTTGTTCATTTCTCTATGGAGCCCTTTGTTCATGAGTGGGATCTATATTTTGTTGCCACTTTCCATTTAGCCAATTTTGAGTTCTTTTAAACATAGGAGTAGTTCAAAATTTCATATTTTAAATTTCATTTTGTGACCAATTAACCTCAAGAAGAGGTTTGGCCATGACGGCTTGATAGTCAAGGTCTATAACTTCAGAATCTTCTTCGACACTCTTAGGAATCTAAAAAGAGAGGCCATAATCCTATATTTTTTTCAAATTTAACCTCATATATTCCCTCTTCTATACTTCTCCTTCATCATTGCAATCTTCCTATAAATATTCAATATTAGGGTGATGTTCATAAGAGCTAATTACATACAAATGTTGTCTCACATAACCTTTTCTATCAAAATTATCTCTCATAGACAAATATTAAAGATCTTATTCATTTAGAATATTTTATGTTCCCTTAGCACTTTTATTATTTTTACTAGAAAAAGAAAACATTGATAATGAAACAACATAGCCTTGCTTTCCCATACTCCCATATTTTTCATTAATTATAGACATCTATCTGCAAACCTCTAAAAAAACTAGGAAATCATTTACATACCAAGGAAATTTCATTGGATCTTTCTAAAACCCCCCTAATCACAAATTAGTGAACCTCTCAAATTGAACATAAAATCTTCTATACTTCATAACTAGAGAGGTTGATTTGGAATAAATCTATAGCTCAAGGTTTCCATCCTATCTTCTTACAACTTCAATTAAAAAGATATCATTAACATGAAAATAATAATTCATCCCAAACTATTTAGTGAATTATGGAAAAGATTTGTATATAGGCATATCTGGTGTCAGAAGCCCTTGTGGCTCTAATCTAGCCTAGATAGCCTTCTAACTAGCTAAAATATATACTAGGTATGAACACATATTAAAAATAGTAGTCTATTGAAATTTTTCTAATTGTTCATTTAAATGGTAACTAATAACTTCACCTCATTTAATGAACTATTTATCATTATAAATAACCAAAATAAACTGACACATCTAGAATTTAAAGGAGTTGGTTTGAGCATTTACAACTACATGGTGTAATAAGGTAATAACATCTAAGATTTCATCCTTAAAATTCATTCTTTTAATATTAGTAGGTAATTGAGACTTACCTTTCTTCTTAGACTTTAGCCAATTGTTTGTTATAGAATTTTTACATCAGTTTTCTTTTGATCTAAAGAATTCCTCATCCACACCTACAAACATTTCTTCCACAATTTCTCTTTTAGGAAGATTTAATGCATGAGAAACTATTTGTAGAGTGATTTTTTTAACAACTAACCCATCCACATCATTTATCTCCCACATATCCAAAATGTACCTTCTTACACATGAAATTACCAGGTTAATGTTTTGTATAGCCTCAAGAGAACCTCTAGCACTTGCTAAACCACTCTGCAAAATTATATCCTCCAATGGCATTCTAGTGTTTTTTAAAGCATGCCTAGAGTTATTCCAAATTTAGGTGTCTAAAATATATATCTTTCACACCCAACCAACAACTTTCAATTCCTATTTGGATTAGCACCAATATGCAAAGAGAGAATGCCTGTCATTGAGAACTAATTACAGGGAGTAGAAATGCACTGGATGAATTTATAAAACTTTAGCCAGCTAATTTATGATATAATCCTGATGAGACATGTTTTTAATGCTGAATTAATTTGGTTTCTAATTCTATCGATTGAAAAAATACTTTAAGATGTATGTGCCTCCCAAAAATTTCAAAAAGATAGCTCCAGGTTGTGCCATACAAGTCATTAAATGATGTAGCGATGCCTTAAAAATTGAGAGAACAAAGATATATCATAGGGTCATGAAACTTTAAAAATTTAGAACCAAAATTTGGGAGTTTAAAAGTTTTGAAAACGTCTAACTTACTGACTATGCAAGACTCACAACTGACATAAAAGCCAACCAAATTGGGTGATCAAAAGTTATAAAACTCTAGAACCCCATGACTTTGGTTACGAACATGGGAGATTAATGACTTAGGTTATGAAACTCAAAGAATCCAAGACATTAAGTAATAATGGATAGTGACAAATTCATTAAAACTAGGAAAATGAATGGGATGAAGACTTAGGAAACTCAAATAGGAGAAAATAAAAAATGCATAACACAAATTCAAATGTAAGGGTAATAGTTAGCAAACTTTTAGAGCATTTTATGATTCATCCCTTGTTATAAATACTTCTTTCATAGTGGTATATTATATGTTATTTAGAAAAACAATGTATATAGTTTAATTACAAATGATTAATGAATTTTTCTCATGGTTTTGATTCTCTTCCTATAATTGAAGTACATTACTCTATTTCCCTTGATTAGTTGATTGGTTGTCATAGATGTTTATCTTTGTGGTAGTCATGTAGAATATATCTATAGATTATAAAATCCTTTCTAATTTTATGAATTTGGGAATGGGGTATTGACAACATTTTTTAAGGGTAGTCCTAGGCTCAATTTTAATGGGAAAGAATTATTGAAGTGTACATTCAAAAGAAGAGTTATAACCAATTCCTGATGCTTGAGGTATGTAGGACCATGAGGTCTAATTCAATATTTTTAAAGACTCTTCCTTCATTGTCCATTGACAAGTAAAGCTCAGTTTCCTCCATTTTTTACTACCTATGAGATGCCATGGTTTCTCTTTTGAAATTTGCTCATAATATATTGTAAAGGGTCTCTATGAAAGATCTCTTGTGTTCAAAAACATAGTCAAGTTCTTTTTGGATCTAATCCATAAACCTTTGCATTTTTGTGCCCACAAGATCTACTAATTTATCTTCTTCTACTTGCATGGAACCTATGTGGCATAATTCTAAATATTTCATGGAATTTTTCATGATTTCCCTTTTTGACTTAGCTATTGGTATTAAAATACCTCCCCAAGATCTTTTTGCTCTATTGGATCAATTCTTAGTGATGCAATGAGAGTCATTGGATAATCTAAGATGCATGTCTTTTACATTTTGGACTTGGGGCTATATTTTTGTAAACATAATATAAACTATAGGCTAAGAAATTCATGGTAATATTTATGATAATATGCTTCATATTTAGGGTCATGATCTGGTGTCTTGGTCTTGATTGGTTTCTTTATTAGGTGGGACCTGTTTACTTTTAGTCTTTAAATGAGAGGATGCCAAGTGTTAGTCATTCAGTCCTTTCATATCATTTTGACTTCTCAAATGTGACTCACTCCATTGGATCATACTCTGATGATGTAGTGTGGACCATTAGATCATTTGAGTTACATGATGTTTATTCTTTACTCAAGCTTTAAAATTTAAATCATGTGCATGTTCAAGGTATCTAAACAAAATTCCATTAGTGTGCATCAAGGTTCTTGCCAAATAAAAATGTGTCATGGTTATATCAAATCCCTTGTAAGGAAATTTAAAATTAGAATGGAAGGTATCATCAGGCCCTTCTATGTATTTATTTGGAGATACCTAAAAGAAAATTCCAATCGTGTGCATCTTCAAGGTATTTCTTAGGAGATACCTCCAAAGAAAATTCCAATCATTTGCATCACGGTTCTTATCAAATAAAAAGGTTTCATGGTTATATTAAATCCATTTTAATGACCTTTGTAATTAACATAGAAGGTATTTCAAATCCCCTTGACCTATCTCCTAGGAGATATCTTAAAAGAAAATTCCAATTGTCTGCATGTTCAAGGTATCTACTAGGAGATACCTCCAAAGAAAATTCCATTAGTGTGCATCAAGGTTCTTTCCAAATAAAAAGTTGTCATTATTATATCAAATCCATTTCAATGACCTTTATAATCAACATGGAATTTATTCCAAGGCCCCTCAAGGTATCCCCTATGAAATACCTTGAAAGAAAATTCCAATCATGTGCATGTTCAAGGTATCTCCTAAGAGATATTTAGAAACAAAATTCCATTACTGTGCATCAAGGTTATTTCCAAATAAAAATTTGTAATGGTTATATCAAAATGGAAGGTATTATAAGTCCCTTTGAGGTATCTCATATAAAATTCCACTCATCTACATTTTTAGGGTATCTCTTAGGAGATACCTCATGTGCATCAAAGTTCTTGCCAAATAAAAAGGTACCACTGTTATATAAAATCCTTTGCAAGGACATTTAAAATCAACATAGAAGGTATTTTAGGGCCCTTAAAGGTATCTCCTAAGAGATACATTGAAATAAAATTCCAAATCATGTGCATGTTCAAAGTATCTCCTAAGACAGATCTTGAATGAAATCTCTAATAGTGTGCATCGGGGTTCTTGTAAAATAAAAAGTTGTCATGGTTATGTCAAATCTTTCTCAAGGAAATTTTATAGAAACATGGAAGGTATTAAAAGGCCCTTCAAGGTATTTTATTTAGACTTTTTATTTTAAACCTTTGCTTTTTCATGCCCATAAGATCTATTATTTTATCTTCTTCTACTTACATGGAAACTATGTGGTATCATTCTAATTTTTTCATGGTATTTTTAATAATTTACCTTTATTACTTATCCATTGGTATTAAAATACCTCCCCAGGATATTTTTCTCTATTATATCAATTCTTGACAATACAATGAGAGTCATTAAATCATCTAAGATGCATGTCTTTTACATTTTGGACTTGGGGTTGTATTTTCATAAACATAATGTAAAATTTAGGATAATAAATTCATGCCAAACATTATGACAATATGATTCATTTCTAGGATCATGATCTGTGGTCCTACTCTTGATTGGTTATTTTATCATGCAAGACCAATTTACTTTTAGTCTTCGAATGAGAGGATGCCAAGTGTCAGTTATTTAGGCTTTCTATATCTTTTTGACTTCTAAATTGTGCCTCACTCCATTATATCATCCTTTGGTGATGTAATTTGGATCATTAGATCATCTAAGTTATATGATGTTCAATTTTTGATCAATCTTCTTCTTGCTTTATTCGATCAAGATCCAGTGATGTGGCTAGACCTATTTGATCAATTAAATTATGGACCCTTTCATTTCCCTTAGTCTATACCATTTGGTGAGCCTCCACATAGATGTGTAATATATATTTATTTTCTAATCTCCATTTTTATTATTTCATTAGTGTTCTTTAGGTCAAATAGGAAGGATCAGCGTATAATTTTGGTGTATCACCCTATTAACCTTATTAAGAGTACTTATCCCATTTATAACCTTTTTCTCATAAAGCACTGTCTTAGTTTTAGTTTTATATGACCATCAAAGATGAAGTCTGCCTACTCTAGAAGTTCATTCCCAACATAGGTGACCCATAACATGGGTTTGTTCCGATTTTATAGCTCTACTAAGAGAAGCCTTATAACCACTTCTCCTAAGGTTGAAAGTTAAGCTATAATAGTTATATAAAATCCATTATAAATACCTTTTCAAATAACATGGAAGGTATTCCAAGGCCCTTCGAGGTATCTCCTAGGAGATAATTTGAAAGAAAATTCTAATCATGTGCATGTTCAAGGTATCTCCCAAGAGATATCTATAAATAAAATTCCAAAAATCCCTTAGGGCACATTCAAAAATCCCTTAGGTACCATCAAGAAGTCTAAAGTACTTTCAAAAAACCCTTAGGATACTTGATTGCTTAAAAGGGTGAAATTTTAATGTAAGTTTGGGCACCCCTTCATATCTTGGACTACTTCATCCAAGGCATCCATTAGTGCCTTCCATTTAAAGTAAAATTTTAATCCTTCCATGAAGAATAAATCCACTCATGACACTACTCAAAATGTTCCTAAAAGATACCTTGAAGGGGGAATCCACTCTTGTTCGCATATGTCATTAAAAACATTTGTTTGCACAAAATGTTTGATGAAAAAAATCCAAATAAAAAATTCTAAAGACCCAAATTTCTTGATGAAAATATGAAATGGTCCATGTATATGAGCACCATCAATATATATAGGGGAAACCATACACTGTAACCTAAATTCAAAGACAAAAGAGTGATAATTAAATTTAGGCATCCACATGATCCTCCCCTATTGTCATACCTAATAAGATGGAGGGATTTTTTATATGTAGAGGGCCTAATTATGAAAATGTTTTGACATAATGGGATATAGTATTTTATGATAGGAAAATTCAAAACTGGGGTCGATAGCATATCGTGTGGGCCATGCCCATAAATTGTAATTTATCTTGGATCCTATTTAATATTTTTCTTTGTAATGTATTCTTATTTCGTAATCTCTAGATCCAATGAATTTTTTTTAACTTCATGGTATGTTTAATTATATATCTTCCAACTTTTTAAGTTTTGGTGGTAATACAAGACTCATAATAATCTTACCATAATTGTAATTTGAAAATACGTAGCCTCAATAAGTGGACTATAGTAATGTTTTGGTAATTAAGATTTTATACATTGAGAAAAAATTATGGTAATATCAACTTTTACATAAGTGAGATAGTATTTCCACAGTCCATTGTTTAGTTTTTATCAACTAATTCTCTCATACCTTAATGATGGTTCATAGAGTGTGAATTGAAATGTCAGTTAAAAAACTACAACACAGTTTTTAATAGAAAATTCACTAACTAATCAACTTTTATGTTTAAGTAAAGTATTTTTTAAATAATTTAACTAATATGAAAGTGCATTTGTGTAATGGGTATATATTTCAATTTTACCTTTATGTTTTAACTTAATTCAATTTTTTTAGTCATAAATAATATGCCCAATGGATTAAAATGACCATGTTTCTATGTCTACATCAAGACTTTTTATTTGTTAATTATTAGTGTTCACATTATATCAAAGGCAAAAAACTTATTATTTATGGGTATTTGGTGGTATATAAGAGGAAAAATCCTTGGTTCATCATTTTTGATAGCTTCCATATTATTTAAAAAAGAATCTTGATCAAATTGAAAAGATTAATCACTATTTTAGTCAATTTTATGTAGGTTATAGGGTTTTGAAGCTTTAATGGCAGTATACATACATGATTTCAACTTATACATGCCCTAGATTTTATTTAGAATTTTAATTTTAAACCTTTGCATTTTCATGCCCATAAGATCTACCATTTTGTCTTCTTCTGCATGTGTGGCAACTATGTGTCATCATTCTAAATATTTCATGACATTTTTCATAATTGCCCTAGTTACTTAATCATTGGTATTAAAATACCTCCCCAAGATCATTTTGGATCTATTGGATCAATTCTCGATGATGAAACGAGAGTCATTAGATCATTTGATATGTATGTCTTTTACATTTTGGATTTGAGCCTATCTTTTCATAAACATAATGTAAACTTTAGGCTAAGACATTTGTGCCAAGCTTTATGACAATATGCTTCATCCAAAGGATCATGATCCAAGGTTTAGATCTTGATTGGCTGCTTTATCAAGTGGAACCTATTTAATTTTAGTCTTTGAATGAGAGGATGCAAAGTGTCAATCATTTAGTCCTTTCATATCCTTTTGGCTTCTCAATTGTGCATCACTCCATTGGATCATCCTCTGGTGATGTAGTGTATAATGTTAGACTATTTGAGTTCCATGATGTTTAGTCTTATCTTGAAATTCTTCTCTCTCTATTTGATCAAGATCTAGTGATGTGGCTAGAGCTATTTGATCAATTGAGATGCATGCTATTTAATCTTGGGCTCAAGGCTACCTTGCTCTATCCAATCAAGGTGTAGTGATGATATGAGAGCCATTCAATCCTACAAGATGTAAGGGAGTTAAATTATGGACTAAGATGATGAATAAACATAGGCTAAGAGGATAAGGGGTTAATAAATACATCAAGGCCTTAATATTAAAACAAAAATTAAAGGACTAATCTAACTTAAAATTGGGCTTAGGGTACCAAATTTTAAACTAAGGTGTCAAGAAAAAAGGTCCAAGGAGATAGCTTGAAAGAAAATTCCAAGTGTGTATCAAGGTTCTTACCAAATAAAAATTTGTCATGGTTATATCAAATGCCTTACAAGGACCTTTGCATTAACACAAAAGATATTCCAAGGACTTTCAAGGTATCTCCTAGGAGATAATTTGAAAGAAAATTCTAATTATGTGCATGTTAAACTTATCTCCTAGGAGATACATCAACCGCATCAGGGTTCTTACTAAACAAAGAGGTGCCACAATTATATCATGACTCTTATAAAATGGAATAATGATAAGCCAAGCCCATGTTGGTGGGTCCTATAGATCCATGATCTGCATCTAATTAGATATCAAAATCCAATGGTTCTCAAAGAATAGAGCTCGATGCTGACTCAATTAGGGTCAACCATTAATTAGAATTCCCTATAGATATATAGGAAACCCAATATACTTATATTTATTTTCATTTATAGATAATTTGGTCTAAGACACAAGACATAGATTAAATACATTATAGATAAATAGATAGATATTTTACTAACATCCATGAGATAAAAAATTATCTGAGACCCCCAACACAAAATCAAAACCTAAAGAAGTGAAAAGACCATTCCCAATCAAGGCTTTGACATATTTCCATTCAAAGAAAGGCATGCCATGTCTGTTGTAGATATGAAGATCTTATACCATGGATGAGAACTAGTGTAATACCAAAGGAAGAAAGCTTGAGGATTTGAAAAGTAGTTAGAGTATTCACTTCTAGCTAGATCATGGGTTACCACTTTTGGTAAACTCTTGTCTTCCAGTGCACTTTGATTGATTCATGGCTTATTCTAGGGTTAACCATAAATATCTCCTTCATGATGATTTATTTTGATTACACCATAATCATGACGGTGACACCTCAAAATATGACACCTCTTTGGTTATCAAAAGTACAAACTTCCCCCCTCTTTCTATTTTTTATATTTATAGGTCTAATAGATATTATCAAAAAATCATTTGATCATATGATCTCTCTCTATCTTTCTCTTGATTTCATTTCTTGGTGAGACTAGACTCTACCAAGAAAGAATTTGTAAACTCTTAAAGTATAATAATGTTGTGCTTTGATTTCACTATTATGGTAGTAATGTGTACTTATCTCACCTACTTACTAGTTCATCTACTCATATATGTTGTGTTTAGTTCTCTGGTTGTGTTTAGTACTCTGTATCTTTTGGTCAAAATCCCACATATGGATACTACAATTGATTAGTGTCTATTTTAGACCTCCCTTTTCATTTCCCTCAACCTAGAATATTTGGTGAGCCTCCACATGGATGTTTGATAGCTAGTTCTTTTTTGAGCCCCATCTTTATTATTTGACTAGTGTTATTCAGGTCAAGCATGGAGGATCGAGTTATAAGTTTGGTGAATCACATTATTATCTTTATTAGGACCCCTTACCCCCTTTTTAAACCTTTTTTCATGAAACATTAGGCTTAGTTTTAGTTTTAGGTGAGCACTAAAGTGAAATTTGGCCTACTCTAGAGGTTCAACCCCAAAATAGGTGACCCACAACCTAGGGTTGTTCCCATTTTATAGCTGGACTAGGAGAAGCTTTAAACCCACTTCTCCCAAGGGTAAGATTTGAATCTCTAATATTTTTTGGCATTCTCAATGGGATAAAAGAATAGATCAATACAATAATTATTAGTGTTTTTCTTTTGCATATCAACCTTTCAGTCATTCACTAAACATCAATGATGACTCCAAGCATCTATCACCTAGTTTGAATAGTCTAGTGTCTATTCATCATTATTTGGTATGCATAATCAACCATAGCCATGCAAGTAGTGGATCAAGTAGCCATATCCATACAAGGAGTAGATCAAGCAAACATATCCTATCTTGGTGAGCTTCATGTTTAAGAGTACCAATACTCTTTCTTTCTCCTTCAAGAGCCACCAAAAGAATCCTTCAATTTCCCATGTTAGAAAGACACTCACACTCGCTACAAGTAAGGATAAATTCTTCACTCTCTCAACATCTACCTTTTGGGTTCGAATCCTATTGTAAAAAAGGTGGAGGAGGAAATTGTAGTCATAGGAGAACCTAAAGAAGATAATGCAAGAGTCTATGATGAGATCATAATAGGCAGCCCATTTCTAATATAAGAGGTAGAATCAAGTTTAAACCAACCTTCTTGGCATGGCTATGATACTAGTGAGATATATCCTGACTAAGTTGATCCTTAAGATGAAATTATAAGTGAAGTTGATGAGCAAGACATTGCAGGTGGTCAAGAGATTCATCTTGAGGGACCGTCACCTTAGGTGATAAAGAGGGACCTCAAAGATGAATAGAGCTTTCCACATAAGCATGATATTTAGGAGCAAGGCCTGAGAGACTTGTTCATAAACTAGGGAGAAGGAACTATTACTCTTTAAGGGGACTATGATTTGATTATGCCCAAAGAGCATGATGATGGAGTAGTAATATGCAAGATCATGGTAAAAAATAATTACTTAAACTTTGTATTGATAGGAGGATGCCTTATCAAGTACCTATCTCATTTATAAGATGCCAAGGAGGAACTACCAAAGGTTGTACTCAATTCATAATACAAACTCAAGCTTCAACAAGAGTAGTATCAAATTTCTCATCTACTCCATGTAGAGTACATGACCAAGAAATCATATTGGGAGGGTGAGTTCATTTTTGTTCTTATTCTATAAGAAGCATATCATCACATTACTAAAAATCTAGTGTTTCTCCACATTTGTTTACTTCCCTCTCTTGGTGAGACCAGACTCTACCAAGATTGAATTTGTAACCTCTTGAATTAATGGAAGGCAATAATTTGATTTCACTATTATGACATAGTGTGTACTTATCTCACCTAGATACTAGTTCATCTTCTCATATACATTATGTTTAGTGCTCTGTATATTTTTGTCAAAAGCACATATGTGGTTACTATGATTGGTTAGTATCTATTTTAGACCTAGCCTTTAATTTCCCTCAACCCAAACCATTTGATGAACCTCCACATGGATGTGTAATAGATATTTGTTTTCTAAGATCCATCTTTATTATTTTATTAGTGTTATTCAAGTTAAATAGGAAGGATCAACCTATAATTTTGGTGCATCACCTTGTTTGCTTTCTTAGGAGCACTTATCCCCTTTATAACCATTTTCTCATAAAGCACTGGCTTAGTTCTAGTTTTAGGTAACCATGAAAGATGAATTTGGCCTACTTTAGAAGTTCATCACCAACATAGGTGACCCACATCTTGGGTTTGTACCCATTTTACAGCTCCACTAGGAAAAGCCTTACAACCACTTCTCTTAAGGTTGTAAGTTAAGCTATAATAGTTATATCAAATCCATTGCAAAGACCTTTTCAAGAAACATGGAAGGTATTTTAGGGTGCTTTGAGGTATCTCCTAAGAGATACTTTGAAATAAAATTCCAATCATGTGTATGTTCAAGGTATCTCCCAGTAGATATCTAAAAAGAAAATTCCAAAAATACCTTAGGGTATTATCAAGAAGCCCAAAGTAATTTAAAAAATCCCTTAGGGTACTTGACTACTTATAGGGGTGAAACTTTAAACTAAGTTTGGGTACCCTTTCATATTTTGGACAACTTCATCCAAGGCATCCATTAGTGCCTTCCATGTAAAGTAAAATTGTACTCCTTCTATGAAGAAAAAATCCACTTTTGACCCTATTTGAAATGTTCCTAGGAGATACCTTAAATGGGGAATCCACTCTTGTTCACACAAGTCATTTAGAACATTTATTCACATAAAATGTCTAATTTGAAAAATCCAAACAAAAAATTCTAAAGACCTAAAGTTCTTGATGCAAACATGAAATGATCCATGTATAGGAGAAAAATCAATAGATATGGGTGAAATCATACACTATAACCTAAATTCAAAGATAAAAGAGTGATAATAAAATTTATGCATCCACATGATCCTCCTCTATTTTCATACCTAATAAGATGGATGTATTTTTTATATGTAGAGGGACTAATTGTGAAAATGTTTTGACATAATGGGATCTAGTATTGTATGATATGAAAATCTAAAATTGGGGTCGATAGAATGTCATGTGGGCCATGCCAACAAATTATAATTTATCTTGGATCCTATTTAATATTTTTCTTTTTAATGTATTCTTATATTGTAATCTCTAGATCTAATGATTTTTTTTTATAACTTCATGGTATGGTTAATTATATCACTTCTAACTTGGTAAGTTTTGGTGGTAACACAAGACTCATAATAATGTTACCATAATTATGTAAATTTTAAAATAAGTAGCCTCAAGTAGTGGACTGTAGTAATGTTTTGGTAATATTGATTTTATACATCAAGAAAAATTTGTGGTAATATAACTTTTACGTTTATGCAAAGTATTTTTTAATTAATTTAACCAATATGAAATCACCTTTATGTAATGGGTATATATTTAAATTTTACCTTGATGTTTTAACTTAATTAAAAAAATTTAGTCATAAATAATATTCCCAATGGATTAAAATGACCATGTTTCTATGCCTACATTAAGACTTTTTATTTGTTAATTATTAGTGTTCTCCTTGTATCAAAGGCATCGACTTATTATTTATGGGTTTTTGGTGGTATATAAGAGGAATAATCCTTGTTTCATCATTGTTGATAGCTTTCATATTATTTTAAAAAAAATCTTGATCACATTGAAAAGACTAATCACAGTTCTTTAAGATATTGACCATTAGCCACGTAACCTTACAAACCATTTTATGTCAATATCACTTGGAGGACTAAAAATTAGAAATATCCTAATAAACTTAGTGCATATTAACCCTCTATGCTATTATCTACAATTAAATGAGTTTTTAAATGGATTTTTTCAAATGGTTCCTTTAAATTTCCTAGTCTCTTGTGTCGTGGACCATGTTTTAATATATTATGAAAGGAGTTGTACTTATTATTATTGTTAGAATAATCTGATTAATTCTCTCTTTTATAAGATACAATAAAGTAATGCTTATCTTTGACGTCAAATACTATATCTTAACTATGAGTGTTTTTTTAACCTACATCTGATGCAATTATCTATCTTTTTGAGATATAGGATGAAGTATCTATAAGAACAAGGGGATGTATTCATAGCTTTCTAGGGTTCCTTTGCCTGATAATTTATTTTCATGGATGGTATTTTCAAATATTTTTGAAATCATGAATTTCTCATGGGGATATGAAATATTTATACTATGGTTTGAGATGTCATTAGTTTGTTTATCAATGATTTTCTTTCAAAAATTAAGTCATCCATCTATTAAGACAACCTTTGTTAAGTCACATGTTGATATTATTTCAATAAAACATTATGTCACATAAATACATGGAGATAAACATAGGTTGGTGTTAATCTACTTATTTTGTTTCCTCATCCATTTAGTTCCTTATTATAGGAATCCATTTAGCCTTCAAGTATGTGTCCATACCTATAACTTAATTATATTTCTATTTATCTTGTGCCCTTGGTAGTCTCTTTACAACACCATATATTTTATATATCCATAGACAAGTATTTATTGGAATATAAATCCATGTTAAGTAAATATAGAATTAAACATTTTTCATTTCATATTACATTTTTTTATACTTGGATGGGTGTTTTATTATCATTATCATATCATGAGACCTTGATTGTATATGTTGGTGATTATTGCTTGTTTAATGGACATACATTATTATTCTCTTGATATTTTTTTCATATGGTTCTTTCCATTATTATTGAGTGAGAATTTTGTATCCTTGAAATAATGTTAATATCTTTGGTATGTATGCATGTTGGTTAAATTTATTTATATTAACTTGTTATAAAAAGTTACTAGCATTCCACTCACTATTGTGAATTATAATTGGTGTTAACTAATTAAATTAAAAATTTTATTCTTCCTCATTATCTTAATCTACCATATTATATCTCATCAGTGTGATATGAATCAATTCATAGATATAGCTACCAAAGATTGATAATACTTATGATTAGTCATGATCTAGTTGATTTTATTATGATCAAAATGCATGGTTATTATTAATGCCTATATGGATACCATACATGATTTTGAATTATCTTATATATGATATATAAGTTTATAGGGTACTATCTACTTATATGGGTGAAACTTTAAAGTAAGTTTGGGTGCCCCTTCATATCCTAGACTTCTTCATCCAAGGCATCTAGCATGCCTTTTGTGTAAAGGAAAATTGTACTCCTTTCATGAAGGAGAAATTCACACTTGTCCCTATTTTAAATGTTCCTAGGAGATACCTTGAAGGGGAGATCCACTCTTGTTTACACAAAATGTCTAATGCAAACAATCCAAACAAAGTGTTTTCAAGACCCAAAGTCTCAAATAGAAATTCCAAAAACCAAAATCTATAACACAAACTATTCAAAAAAAAACCCAAAGACTGAAATCTAATAATAGGGCCCGATTAAGATGTCTAAGTGCCTAGCTAGGGCTTGTGACTTATCTAAGGTAGATATTGTGCACACACAAAAAACTACACCAATAAAACCACTAGTACACATCTAAAAATATAAATCAGGTTCAGCTCAACTAACTTAATGAACACATTTACCAATCCTCACCAGATTATTTATTCTTAGCCTCATTATCTTGAATCCTACAACATGCTACTATCAAACAATATTCAAATATAACAGTGTTAGTCAATGAATCCTACTGGCCTAGGTGAGGAGTCTAGCATGTTCTCCCTTAGTCAACTGAAATCTAGTATTGAATAACTTGACTTTGGTGACCTTTTTCCTTGTGGCACATAACTCTACCTCTATCTTCTCCAACATTAAGCCCTAGAGACTTAATTTGAAGTTACCCACTATTTCTTTTACAAGATGATCAAAATTGATCCTTTTGATCAATTTTCATATGGATACTATTACCTTGGATAACTTCAAATCATGCAAGATCTAGAGAAGTTAAAAATCATGACCTTGGTAATTACAGATCAAGGACTTAACTAACTACCCACTCCTAGACTACAAGTATCCTCCCTATGGTTTAAGAATTGTATGTATCCTATTGGGAGAGAATAAATAACACAATTGAAAACTTGAAGCCAATGCTTAGGTTTATGGTAGACTCATAGTGATTGAGTGTACAGTTGAGTTTAACCTTAAACTTGAAGTCCCAATCCCTTCTAGTGATGACACATGTCATCACTGTGCTCCTCAAGAAAGAAGAGAGTTCTTAAAATAAAAGACATTCCATTGGCCCAGGGAAGTGTGCCCCATTTTTAACAAGAATTTTAGAAGTATTTTAGAGGGATACATGTATCACCACAATGCTACTTACATATCCCTAAGATTTCATACATGAAGTTCAATCTATCAATCTCTAGGTAAATGGGATGGAGACACTTGGAATAATCATAGAGATTCACTTACCTAGCGAAATTGAAATATTTTTTGAGTGTTAAAATGTTGTTGGTTCATAGTTGCATGCCACATATCCTTTACTATTGAAAAATGAAGTCGTAAGATTAATATCATAGGTATGCTTAAAGGTATTATAAGGCCCTTCAAGGTATCACCTAGTACTATCCTCAAACCTTAAAGGGTACCCATACACATGTTTGAAAGGTATCTCCTAAGAGATAACTTCAAACCTTTAGGTCCATAATAGAGGTTAAAATCAAATACAGGATCCCAAAATATAAGAAGCTAATCATTTTCCATAATTTTTCTGAAAACCCCCATTTCTAATTATCATTTTATATTGCAATAAAATACATGGTTGAATATTGACTTAATTAGCTAATTTTTTCTACATGGTTATTTCACTCTGATGTATGTTTGAAATTTATCTCCAAGGATATACCATCAAATCTATTATTTTTTTGGATTGACATAAAATGTGTTGTTAAAAAAATGTTATAAATAACCTAATTAACAACTCTTCTCATGTCTTTTGTAAATGTCCAGTTGAAAAATCATACGTCAATGGCTTTCTAATGTGGAGACTATGTTTCTCTAATAAACAATGGTAAGGTCATTGGTGAAGGATGAATACACAAAGTGTTGGGTCAAGATGCTAAATCTTTGAAAGCCATTAATCTCACTTCCACATGCCATAATGAGGAAATACCTATTGAATGTGTAAGTTTTAATGTGACTAAAGATTTTGATCTGACTCTACTGCTTCAATTTCCTACAACTTTTGTAGATAATTTGGGGGATGTAGTTGATATATTTACTATATGGAGCACAACAATGATGCAATATGGCACAAACAAGTTTTATATAGACAATGACATGGAACAAAGTCAAAATAATTTACATATATTTTTGCATATACAACCATTGCAACATGAAAACCTTTGCTTGGATTCATTTGTTTGATATATCGATGATCTTACCACATTTCAAATCTTGAGAAAACCTTTTATTGGGAAAAGGGTACATTTTTTGCAAAAATGTATAGCTCTTGAAAATGATGAAAAAATTACATTTGGGTATATTGAATATGCATAACCAAGGGAGATTTTTCGCTACATTCCAATACCAATGTTAGAAAATGAATTGGGAATTTACATAAGGCATGTTATATGACATTGTGAGACTTAAAATATAGAGGAAATTGAAACATATATCATTAGATGGCCTTCCAAAAAATATTAGACACTAATGCTTGTAGAGAAATCAATTTACCATACATGACACCAAAGGATAAGTAAATAAGAAATGTTTAGGATGTTTTGGATAATGAAGTCACTCCTTACCTAAGATTCCTAATGCAAAGGCATAAAAAAAAAATTAGTTAATTCCTATAAACACACTACCCAAAAAAGAAAGCCAAATAATTCACTCAACCAAGTGAAGTTTGATGAAAGCATGTATAGTGAGATTATAACAATGTATGCAGATAAATGTTGCACCAAAAAATGTTTTTAGTCAGGATTGTCATTTGAGATTCTAAAATCTGTAAAGATAAAGTTGATTGATTCCACCACAATAGATATGAGGCAACATGTCTTGGATGCCCTTTATGTCAGTTTGTTTAAGAAAAATAAAAACAAAACAAGCATTGATTTTCAAGTTACAAAGATTTATTTAGAAGCTTGGATTACAATATATGGATTGAAGAGAAGTAACTTTTTGACATTCAAAATTGTCATCAAAATGGGGAATAAAATGCATTTCATGCAAGGATATTTTGACAAAAGCCACATAAGATGACAATGGAAGATAAATATTTGTTAAACAAATTGGTGGATGATTTTTTAGACGTTTCTCCATGAATAACATGCCAAGTAGATATAGATAGCTCATGAGAAAATGTTTGACATCTTCTAGCATCTTTCTCTCAAGAATTTATGTGGTGCCACATCAATGCACAACTAGAAGATATGGAATATGAGTCAATATCCCAGCCAAAATTCAATAAGATGTGGAGAACTATTTTTTAGGATTTGACCATTGCCACATCTAGTGAATTTGATAGATATAAAGCATTCATCTTTTTGACTCAACAAAAATGCTCTGGGTCCCTCTCTAGAGATCAAGAAGAGCATATCAATCAAGAATTTTTTATGCACTCAAATAAAATATTTTATGCAAGACAAATGTATTACACACACAAACAAATTCTAGAGTAATACCTTGAATAATGCCTCAGTGTCATTCATGACAAGGTAAAATGTCTAAAAATATTTGTGTTGAGAATAGTGACAAAAAGCAAAGTAGTTACCAATAAAATATTAGAGTTGTCAATGGTAGGGTTATAACACATGGTCATGGTGTAGGTGGATATGGGCATTTTTTTTTACTGTACATTCTTGGAGGGTCTAACTTTACCATCACCTCATTAAACAAGTGCTTCAAGGATATGAAAACAATAGTACTAGATACATATGGATCTTTATTATATAAACCTAGATATTTATCAATTGTATGATGTTTTTTTGTCTAATAAATGTTACCCTAAATTCAATAAATATAGATAAGAATCACAATAAATTGGTGTCTTCAAAAAACTTCCTTCTAGGCTATACCTTCAACTAGACAACTATTGTGGGGATAATAAGAACATGTACTTCCATTAATGATTATATTTTAAAAATGTCTAACCATATATGAAACTAATGTTACATTTAAAAATTTACAAAATAATATATTTAGTTATAGGTATTTGTTGCAATACTTATCTCTCCTTGTCTACAAAGGTGTTTTCCTTGATGTTGAGGTTAGATTTTTGCCTGTAGGACATACCCATGAGGACATTGATGATACATTTGGAAACCTATCTGAATGTATAAAGAGGAAAGATGTATGGAGTGTGTTAGAGATGATGGACACTTATAGGAAATGTGACAATACAATAAAATTTATGCCATGTTTAATTGAAGAGGTAATGGATTTCAAAGAGTATGTTAGTAGTTACTAGCTGAAGGGAAGAAAAAAAAAAGTAGGCTTGACAAACGGTCAATACTTCTTTCTATGCATGGAGCAAGGTTAGCCCATTATGCATTACAAAAAATCTATAGGAGATATAAATTGGTCCCCCCTGATTACATTATGGGTAATAAAAGAAAATGGTGAGCCAAATGTTCCAGAAGGTAAACTGAAAAAAAAAAAAATTCAAAGACATGAAAAATAGAGAAATGTCTCAAGATTCCATTATTACTAAAGACTCAGATAAAAGTATAAAAAAGAGTCAAAAAGAAATCAAATATAACTTGAATAAGTATGTGCATAAATTAAATGAATTTGGTTTGACCAAAAATAGTAAGTGGAAGGATTTATCATATTACTTACAAACCATCTAGGACATAATGAAAGAAAACATGTTCCCTTCTTAAGTTGAGTGTACATGAGAGTTTTGGCCTAGAACTTATCATGACATACCCTTGCATAGAGATCTACATAAAATAATTCATGATAACACCCTTGATTTTGTAGTGGCATCTATAGATACATATGTTAGTCTAAGAAGTAAAATAATAAGAATTGCATTTGATCCAACTCAAGATGTGCGAATCAAAGACATGTTATTTGTCAAACTTGATGATTCTATAGGAGTGAAATACATAGTATGGGTTGTTAGAGATAAAATAAATATTGATATACTTTAAATAAATGGGGATATATAATGAAGGGTCAATGTAACTTGGTTCATCCTAGTTCATGTAGGGAAAAAAGATGCAAAAGAAGCTAAAATTTATTATGCTACTTGACAAGAATTGGAAGCCAAACCCAACTAACACATCTTTACCATCCATACTCATAGGTATTATCATCTATGCTTGGAAACTAATTTTTTTTTGGAGAGGTCATACACTTTTTCTTACTAATTTTTTGAAAGGCATTATAACAAACTGTTTGAATGCATCATCCTACTAGGCACTAACAAAAATAGTGATAAACGGTTTGTGAAATTTGAAATGGTGTTTCCTTTATTTTGGAATGAGAAATATCTGAATGTTTTTTTTCAAAATTTAGTCTATTTTTTTAGAATGTATAATGTTTTATTATTTTATTTATTTATATTTATTTCTAGTGGCACTTCACATTTTGGGTCTTGGGAAATACACTTCAGCTTTTGAGTTTTATATTTTCTACTATGACAATTCAGTATTTCGGTAACTATACATTTATTTAATATCATTTGACTATTTTAACATCCACTTTCACATTATTACATCCTTCAAAATGGTCTTCAGAAAAAGGTCTTCATAATTTACACAACTAATGATTTTTTACATCTCAAATTTTATTTTTTGAAAATACAATTTGACATTTAGCCATGTATGCAAAAAGGTCTTTTGGGTTTATGCCTCAAAATGTCCCACTTGCGCATCAAGATTTTTTCTTCAGCATTTGTGTATCAACAAATGTTATTTGGATTTTCATGTGGCACCCTAGATTGTATGAGATAATATGAGATAAACTTTGATGGTCATGATGACATCACTTGAATCAAATTAAACATATAGTTCATAATCTAATCAACTGATGACATGTGGCATCCCAATCATCCTATAGGTTCTAAATCACATATTGATCAAGGAAAAAATTATTGTGTGAATTTTTTTTCCTTAAAAAATATACTACTAAGTCTTATAATATCTATAAATGCATGGTTTATAAACTAGTTTGAATGGTTGCATAATTTGGACTTATTGTAAATATATAATATAGATGTGATTTATTTGTTATAAGTCTAAGTAATTCTTGATGAAATCTAATTTATTTATGATAGTTTTCAAATACTAATAAATAAATTATTTATAATCATTTTAAATAATTTGGACTTACCACAAATACATTAAATAAATATGAGTAATTTGTAATAAGTCCAACTTAATATTGATACAGTCCAATTAAATCCAGATATAATCCAATTTATTTATGATATTTTTTTGAAAAATTGGAATATGGATAAGTCCAAATTATATAAAATAGTCCTTTTAATATTGCTCTGATGTTATTCATGGTTAGGACTATGATGTTTTGATGGATGATAGTGGTGGCACATAAGTAGGTTATATAACCATACTAGACGTGGGAAAAGACATGAATAATCATGATACATAGGTCTAATAGAATACATGACTTAATGATGAGAGAATAAGAAATGAGTTATAATGCCTATTTTTTGACAAGGATGAAAAAACCCGAAGTTGGATTGGACTAAAGAACTTAAGCCTTTTGAATGCTTCACATTAGTGTGCATTGGTTGATAAAACAAGTTTCTTGATCACAGTGTATCAAGTAAGCTTCAAATCCATTGATTTATAGATAGTATAAATGGAAGATGGTTACTAGGCAGTGTGATGGATAATGGGTGATGTGTATGGTAACCTTATGTGGGTTATTTCCCCCTTTTATAGGTGACCCAAGAATGATAAAAAACAAGTCCATGTCATATGTTAGATCTAGATTGATCAATGTGGGAAGTCTATATGTGAAAGTTAATTTTATCTTCCATGTTATTATGCTACTTGAGAGCTGATTAAAATGTTAGATTATTTTGCTTTTGTTTTGATTTTGTTAGTGGGTCTTCTGATTTATTTTGGTATATCGAAAGTTGATTGATGTGGGAAGCTTGTCATAAATTACTCTATTTTTGACAAAGTTAACTTATCCATCCTTCAAGGGAGTGGTCTAAGTTAATTGGATTTATTTAATGATATTGATAGCTATCCTTCAAGGGAGTAGTCTACCTTATATTTGGCAAATTTTATTTTATTTTTGAACAATTATCCTTCAAGCGAATAGTCTACAATACTTAAGATATTGATGCAAGTAATATTTTTGTCTTCAAATTATTTTTGGATGTGATGTTATTTGACATGGATAAGTCCAATTAGGTTTAAAGGTTTACCATTATGAGGGAAAAACTTTAACACAAGAAAGTTAATGATACATGAAGAGGTGTGGGTTTTAGAGACAATGACCATGGGATTCCATCTTGCTAGAGATGAAAAGCATCCATGAGAACCATGTTATGGGTAGAGTCATTGTACCCATATTTAGGATTAGGCTATGACTATGATGGTTAATCACATGGTTTTATTTTGTAATTAATTATCCTCAAAAGAAGAGGAGGAATATGGGTGAAGGTTAAAATATTATAATCAAGGGATGAGCTTAAGTTAGACAAAAAGAGTGAGCTTGATCCTTCTTTAATAGAAAAATAGATGTAGATGCAAATCAATAGGAGGCTTATGTTCTAGTTTTCCTTCAAGAGAGGATACACAATAAGTTCCTAATCCATACTTATGGGTAATGATTTAGGGTCCAAGAAAATTGAAAGAAAACTTGCCTTGTTTACTTTTCTCCATGTTGGTCACATGTTGGTTTTCCTTTAGGATGAGGTCTTTAATATTGAAGTCTCGTTGTTTGAGTTACTTGTTATAATCACATTTGATATGCTCTCGATAGATATGGAGTTGGGTGAGGGCTACTAGATGATGATCATCAAGTAGCTCAAGCTGAGATAAATGGTGTTGATGATAATCTTCTTTAGAAATAAGATCTTGAAAAAATATGTAAAAAAAGGTAATTTAGACTTCAAGAGGTAAGACTACCTATACTTTTAAGACTAGATAGAAATTGGTGGCACCCGTAGAGGTTTGCGTACTAGTGCAATAGGCCAATAAAGTGAATGGGATGTGCAAGTGCCAATGTTGACATGAAACACTGACTACTTTGGTTAGCATTTTGTTAGAGGCTTCCACATATCCATTTTATTATGGATGGTAAGGTGAGGAAAAGCTTAAATTGATGCCAAATGGATTACATAGACCTTAAATTTTCTTATTTTAAAAATATTTACCATTATTAGTGATGATATTATGAGGAACATCGAAGTGATAGATGATATGATGGTTGATAAAATTGAGAATCTTCTTCACTTTCATCAATATAAAAGGTATAGCTTCCAACCATTTGGTGAAATATTCAGTGGCTATGATAATGGAGCTATGCCATTACAAATAATGGAGGTTGATTTCCCTAATAAGATTGAGCCCCCATTGTGAGAAAGGCTAAAAGTCCTTAGATACTTGGAGGCCATTGGCTGGCATATGATATAAATTAGCATGCTATTTACATTTAACACATTTTTTACACAATCACAATAGTCTTGGTTAAGGGTGGGCCAATAGTATCTAAGGTGAAGGATACATTTAATGACTTCTAGACTGCTAAAGTGTACCCCATAGATCCCATCATGTATTTCCTTGATGGCATGGGAAGTTTCATGGATATGTATGCAATGAAGAAGGAGATCATCAAAACCACATTTTTAAAGGATTCCCCCTAGTATGGTGTAATGAGAGGTACTCTGTACAAAGGTTCTTTGGGCATTTTTAGAGAGTTTGGGAGGAATGATGCATAGGTTGAAGTAGTTAAATTTTTGGTTGTATCAAATGTCAGATGGGGATTCCTCCACACTAAAATAAGAAGGTTGGATTGGTTATATGAGGGTGTGGTAAAATGGTGAATGATGAAAAATATTTTGGAATTATAAGGCTAAAAAGGGATCTAGGAATCAAGGCAAGCCATTGTATTAGTGAAATTATTGGTAGATAAGGAAACATATTGGACCAGGTAATGTTTGAATGATGTTAAGATTTTTTTAACTAAAAGTTTGTATTTTTTAAGATTAGATTCTTACATTGATAAGAGACATTGACTTAGTTGACCATGAGCTAAGAATCACCAAAGACATTGATTGTCTTAATTCCCAAGGCTAGAGAGGTTTGGAGACCTATGACTAGGGCTTCTTACTAAACCATATTGTTGGTACATTCAAAATCAAGTTTTAAGGATAGAGGAAAGGGTTTACCATCAAAGGGGATAAGGATGATACCAACTCCCCCACCATAATGACACTTTAACCTGTCGAAGAACATAGTCATTTGGTAGGTTCCGTCCTCTTACGAAAGAGTAGCAATTGATTCATCTGGGAATTCAAGATGAGGAGGTTGTTGATATATAAAAGGTGCTTCGACAAATTAAATTTTACTAAAGGAATTCAAGATTAAACTCTGCTAAGAGAATAATCCACTTGGCCATACACTAGTTTTCGTGTGGCTTGAAATGTACTTGAGTGGGTTGGTGTTGATTATGACATAGGTTTTATGTTTTAGAAGGTAGTGGTAGAGTTTGGTGGCCATAAAAGTCAAGGATAATCAATGTTTTTTAGTATGGGTATACTGAGTCTCATATTTTACAAGCGTACAACTAATGTAGTATACAGATTGCTCTCTATGTTGTTCATCTCAATGAGCTAACCTTTCCCCTAGGGAATGGTCAGTGGTAGAGATATATAGGTAAAATTAATATTAATACTTTAGAGGGGTGAGGAAAAATAGTGATAAAATGTATTATTTTATTAAATCAAAGGCTTTTTGATAATCACTATTCCATTTGAAAGAGACATCCTTTTTCAGAAGGTGATGGAAAGGTTGGCACCGGTCTAAAAGCTAGGAAATGGAATGGTTAATGGATTGAAGCTTTCCCTATAGGCTATGAAGTTGCTTGAGGTTCATATGGAGCCATCTCCAAGATTTTTTTGACCTTTATAGGGTCTATTTTGATTCCTCAAAGAGAGACACTAAAGCCAAGAAGATTTTTTGAAAGGATGCAAAAAACAAATTTATTAAGGTTGAGTCTAACATAGGAATGGATTAGGCATTCAAAAATACTACCAAAAACTTTCACATGATATTTTAAAGATTTATATTTTCCCAAGGAATCATCGACATATTCCTATATGATGGTATGGATGAGGTCATGGAAGATGTAGGCCATGACTCAATGGTAGATTGAACCTATATTTTTTAACCTAAAAGGCATGAATATATAGCAAATGTTCCCTAAGTGGTGGTAAAGGTGGTTTTATGATAATATTTTGGAGTAACCAAGATCTGATTGTAACCTAAAAACCTATCCATGAGAGATAACATCTTATGGGTGGCTATAAGATCAACAAGCTGGTCAATACTAGGTAGAGAAAAGTTTTCCTTAGGGAAAGTGATGTTAAGGCCATAAAAGTCCACACAAATACATAGACCCCTTGTGGCTTTGGTGATAGGCATGATATTCAAGACCCATTGGGGGTAGTCAATGGGTTGAATGAAGTTTATAGATAAGAAATGTTGAATCTCTTCTTTGACAAGAAGATCTATGCAAGGATACATGCATCCAAGTTTTTTATTAATAGGTTTGGCATCATGATAAATGACTATGTTATGGGTAGCAATGGTGGGGTGAATCCTAAGAATATCACTATAATACTAAGTGAATCTTGTGCTAAGATCTTGAAGGAAAGAGTATAAGTCTTAAAGTTCTTCAATATTTAGTGATTGGCCCAATTTGACAATGTGGGGGTTGTTCAAAGTGCCCAAGTTGATATATGTGGTGGATTCATTAAATATGTTTGAGGTTTTAGAAGGAAGAGATTTATGGATTAAATAATTTGGGGAACTAAGGTAGGTGAGAATAGAATCATCATCTAGATGTTGGATGGTGTTGATGGTAGGAGAATCATTTTCTACCATTTTAGGATAAATGAGAGGAAGATTTTTAGTTTGGCCATCCTTTTGATAGATTAAAAGGCCCAAACTAATAGTATTAACTAAAGAATTTTGTAGGAAGAATGATGTCAAAATCCTCAGACTTCAAAATAGGTTGGGTTAGTGAGGAGGGGATGTCTTCCTCAATGGTGTCAATAGGTTTGGGTAAATTGGTGGTTCTTCAGGTGGCATAAACCCAATGCCAAATGACTCATGAGGTTTTTGGGTTTTGATCAAAGGTAACTCATGAGGTCCTTGTTCATATTGGCTAAGGTGAAATCCATTCCAAGCACACCTATGAAGGTATAATTTAGCAAATGTTGGTTTGCTAAGGTATGAAAATTTAGAGGTGAATGGTCAGATGGAAGAGGTAGTGGTGAGAGAAAGAAGTGGTCGATCAAGTACCCCATAGATGAAGTTTGTTTTATGGTTGGGGGGACTAAAAGGGATAATGGTTCTAATTTTAGGGTCATAAGAAGGGTCTTGTTTTAGGTTCCCATATTATTGAAGAGTATGGAAAGCATCCAATTTAAAAGGTGATACTCCCCTAATGAGAATCATTAGAATACAAATCCCAAGGGCTCTTCTATAGGGATATATGAAGAAGGACTAGACAACCTAGTTGACATTTCATCGATGGTTAATGATTGAGGTGTAACTGCTAAAGGTACATTAGATGGGTGTATGAGGACATCATAGGGGTGATAGGTCATGTTGAATGTTGAGAAAGGATTTGGGTCTACTTGGATATTGATGACATGGCCTTCATGATCAAAAATAATGCATAAATGGATAGTAGAGGGAACACATTCCATGGAGTGAATCCAAGATCATCCCAATAAGATGTTGTATTAGAATTCTCCTTCCATAACATAGAAGAGTTTAGGGAGTGTGTGAGGTCCTACATGGATATGAAGGATGGTTCCTAAGGTAGTGGCCATAGTGTCATTAAAGGATTGGAGGACCACTATGGATTTTGACATGATATTATTTGATAAGCTAAGTTGGTTGTAAGCATAAGAGGATATGATGTTAATTCTATCTCCCCCATCAATTATTACCCTTTTGACATGGGTTTGGTTGATGTAAGTGGTAATAAAGAATGGGGGATGTGGGTCCTCAAGGTGGATGGAAGGTATTTTTGAATTCTTAAAGGTGACAAAGTTGGAAGTTTGAAGGGCACCAATAAAGGTGGAAAGAGGTTGAGGGTCATTGGGTTGGACCTCGATGCATTGAACGGCATTTATGAGTGCTTGGCAGTGATGGGGAGAAGTAGAAATAAACTCATACAAGCTCATTTTTGTTGAGGTATAGTGAAGATGCTTAAGGATAACTTTTTGGATAGATATTTTATATGGGTTACATTGTGAAGGGTTAGATTGGGGGCACCTAAGATAGAAACCTTGGGTTGAATTGAATATGGAGATGGTTGGGTGCCATTTACTTGGGAATTTGAAGAGGGGTAAGTATAAGGAATGGACATCTTAGTCTTCCCTTTACCCTTCTATTGTAATCTAGTGACCATGTTGATAGTATGGATAGAAGGAGGGGGTGAGGTAGTAGAGTGGTTAGGCCTGTATTCATTCTTAGGTGAGAGTAGAGGAGTGGGTAAGTATTGGGTAGGTATGGTTGTCATTTTGTTTGGTATGGGTGATATAGGATGTTCATTTGTTAATAGATCATCCTCATTGTAAAGGTGGTAGATAAGAGTTTGGAGAGATTTGCAATTCTCCATATCATGGATAGGTGTCATTTGGTATTAAAAAATCAAATTATTATTGAACCATGATGGTTTGGGATGTGAAGGGTTAAAGGGTTTGATGGGTGGTAAGTTCAAGGAAGAGGTTTGTAATAACCATTGAAGACTAGTTAAGTAATACTTAGTTAAAGGTGGTAAAGGTTTAGTGGTTTTTATTTTGGGTGTTGAGTTAGAAGGTTGTTTATAAGTAGGCTTGGTGATAGGTGTCTTAGGTAAGGTGGTACACTTGGTTGATAGTTTTGGTTTAGGAAAGATGCTTAATGAGATAGAGGTAGAGTATGGAAAGGTAGGCAACTTAGGTATTGCTAGTTTAGTAAAATGAGGTATGTTAAAAGGCAAGTGTGAAGGTGTAACCAATAGAGTTGGTGGAGTTTTGGTAAAAATAATGGGCTTCATGCTTAAGGTAGAGGGAGGTAAAATTGGAGGCTTTGGGCCTTTGGTTAGTTTTACCTATTTGGTTATTTTGGTTATTGGTTTTGAAGAGGGTTTGGTTATATGGGTCTTGATTAGCTTAGGTGGTTAAGGTTTGGTTAGTTTGGTGGAGGTTTGGGTTGGTTGGTTGTTAGAATTTCTAGGTTGGTCCACCAAAAAAGGGGTTAAAGGTTATGATTTGGTAGCATAAGGGAGACCTAATTGTTTCCAAAAGGTGGTTTGATCCATGTCAGTGTTGGGGACAAATTACAATTTTTGTAGTACCTTTGAGAAAGGTTTGTTTCCCTAAATGGTGGATCTAAAGGATAATCTACTAGGTGGAGACATAGGGATGGTAATCTTATCCTTTTACATAATCAAAAGATACAAGGTTAGGATAGATGTATCTTCTATGAGAGGAGTAGACAAGGGCATTTCCTTTTCAAGAATGATTTTTGTGGGAAGGGAGAGTTACATGGTAATTGGTGACGAAGGTAAGGTAGTTGCATGGTTTGGTGTGTCAGTCAAAGGGGAAGTTAGTAATTATACTACCTTAATGAATGATGGAGGAAGAGGTACTTCCTTGGTTTAGGTTTCCAAAAGGGTTAAAGATAACTCTAATACTTTAGTAATCATAGAGGGATTGGTAGATTGGTGAGTGGGTTATTTATTATTGAGTGTGTTAAGTGTAGACACCGAACTCGTGTCGACTCCCCTGGTCATTCCCCATCTTATTCTTCTTCACTTATTTAACCCTTGTCGATCACTTGTTCCACCAACCTTGACCCTGGCAGCATGTAAAAATGAGCACAAAGCTAAAGCTAGACTCTGTCCTCATTGTGCATCTGCCGATGACGGTCTTTACCCGGCTGATGTCACCGACGTCGGTCACTTATCGGCCGACATCGGCAATCTTGCCGACGTCAATCACCTTACCATTATCCATTATCAATTACCATTCAGTTCTCGATTGGTTTCCTGAAATGGTTATCGAACCGTCTCTCGAACCGTCCCCCTGGCCTTCATCAGCGTCCGCTGATCAATCCCGCACAAAAAGAACATAATCATTCAATCTCCTCTCCGAACTCGGACATCCACAGACTCTTGCAATCTCGTGATCAACTGACTCCAGCATCCATCAACTCCAGCATCCACCAACTCCAGCATTCACTTCAATCCGGCACTGCACAGACGCTTCAACAACTTCGACTATGGCTTTCATCACGGCTTCTGACAGGTAAGTATTTTCTATGTTTATTTTCATTTTCTTTCTGTTTATTAGTTGTTCATTATTTCTGTCATTCTGAATCTTCTCCCTTCTTTACATCCCCATTCATAACCCTAGACTCTGTCCAAAACCCGACCTTACTTTCCCCAGACCCTATCCTGACCTTATCCCGATTCCATCAGACCCTATCCCGATTCTATCAGACCCTGTCCTGACTCTATCCCGAACCTGTCAAGACTCTGTCCTGACTCTCCCAGACTTTCTACAATTCTGTCCAGAACCTGCCCCAACCGACACTGGTCACTTCCCCGACCGATGATGGCACTTAAACCGATGTCGGCACCTTCTAACCGACACCGGCACCACAGAGACCGACGCCGACGACTGTGCAAAACAGTGCCGCTTATCAGGTACACCTTTTTATTTTCTTTCATTTATTTCTGTCATTTTATTTTTCATTATCTATTTTCATCAAATATTTCAATTTTTATCAGTGGGTTGATATCCTTCTAGGGAGTCTTCGTACTTCTGGGATCGGGCGTTCGCCTGACAACCCACCATATCTTTGACTAACGTCTTTTTGTGTTTTAGTCTCTTTTCTTCGCAGGTGTCATTCCTCCACAGCCAAAGAGGAGAATCTTCCAACATCTGATTTTGGTGCGCTCGACTTTATCAGGTACTTCTAGCCTTAACCATTTTCTTTCAGTTTCTTATTTCTTCTTTGAATGTAGAAAGCAATTTTGCATAGAAACATTCTGGCATGCCCAGTGGGACCCTAGGTCCTCCTTGGGTTCTTTCTCTCTTTCTTTCATTCATTTAGGCGCATTAGGTTCCTTTCTTTTCATCTCTTCTCATCTCTTCTTAAACGACATCATAAGCAGGACTAAAACAAACATTTCTTTCTTTCTTGCATTTCTAGACTAGCTAAAAACTCATATTCTTCAACTCTTTCTCCATTCGTCTTCATACGAAAAAACATTTTGACTTAGACATTAAAACACTTTGCATTCATTTCTATTTGCCTGCATCTCTTAGACCACACATAGTAATTAAACCGCATATTGAATTAATCTAGATCACTTGATGTTACACGACCAAACCACCTGCACAAAATAAACATTTTAACTTACCTGAGACAAGGCCCGACTGGGATTTCATCCCCCAGCAGATACCTTACCCGTCCCGGTGACCCTACTTGGATTTCATCACCAAGGGGGAAGCCCACTCCATTCTCTGGCGGAGGATAAACTCTAGGCAAGGTATATCTTGGCTAAGCGAGACCAGCTAACCAATGGAATCGTGAAGTGAGGGGAGCTTGCTCCTTAGCATCAGGCCACGTACCAGACCCTAACACAGATTTCTTGAGCACCATAACAAAACCCGAAACCTTCCATAGACTGCTTCTTCTAGGACCCGACTCACAAAGCCAATCTTCCTCTACACACATTCTAAGGCATAAGCCACTATAATCCTAATAATTTACTTCTAGGTTTTTAGGATCTGCTTGTGTCTTCATCTTTTATTAGTTCTTATCTGCTTGTTTGAGCTTGTGAGGATGTCCTTCTTTGGTTCTGACTCGTAGCCAAGCCAAGGCTCTAGTCGATCACGCGAGGCGTCATCCTCTTCCGTCTACCCCGCCTACAACCAGCCCTATAATGGAGTTTAACTTAGAAACTGAAAGAACTCCTACTAGACCATCTCTGACCCAAACGCCTATTATCCCAGAAGGGGACCAAGATTTTGCACGATTCTTGGACCTCAATACCGCAGCCTTGCAATACTATCTCGCGAATAGCCGAACGCGAGACTCCTCGGGCAATCCAATCTATGGAATGCCGACTTCTCTCCTCGAAACTGCGGCTGTATCAACGGCGTTCGTAGTCCAACCCTTAGATACCCAGGCTGTTACCTCAACCAATGACCAATATTTTACCAACCATCCAAGCGTGGCCTCTCCTTCCATCGTTGGGCCCACTTTCACCGAGGTTTCGGCCCCCAATCAATCTCAGTCCACTCAACCACTTTCTACCCCCTTTCAAAACTTAGTCGTCTCCATTCTGCCTACCCTTACTCCTATTAACACTAGGGTGGCTACCTATCCATTAGCCCATGTTACCTCTAGCCAACCTCCCATGACCACATCAAACCTAGCCATGCCTTCCATCCAACCATCCTTAGTCACTTCTTTTGTCCCTACGACTAGTCATCCGTACGTTGCGCCCTTATTGGTACAACCGACTACGTCGTATACCTCTTCTAGCCTCTTTCAAGTGCCTTACAATCTAGGAGGCGCTCCACCCCCCAATCCGTCAGTAGATATTATCAAGATGCTGATGGATAAAATGTCCAACCTAGAGACCTCCGTTATCGGTTCGCGCAATACTCTTTCGTACGAACAAATCTGCAACGAGCCCATCCATCCTTCTGTCCCCATCAGACCATATCCCAGCCAGTGGGAACTTCCTAAGTTTTCTCATTTCCAAAGCAAGGAAGACCCACAACAACATTTACGAGCATTCAGACATGCCTATTACCTTATCGCCCACGATGATGCATTACTCTTACGCACATTTCCCATGTCTCTCTCGGGTGCTGCACTTGACTGGTACAGCTCTCTTCCCAGCCATTCCATCTTCACGTTCACTCAGTTGGCCCAGCTCTTCCTCGATCATTTCTCTATCAATATCACCAAGAAGGTCTCCATCACAGACCTCTATTCTATCCGCCAGTTCGAGGATGAATCTATTGCTGATTTTGTCGCTCGGTGGAGGGGCCTTATCAATCAACTTTCATTTTCCTTACCCCAGCCTGAGCTTATTGAACTTTTCTCTCAAGCCTGTGCTAAACATATTTCTTCTACCTTGAGGGTTCAAACCTTCCGCACTTTTGACGAAGCCTTCATGATGGCTCATAAACTTGAGTTACGTGCCATTGAGGAGAATAAAGTCAAGTTGCGGAGTAAGAATCCCAACTCCAAAACCAATGACCCCTCTTCTAAACCTTCCTCATCCAATTCTAAATCTAAAGCTTCAGCAAATGCTGTGGTTGTTAGATCTTCTTCCTCTTCACCTTCAACTAATCAACCTGAACCATCCACATCTATGAGCACCACTCGTCAATTTCAGTAGAGATACATACAGCGACAGTTTACTCCACTTGGAGAATCATACGCGTCTGTGCTGGAAAAACTCGTCAAACAAGGGGCCATCAATCTCCCTCAGATCCGACCTCCACCACAATTTGATCCCTCACACGCCATCCCTGCGTGGTATAGGGAAAATGACTTCTGCCACTACCACCGTGTTAAAGGTCATGACACGGGCAACTGTAAAACCCTTAAAAACATAGTCCAAGACATGTTGGAAAAGGGTGACCTCATCCTCGACAATCCTAATGCCCCTCCTAATCAGGGTATCGATATCTTCAAACAACTGTTTCCTAATCATCCACCAACCCAAAACAACGTCCAGACCTTGACTGACAATACCCATGAACATAATATTCAAACAGTCAATACGGTCTCGCCCCTCATTTCTAACCAACCTCAAGAGGTGAGTTCATCCATCAGTCCATCACATGTGGACGAACCTCTTTCACCGACTAGTTCTCCCTCAACTTCTCTCATTTTGGAGGATGCCTCAACCTTACCTGTTCAGCCAGTTTCACCATCTTCTTTCTTGCTGCCCATGGAAGACCCAACCTTTCCTACTCCTCGACCACAAGTGGAGGGCACTATCATCCCTACCCTTTACCCGCTTGAGGAGCTTCATTCTCTAGTTTCTTCTCCACCCAGGGAAGAACCCATCTCTCCTTCGTCTCCAACCAAACATGAACCTGTCCAGACTTCACCATGCTTTGGGCCCGAGACTACTACACCCGTCTTACCTTCAGTCCCACAACTGTCGACGTCTTCTCAAGAGCCCAAACTTCATCCCGCATCTTCTCAGCCATTTTCCCGACTAGTGGAGAGACTCAAACTTCTCCCTTCTAGGAAAGTGGAACATCAGGGATTGTGGGACCATCTCACAGCTCTTCAACAAGCCCGGGCCCTCTCATCTCATGTTGCTAATCCTCCCATGGCAGAACCTCCTAAGACTATCAACAAAAATCTGATCTCCACTTCCAGACCGTCTACATCTTCATCAACTTCATCAAAATCAAAACCCTCATCTACTCTGCCTAAAC
The DNA here is from genome assembly GCA_037957365.1 of Torreya grandis. Taxonomy (NCBI): domain Eukaryota; kingdom Viridiplantae; phylum Streptophyta; class Pinopsida; order Cupressales; family Taxaceae; genus Torreya; species Torreya grandis. The sequence continues at coordinate 1,167,961 of JARHVA010002854.1, forward strand.
CTATCAAATCGCTTGGCGTTCACCCCGTCTCCAACCTCACTCATCCACAAGTGAAGGTGGACTTAACCCAGACTTCAACTAATAGTAGTCTTCAACCTAAATCACACAAGACTACCAAACCACATAGGCGAACACCTCCTCTTCCGTCACCATTGCCCTCCATTTTGGGCCCGCATCCTTCAACCCTAACCAGAGTCCTTCTCACTCCAACCTCTAATCAAAACCGATTGCGTCCTTTGCTTCCTTTACCGACCACTAACCTACCCTCTTCCAAAAGGGCGGTATCTCTCATGAAGAGTGTACCGTCTTAGCCTATCATCGCACCATCAACCCAGAAGGTGGTACAAAAACCCCCTCCAACTTTGCCCAAGCAAAAGTCACCGACATCGCATACATCGATGAGCATGGATCCTTTAGTGGGTTCATACTCTTTAATCTTGCAACGACTTTTGCAAACTTCTAGCATAACTCTTCCACCCATCAAGCCCTTTCAACCTCTTGGGTCTAAACCCTCCTGGTTCGATGACACAAAGTTTTGTTTATATCATCGTACACCAGGACACGACACCGAGACTTGCTGTGCCCTCAAGGCTGTCATTCACCGTTATCTGGAGAAAGACACTCTTCTCTTTGAGGACACTTTCGACCGCCCCCTGACTCCTTCTCATAACCCTTCTACCTCTTCAAACCCATCTACATCTCATCAACCGGTTATGACCCCTTCATCATCTTCACCTCCCATCTTTGAAATCAATGCCATTCATATCACCACTAGGTCACAGAAGGACAAGGCGAAAGAAAAAGTTGTCATTCCTTGGACCTACCCTTTTGTCAATCCACCTCAACTGCCTAAACCTAAGATTTCTATCCTTGGCGTGCCTCAACCCTCCTCTTCTTCTTCTTCTTTCGGACCAATCCATGACTCTATGTTGAAACAGCTTCACCAGACACCTGTGAAGATGTCCCTCTATGATCTCATCCAGACCTCTCCCCAACATCATCAGGCCCTCATCCAAGCCCTACAGGCAGTGGAGGTCCAACCTGAGGATCCCCAACCACTTGTTGCCCTTGTCCACTCCTTAGCCCCTATCGCCTCCATCACATTTAGTGATTCTAAAATTCCTACATCCAACATGGAAGATCAGGACGCCGCCCTCTTCATCACCACCTATATCGATCAAACACGCATTAAATGCGTTATGATTGATGGAGGCGCTAGCATCAACATCATCTCCACCCATGCCTTTGATCAGTTGGCTCTTCCCAAGAATTGCGTCTCCAAAACTGATGCGATCTTACGCTCTTTCAATGACACTACTGCCATGACCATTGGCACAGTCATCCTTCATATTCGCGTTGGTCCACGTACAGTCCCGAAGCTCTTCTACATCATCGAAGGAGAGTTCCAATACAACATCTTGCTAGGCTGACCCTGGATCCATGCCATGGCCTGTGTCTCCTCCACCCTGCACCGTTGTGTGAAGTTTGAGCATGACAAACAAGTCCATACCATTCCTGCTGACCCTTCGCCCTTCAAAACATGCAACACCACCTACCATCCAAATGATGTCCTCATTCCTATCAAGCCATCAACTCTGGCACTGCCTCCATCCACAGAAGCTTCGATCAGTTCGCAACAGGCAGTCGCCCTTACACCTCCCCTTCAAGCGACAACCACAGACCCCATGGAAGACGTCTTCCAAAGACTTTCATTGGGAGAATATTGCTTGCTGGCTTTAGACATGTTCCAAACTCCACAAGAGTATGGACGCCTTCATCACAGCCCCAGCTACGACCATCGGATCGGGATGATCATACCTTATGGTCCCCCTCACCTCCGCACCAACCTCATCTATGGGGGGCTTAATCAAGCTCCTATTGATGGTAATCCTCTTTCTTCACCTCAACCTTTCACATCAGATTTCTCATTTCTTGGCAACCCCGCCTTTGCACACACTTACCTTTACAGGTGTGCATGGAAGGGTTTTGGTTTCGGACGCTATGAGCAGGGCTCCCATCAGCCTATCCAACCGCTCAATGATGACGACGCCAAGAAATGGTATGGTCTGGGATATCATGACCCCACTCAAGACCCTTTAGACCTTTATCCTGAACCAATCCTTGACCAATCTCCTCCACACTCACCTGTTTCGCCACCTTCACCTATGGAGTCAGTGGTTTCCATTCCTCTTAGTTTTTTTTTCTATAAACACCATCCACCTGGACCCCTTGACTTATCAGCTCAATGGGGTATCCAAATCTCTCCCTCTCATTCTTCCCAGCATGATCGAAGATGAGTCGGCAAACATTCACATTGTTCATTGCGTTGATGATGATGCCATTTTTTCTTACATGGGCGCTGACGATTCTCTCATCCAGCGCTCCCTCCCTTCTGAGACCCAGGTTATGGTAAATGAATCAACCATTGACATCAGCCCTCCTTCTTCTGATGTTCCTCATGTCTTAAAGATTGGCCAATCTTTAGACGCTCAGGAGCAGCTTGACTATACCCAGTTCCTCTCCGACCATAGCAAGGCATTTGCTTGGACTTATAGTGATATGCCTGGCATCAACCCCACCATCATTACCCATAACATTGTCACCAAACCAGAGGCTAAGCCTGTCAGGCAAAAGCTTCAAAAGATGCATCCTCGCATTGCCCTCCTTATTAAAGAGGAGCTTCAGCGTCTCCTTTCTGTCTCCTTCATCCAACCCATCGATTATCCACAGTGGGTCTCTAACATCGTCCCAGTCACCAAGGCAACTGGGGGGATTCAGATCTGCACAGACTATCGCGACCTCAACCTAGCCTGTCCCAAAGATGACTTTCCTCTTCCTAACATCGACCAGCTTGTTGATCTTACGGTCGGACATGAGATGCTATCTCTTATGGATGGGTTTTCAGGATACAATCAAATCCTGATCGCTCCAGAAGATCAGCACAAGACTACCTTTATTACCCCATGGGGGACTTTCTGCTATCGAGTCATGCCTTTCAGCTTGAAAAATGCAGGTGCCACTTATCAGCGTGCCATGACCTACATTTTCCACGATCTCCTCCACAAAATCATGGAGGACTATGTGGATGACCTGCTCGGCAAGTCCAAGCTTCGCTGTGACCATCTGATCATTCTCAAAATCATCTTTTCTCGTCTTCTTTAGTATAATGTTCATCTTAACCCCAAGAAATGTGTTTTTGGGGTCCTCTCTGGCAAGCTTCTCAGCTTCATTATTTCTTTTCGTGGCATCGAGATAGATCCCGCCAAGATCTGTGCTATCCTCGAAATGCCTCCCCTGACCAATCTGAAGCAGCTACGCAGTTTGCAAGGGAAGCTCCAGTCCATTCGTTGCTTCATCTCACAGCTTTCAGACCACTGTCAACCTTTTCATCATCTCCTTAAAAAAGACGTCATTTTTACATGGGATAAGAACTGTCAAGAGGCTTTTGAAGCCTTAAAATGCTATTTAGTCTCTCCACCAGTCCTCATTCCACCTAAAGATGACCAACCCTTCTACCTTTATATCTCAGCCACTCACCATTAGTTAGGTGCCATGATCACACACCGAGACGAGCATCACCGTGAGCAAGCTATTTATTACATCAGCCGAACACTGGTCGACTATGAAACTCGGTATACCCATATCGAGAAACTCTGTTTGGCATTAGTCTTTGCTGCTACTAAGCTTCGCCACTATCTTCTCAGTCACAAAACCTTTGTCATCACTCACACCGACCCTCTCAAGTATATGCACTCCAAGCCATATCAGAATCAACGTATGGCTCGGTGGCTCATGCTGCTTGCTGAGTTCGATCTCGAATTCATCCAGTAGAAATCTATCAAGGGGCAAACCATCACTGATCAACTAGCAAATGCCCCTCTTCCTGACAATCAACCTTCATAGTGTGAATTCCCTGACGAGTCTATCGCTGTGCTTTCCTCCGACGACACCACCTATCAGATGACTATGTTCTTTGACGGATCCAAATGTCAACTAGGTGGGGGTGCTGGGGTTATTCTCATTCCACTCAAAGGAGAGCCCATGCCTCTGTCTTTTAAACTCAACTTTGATTGTACCAATAATATGGCCGAATACGAGGCCTTAATTTTGGGACTTCAGACCGCCCTTTCTCTCAGCATCACGTCCATCAACATCTTCAGTGACTCACAGCTCATCGTCAATCAGGTCAATGGTTTATACCTCTGTAAAAATGAAATTTTGCAAAGGTACAAAAACCATGCTGACTTTCTCCTTGCATCTTTCAACCATTTCCTCCTGTAGACTGTTCCTCGATCCACGAATAAATTTGCTAACACCATGGCTTCTCTCGCTTCACATATCCCATCTTCCTCATCTGCATCTAGACTTTTTGTCTCGGTGCATCGTGTGCCGTTGCCTTCATATATCTCTCCTCACATTCATCATGTCAACACTATAGACCCTAGTCCACAAGATGCTTGGTATAATCAACTTGTAGACTTCTTATCTTTCTCTGTCATTCCTCCCAACCTCTCTAGTAATGCACGATGAGCTTTTATCAAGCGTACTGCTCGCTATACCATGCTAGGGGGTCTTCTCTATAAGTGAGGCTTTGACGGCCTCCTTCTTCGCTGTCTCACCTCCACTGAAGCATCTCAAGCCATTCAACAAGTCCACGACGGGATTTGTGGTAGACATTTCAGTGGGAATTCGGTTGCCAAGCGCATCCTTTGTTTGGGCTATTATTGGCCTACCCTTCATCAAGATTGTAGCGATTATGTTCAGCATTGCATCAAGTGTCAGCAGCACTCTAACTTGCTTCATCTCCCCAGTCACGCCTTACAAATTGCTCAGAATTTCTGGCCTTTTTCTCAATGGGGTTTAGATCTCATCGGTGAGATTAATCCTCATTCATCTCTTCATCATCAATCCATCATCACAGCCACTGAATATTTCACCAAGTGGGTGGAAGCCATTCCTCTCGTCTCCACAAAAGCCGACAAGATCGTCAACTTCATCAACACCCACATCATCTGTCATTTCGGTGTCCCTCATAAAATCATCACCGATAATGGCAAGTCCTTTAAAAACAAAACTATCCAAAAGCTATGCGACTCCTTCAGCATCAAACTCAGTTTCTCTTTGCCTTACTACCCATAAGCAAATGGGCAGGCTGAGGCTTCCAACAAAATTCTCACCAAAATTCTCATGAAAGTGGTCAGTGACACAGGCAGGGATTGGCACATTCACATTCCCTTCGCTTTGTGGGCCTACCACACTAGCATCCGAACCTCTACGGGTGCTACCCCTTTTTCTCTCATGTATAGAATAGAGGCTGTCTTACCTCTCGAAGTACAGATCCCGTCTCTCCGCATTTCTCTACATTATATTCTTTCCAATGATGACTTTCGTCAAGATCGCTTAGCTCAACTTGAGTTACTTGACGAACGCCGTCTTGCTGCCCTTAATCATCTCCATGTCTATCAAAGTCGCATCAAACGCACCTATGACAAAAATCTACGAGAATGAGATTTCAACATCGGAGACCTCATCCTCAAAGAGAATCAACATGTGACCAATATGGAGTGAATTAAACGAGGCAAGTTTACTCCTAATTGGCTCAGACCTTTTATTATCATGCACAAGTATGGATCAGGGACTTACCGTCTATCTTCTCTTGATGGACAACCAGAACCTGAGCCTCTTAATGCATTGCATCTGCGACCATTCTACTGTTAGTCGAGTATTCATCCACTTGACACTTAACTTGAGCTCGTCCCTTGAGCAATCCCCGTCCTCTTAATCCTACTTCCTTTCAACCCTATTCCTCTTAACAATTCTTATAACCCTTTTATGCTGTATGGATGCTTTGTCCTCATAAAAGGGAGCTCTTAACCTTCTATAATCTTGTCCATGAATCACATTTCTATAAAAATAAATCAAGATGTCACAATATCCATGGTCACTATATCAATGTCAAAAAAAAAATAAAAAAAATAGACTGCTCCCTCGAAGGACAGCTGTACTATCATTGCTATAATTAATAGACTGCTCCCTCGAAGGACAGCTATTCAAAAGCCCATATATTAAACAAAAATCTAGACCACTCCCTTGAAGGATGGCTATGACTCAATCTGGCAATAAACAACACTATTTTAGAAGCTTACCGCATTGATCAGCTTCACAACCTGACCACCAAGCAAACGACATCTCTATGCAGGCTTCCCGCATTGATCAGTCTGCACTAAAAAAAATAAAAAAATAAATTAAAAAAATGAATGAGTCATGGACTTGACTTATAGTTGTCTCAGGGTCTCCTATAAAAAGGGGCATAGTTATCTCTGCTCGTAAAACGGGTTACCATCTTTCCTCCTCCTATCACCTGCTCAAGGGACTTCGAGCTCACTTTAATGTCTAAGTGATTTGATTACCACTCTAACATAACCACGGTGAACGATGTCACGCATGACTAGGGCTATTGGTTCTCATAACCCCTATCTATGCTATCTTTTTGGTCCTTGTCAATGAAAGAGCAATATGCTTTTCACTTCTTCTACACTTTGGTCACATTCACCTTCATCACTTGTCAACTGACTCAACTCAACTCTCTTTTTAGACCACTCCCATAGCCTATTCATTCTAGTTTCTATGGACACCAATACACATGGAAACTATCGACCCGCCACAATTTATGTTCAGCATAAACCAATACTTGCTGAAGCATAAATAAACCTCAATTGATTTTTAGCATACATCCATCACGAATATGGAATATTGCTAGGGATGAAAAACCCCTCAACTAATGTTGCAAAATACACCATTTGGAAAAGGCTACAACATCTTTTTTTTTTCCTCATCATTTCATCATAACCACAACCAATCTATCAACCATTTTAACCACCTGAATCTCTCTGATGGACAAACTTTCTTTCCTTCTTTTAACCATAACCTTTTCCTTGACCATGACCCATTTTATCCCTTTGACCCTCCCTCCCTTCTAGGGAGAACTACATTGGCCTGAGGCCCTATCACCAGGGCTATGTAGGCAGCACTCAGTTGACATGGGGTCTTCTGGGGTTAGCTCAGCCACATCCTTTCGTGTATTCCTCCCCTCGACCACCAACCATTAGAGATCATGCCTATCTCTTCCGACCTCGCCTACTTCCAAGACACTGTTGCCTTGGTTGTTTTTGCATGTATGCTACCTCATGACTGGTTAGCAAAATTGTGCGTAGACCTTTTTGGACCCTCACAAGTATAGGATCACAAGCCAGTTGATCCACACTACTTGTGACTTTTTCATGTTTCTGGGAGCACTTCTTGAGCCTGGGATACCTAGAACACGACAACCATTTGGAGCTTTAGCTTAGATTGAGTAACCTGATCAGCAGACGACTAAATGCTGGGGCCTAGTTATTTCAATTTTGGCACTCCTCGACCCTTGACCTGCGACACTTTTGACTTGACCATCTTGTGTAGTGGTATGTGCACAATCACGACTTTTGCAGCGTTCACCCTCATCCCTTTTTCATCCACTCATCAAATTAGCACCCGATTCTCGATTCCCTTCCCTCGACTCCTGCTTTGAGGGGGAATACCTTATCCATAATTGGGGCAACCTATCTTTTTCCTATTTTGTCTTGCAGTTCATTCGAACAACCAACAAGATGAAATCAACCTTATCCCTCACCTGGGGCAATTACTCCTATTTTTGTCTTGCAATTCGTCTAGAACAACCAACAAGACAAAAAGGGGCAAATGTAGACACCGAAATCATGTCGACTCCCCTGGTCATTCCCCATCTTATTCTTCTTTGCTTATTTAACCCTTGTCGATCACTTGTTCCACCAACCTTGACCCTAGCAGCATGTAAAAATGAGCACAAAGCTAAAGCTAGACTCTGTCCTCATTGTGCATCTGCCGACGACGGTCTTTACCCAGCCGATGTCACCGACGTCGGTCACTTATCGGCAGACGTCGGCAATCTTGCCAACGTCGGTCACCTTGCTGTTATCCATTATCAGTTACCATTCAATTCCCGATTGGTTTCCCAAAATGTTTATCGAACCGTCTCTCGAACCGTCCCCCTGGCCTTCATCAGCGTCCGCTGATCAATCCCACACAAGAAGAACATAATCATTCAATCTCCTCTCCGAACTCAGACATCCACAGACTCTTGCAATCTCGTGATCAACTGACTCCAGCATCCATCAACTCCAGCATCCACCAACTCTAGCATTCACTTCAATTCGGCACTGCACAGACGCTTCAACAACTTCGACTATGGCTTTCATCACGGCTTCTGACAGGTAAGTATTTTCTGTGTTTATTTTCATTTTCTTTCTATTTATTAGTTGTTCATTATTTCTGTCATCCCAAATCTTCTCCCTTCTTTACATCCCCATTCATAACCCTAAACTCTGTCCAAAACCCGACCTTACTTTCCCCAGACCCTATCCTGACCTTATCCCAATTCCATCAGACCCTATCCCGATTCTATCAGACCCTGTCCCGACTCTGTCCCGAACCTATCAAGACTTTGTCCCGACTCTCCCAGACTTTCTGCAATTCTATCTAGAACCTGCCCCGACCAACACCGGTCACTTCCCCGACTGACGATAGCACTTAAACCGACGTCGGCACCTTCTAACCGACACAGGCACCACAGAGACCGACGCCGGCGACTGTGCAGAACAGTGCCGCTTATCAGGTACGTCTTTTTATTTTCTGTCATTTATTTCTGTCATTTTATTTTTCATTATCTATTTTCGTCAAATATTCTGCTTTTTATCAGTGGGTTGATATCCTTCTAGGGAGTCTTCATACTTCCGGGATCGGGCGTTCGCCGGACAACCCACCATATCTTTGACTAACGTCTTTCTATGTTTTAGTCTCTTTTCTTCGCAGGTGTCATTCTTCCACAACCAAAGAGGAGAATCTTCCAACGTCTGATTTCGGTGCGCTCGACTTTATCAGGTACTTCTAGCCTTAACCATTTTCTTTCAGTTTCTTATTTCTTCTTTGAATGTAGAAAGCAATTTTGCATAGAAACATTAAGAACCATGTTAATGGTATGGGTATCAAGAGAGTACTCAATGTTGTTACTCTCATTTTTTGTAGGATCATGGTTTGGAAAAGTTTGCCTAGATATGTCAAGGGCTTTGTTGGGTGGTATATTTGTGTTGTCCAATGTAAGCTCCCCCTTTTCAATGAGGGATTGGACAAGGTATTTTAAGGTATTTCACCTATTGATATCATGTCCTATGACTCGATGAAAGGCACAATGGTCATTCCCATTACAAGAATCAAACTATTGGGGTGTTTTAATTTGAGGAAGTTGGATGATATTAGCTTCTAATAAATTTTCCAAAATAAAAGCATAGGGTTACCCAAGTGGAGTTAATTTCTTTTGGTTGTTCTAAGTTTGGTTCCTCAGGTTTTGTTGGTTGGTAAATGGTAAAGGTACAGATTTGAGGAAAATAACATTTTTAGTTTATTTATTCTTGGCATTGGTATTGGGCTAGTTGATTGCCTTGGAGGAAGAAGCCTCATTTGATTTATACGTTGAGTTCTTATTTTTGAGATTAAGCTTTCCTTTATCAATGGCTTGATTCTCTAGTTTATGAGCCATGGTAAAAGCTTCATCAAAGGTCTAGAAGATTTGGAAATGTAATGTGGATGAGATATGTTTGGCACATGCTTGAGTAAAGATCTCTATAATTTCAAGTTAAGGCATAGAAAATGAAATTTGATTAATTAGGCTCCTTGAATGAACCACAAAATTGGCAATAAATTCAACCTCAAATTATTGGATGGAGTAGAGGTCAGTGATAAAAAACTTCTTGGATATATTGATCGAAAAGTGATCCAAGAAGTTTTGGGCTAGTTGGGTGAAGGAGAAGATGGAATGTTTGGGTAAGGCACTATACTAATCTAAGGATGGGTTGGCTAGAGACATTGAGAAAGGGTGGAGAAGAAGGCAATAATCATAGGTGATGAGATAATAAGCATTTCTAAATTCCCTAAGGTATTGTTGGGGATCCTCCTTGCTTTGAAATTTAGAGAACTTAAGAAGTTCCCATTGGGGAGGATATGGCTTAATGGGTATGGATGGATGGATAGGCTCATTGAAAATTTGGTCATAAGATGAGATATTGTGAACACCCAAGATGGATGACTCTAAGGTGGTCATCTTGTCCATGATTATCTTCATGAAGTCTTCTTGGGGTTGACCACTCGGATGGTTATAATATGCATATTTTGGTGGTGGTGATTGAGAAACATGTTGATAGTCGCTAGAAAGTTGAGAGGTTTCCACATATTGGTATGTGGATTCCAATGGTTAGATAAAATATACATATTGGTATGTAGATGTCAATATTTGGGTAGAGGTAGGTGGTTGGGTAGTAGGCATATTCCCTTGTGGGTTATGGGGATAACTAAAGGTTGCTTGTTGGATAGGAGTGGTAGTTGGGTTGGTGTCCAATGGAAGGGTAGTGATCCTTATACTAATCAATGGTAACATAGAGGGTATGGAAACCACAAGGCTTTGAAATAGAATAGTGTTTGATAGATTAGAGGTAACTAGAGGAATATGGGTAGAACTAAAGGTAGGAACTCCTATTGTGGAGGAGTGATTGGTAAGAGGTATAAGAGTAGTGATAGTTTTGGTTGGTTGGTTTTGAATGGTAGTTTCAAGAGGGTTTTTGGTTGATAATATGGTTTGGGTAACTAAAGGTTGAGTAGTACCCATGTTAGTAGAGGTACTCCCTATGAGGTGGGGAGACATGCCATAATACAAATCTATGAGTGGGGTCAAAATCAAGATTTGGTAAGACATAGTTCTAAGGTAATGTTGTGAGGCTGTGTGATTGTTGTTTAGGAAAGTAGAAAAATCTACATCTCTAGGGACTACCTGAGTAGGACTTATCAAAGAATGAGGGGGGTCCATGGGTTTAGAAATGTGTTCCATGGATGAAGAGGTGGATGAGGTTGGTTGACTTAGTGCTGAGTTTTTTTCCTCAAGGTTCCTTCATTGTTGGCGAGTAAGAAACATACAAGAAAATAAGAAAGGAATGATACATTCTCATACATCAAAATAAAAACTAATCAAAGAATATTTAAGGCAAATAATGCATTACCTAAGAGTGTGTTAAATACTTTAATTATTTTTAATCTCTCTTTTGGCTTATGCCTTAGAAAAGTGTAAAGAAGAATTGGCTTGAATAGGTCCTAGAAAGCAATCTATGTTTGGTTTCAATTTGTGTTTAGGTGATAAAAAAGAATTTTGTATTGGATAAAATATTTGGACTGTTACTTGGGTATTTTCTCCCTTCATATCACAATCCAATAACCAATGTGGCTGCTTATCCAATATACCAATTATTAAATCCAAACAAGATAACTAGGAAAGGGGAAGGTGATCCATTAGGTGATGAAATCCTATTTTGGCCTTGTCTCAAGTGTGTTATAATTTATTATTGTGTAAGGGGTTTAGTTTTTGTAATATTTTTTATGCTACAATTAATTTGCTTGATTAATTAAGTTACTAGATGAACTAAGATAAGCAGGAAAATAATGGATGCAAGTTAATTTTAAACCAAAATAAAAAATCTATATTTATTTATATGAAAACAAAAACATCTAAGATATACCTAAACATAACATGAATATGCAATCCTAATCCTAGGATGAATGTGTAGACATCTAAATCTAGCCACTAATAACCTCCAACTAGGCTTTTGACCAATATCCACCTAAAATGCACAATATGGCCTAAAAACACTAAAACATGCTAAATGATGTGAAACTAACATATTCAAGTGCTGATTTTGGCTAGGGTATCCTAAATGAAGCAATTTAATTTATGGGCCAACTAACTTTGATCAGATCATTCTAAGTCAAAATGCCAATTTTGCACATAGGTGCTCTAAATTGCTCTTCCTTATCAAATATTTTGCATAAGATGTATGCCTTTGTTATTTTTTGTCAGTTACATCCTAAATGGGATAATGGATCCAACACATCTAACATGGACCTTAAATTCTAATCCATTCAAATTTTGGACCAATAATAAGACATTCTAATCAATTTGAGTAATTTGTGGATAAAGTGCTTAAACATGCTTAAGAGCTAATTAACCCAAATCAAGGCCTAATTAATAATTCCATGGAAACTTGTTGAAAACTTTTTTTTTAAATGAATATTGAATAACTTCATCATTAGGTGACCTCATTTCTTGGGAAGACATCCCTAGGCCATAAATTCCTCAAATATTAGGATTCATGCCCTCCATGCCTCATCAATACCTTCCATGATGCCCTCCATGCCTATTAATTTCCCCTTATTACAAGGTCATGATGATTATAATTATAAAATTAATTCAAAAAATTTAATTAGTCCTCAACCACACATCTCAATCCTAAGATGGATGGTTCAGGTTGATTTTAGACATTTGTAAAAATTTATAAATAGAGAGGACATGAACATCATTTCTAAACTATTTTTGGTGAAAAGTTATAATGCAAAAATATCTTCAATAATACATTACAATTAGTGTTACCATGAAAAATTTATTTCAAGATAGTCCAAGCCAAGCCAAGCCACAAGCCAAAGGTGCCAAGGAGAGATGGAGGTAGCCAAGCTTCCATTGCCAAGGACTTCATGAGCACAAGTTGAGAAAGCAACTACAACAATAATTTTAGAGCATCCAAAGAAGGTAAAATGAGTTTTGTTTTGAATTTTATTTATGTGTTTTATTCATGTTTGTTAACTAAGCTTTCCCTAGTGTCTAGGCATAGAGATGTTATGCTAGTTAGTGTGTTTCTTTCATTTTTGTTTTCATTTTAAAACTAACACAATTCTAACCATCCTCTCTTGAGTCAATTTCCCAGATCCACATAAATGAAAAATGAAGATACAATTATAGTCCTAAGATGAATTCTCTTTTGATATTTTAGAAATGCAAGAAATTAGTGAAATTTTTTACTTTTTTATTTTTTTCAATTTTTTAAAACAAAAAAAAATAAAACTTACATTTTGAAAGAAAGGAATGCTTAATTTTCAGAAATGAAATTACATATAAATGCCATTTTAATAATTAAAATAAATTTCCTAAAACATATGTGAACCCAATAAAACTCCATGGTCCCACCAGACATGCCAAAATGTTTGTATCCATTTTTTTTGCTTTTTCCTTAGTGTGAAAAGAAAGAAACTAGTAAAGGGGTGTGTAAAAGAATACCTATTTAATTTTTGCACATTGAATCCAAATTTTATGAGAAATACTCTTTTTATTGGGAGGATGACATACATCTAATAAAACACTACCACAAAACTTGTTTGTTAGACAAGTAGTTGGGTGGATTGCCAAGAATGAGCTAGATCCTAGAAGCGAAATCTTTCTAGGAGGTTGTCAATCCACCTAATTTAAACATTTAAGTTTATAAATAAAAGTGGAAGGTTATTGAATTTAAAATAGTAAAATTAAATTAAATACAAAAAAATAATTAAGACAATTAAATTCTTTGTTAAGATGACTAAAATAAAGCAAGTAGTTTGGGTAACACTAATGCCGAAAATTAGCTAAAGTAAAGTTGTGGTTTCGATTCGATAATTTGATAAGTGTCAAAATATATTTTGGTTTGTGCTATTTAAATGGTTTAAATAGTAAAATATAAATGGTGAATGGTTGATAATGTAAGTATTCAATATGGAAAAGGGGATAAATGGGTAAGATTCTAAAGATGGCAAAGTGACAAAAGGGTGAATGGGTAAAATGATAAAGGATGGAAAATGATAAATGGGTAAATGGAAAAGAAGAGGTAAATGGTTTCAAGGTATGGAGGTAAAGAAATAAGAATTCCAAAGGAAGGAATAAAATAATTGAATATAAGAAATAAACAAATACTACCTTGGAGACTTGTTTTTGATGTTGTTGATGAATATTTGGAAGATGTTGGCTTGTAAATTTGACAGAGTTTCATTGCTTGAGCTCTCATACAAGATGGATGAATGATCTCCTTCACAAAAGGTATATAACCTACAAAAAGAATAAAATTATCTAACCAAAAACCAACTTAACTTATGGGTGAAGGGGGAGGGTCATATTTATATCATTTTATGTTGGTAAGCATGACAAAGGAGAAGAATAGCTATATATGGCACCATTTTCTAAGTGGGCATTAAGGACAAGGGTGGTGGAATTACCACTTCAAAAATGTGTCTACCACTTGGAAATTATGTCCAAAATATGTGGGGATCATGCCAATGTTCTCATATGGGTCTAAAATACTTTCCACCACTCACTTTAATCTTTTCCCAAGTAATTGACAAGGAGCCCCACATACTTTGGCTCCATTTTCCAAGTCGATGGGTAAGTGGTCATGAAGGAAAAAGATGTTGCGATTACCACTTCATAAATTTATCTCCCACTTGGAAAATATGTCTAAAATAGGTGGGTATCATGCCCATGTAATCTTATGGTTCCAAAATATTTTCCACCATTCACTTCCATATTTTCCCAAGTACTTGACAAGGAGCCCACATATGTTGGTGGCAGTTTCATGCATGGGGATAAAGGATGATGTTGAATGGTGGCCCCTTATGGATAAATTTTCCACATTTTAAAGAGGGGTCCTATGGTAATTATTAAGGTCATTAATTATCTTATAGAAGGGTCCCAAGTGGGGTATGGTGTCCCAATTCAAGCCACCTCACTTCCAAGCCATGTCACTTACCATATCACTTATCATATTATTATTGAGTCACTTACCATGTCACTATAAATAGTGACATGCCATGTCATCATGAATAGTGCCAATTAATAATGATTTGTAATAGTGACTTAATTATGTTAAGAAGGTTTGGGTTAAGGTTTAAAAAGTTTTAGGTGGTTTCTAGGTGGTACCAAGTAATTCAGACATCTAGAAATGTATGTGTGCAGTTTTCTAGTGTCTACAATAAGCTATTGCCAATTGGATCCTTCAATATGTGCCCACTCTCTCTTGAATAGTTATAATTCATTTATCACTTGATGTATGTAATGATTAAGAATATTTTTCCCAAATTCCCTTTGAGTATCAAGATCTATCATATACTTCTCATACCTCAAAAGAGTTTGTTTGAAGGTGGAAATGGATTGAGTTGAGAAGTGACTAGGTTGACTAGGAGGAACAAGACATTGATTAGGTTTGATATATGATTGGTAAGTATCATGTATGGGATAGATATTACCATATTGAGGATTAAAATAACCATATTTTGGATGATACACTTCATTATAGTGTTGGTTAATAACTTTCTCATATTGATAGGGAATGTCAAAAGCTTGGAAGGTCTCACCAACTAGTGTGAAATTGTATTCAACACCAAGGCCAGCCATGAAACTTCATTAGGAAATAATAAAAATAAATAAAATGTTACCAATAATATTCAAAGTATCACCTGGGCTGCTTGACCAACTGATATAGCTTTGGATTCACCATTGATGCTTGAATATATGCCTCTAAAGGCTGATTGTTGAGAGATAACACTAAAAATATCTCAACTTCTTGGACAAAGAGTCCTACCAGGCATGCCAAAAACTATTTTCACTTGTATTTTCACCCTTTTATGAGATTAAAATATTTTATCATCCAAGTGGCACAATGGAATCACTTCTAGGTTTGTGGGCAACCTAAGGAATGAGGTGAATCTCTAGATAGGGCTAGCTCCCTTATTGTACCAATTTGAATTATAACTAATAATAAACTTGGGGGGGGTGAAAAGGGAGAAGTATAATTAAAATAAAACTAATATAAAGGATGTGATACAAAAAATAACATGATGAAATCTAACCATATGCATATTATATTTGAAATCAAAGGACAAACTAAAAATCTACTTCTCCAATCTTCATTTTCTCGCATCAATGTTATATTGTGAGGTTATGGATGAATGTGTAAAGATAGGAGGAATAGAAAAGATACACATGAGGGAAATAATTAATATAATAAATCACTTAAATCATGAACATCTCCTAGAACACTTCACATGCCCTACAAGAAGAGGTTGCAAATAGGTGAAAGAATGGAACAACATGCTAAGGAATCCATAGTTTTCACTAAGAAAGATTCATGATCCAATTGAAAACATTAAGAATAGTCATAAATGAGGTAAAAATAAGTTTTATTATTTATAAAAATTTATACATTGAGTAGGGCTTTGCCATACTTAGGTGGAGCATTGAATACAATGGCCAAAATGGCTAGTTCTTACAGAACTTGAGAGAGAGAGAAGAAGAGAGAAGTCAAGGGGTCAGAAGGAAAATTGTCAAGATAAGAGAAGTAGTTAATTGCACATGATAAAAATATATGGAATTAACCATGCAAGTTATATAATGAAAAGTGTCAATTCAAGGCATAAAATCATGAAAAGTGGTAAAAACATCGTCATTCTGGCTCAAAAAATTGTCTTCATGATTTAGACCTATTCAAATGTCCCATAACTTATTAGGATCAGATAAAATGATTTAAATGGAAGTGGAGTCTCTCAAAAATGCCTATACATTAATTATTTTCATGGTTGGTCCTCTAGAAACATTTGAAAGTGAACCCTCATCATATGTTGTCTAGAAAACTCATCTTTCTTATACAAAACAATGAGAAAAACCCTATTTTTGGTTCCATACATATAATTCCATACATATAGTTAGAATGTTAAGGATATTTAGTGAGTCATATGAAAATTATAATATCAATTCTAGTAAAAATATCTATTATATTTCATCTCCAATTCCATTTTCCCAATTGGGTCTCTAACAAGGGTTTTCAAGGGTTTTAGACCTATTTTTGGTCTTAAGCATCGTTCATAAAGTTTTCAATTCCAACATACCAATAAATGAAAATTAAGGTTTTTCAATACCATTTATAACACATATAACCTTATTTTATTCCCATCCATAACCTATAATAAGATATGAACATTGGAAGTAGCCTACTCAGGCTTATTCTTGTCTTTTCTTGCATGTTGAGTTGGATTTTGGGCCAAAAATAGCCCTCTTTATGTTTTATCTACACTCAAATATATCTAAAACACACACAAACACACACACACACACACACACACACACACACACACACACACACACACACACACACACACACACACACACACACACACACACACACACACACACACACACACACACACACACACACACACACACACACACACATGTATGTATATATATTGTAGGTGCGGATAGGGTTCTAAGGAGGTGTTTTTATCTTGAATTTAGCTTTAGATAATTTAATAATCCAATTCAAAATGATTACATATTAATTTATAATTTTTTTGACCCATCCTTCACTTTCATATGCACTGCCAATGCCCTTACTCCTCAATATTGCTCACTGCCTAGCTAGAATGAAAGTCACTTACTTGATAGTGTCTTATTTATTAGAGTGATGCATATAGGTATAAGTGCATATTAGAACTAGGAAAAATATTGAGTGATTTTCTATTGATCCCTCAGGTTATTTTCACTAGTTTTAACCTATTATTTCACCCTATATGGGGCTCAAACACTACCTAGACATCATACTTGCTCACTTCCTAATTTGTTTGTTGTAGGTGGGAATTTTTATGTGAATTAGGACTTAAATGAAATATTTATAATATTTATTGAAGACTCCATATTTAATTACCCATGATGGGACTCATTTATTTGTGTTTGACCCACAGCATCACCTAGAAACCTCACCTCATGCTTACTGCCAACATAGCCAATCATCATGGCTATAGGTGTGTGTTTCCATAGTTTACAAACTATGTTGGTGTGTATGAGGGTCTAAAAACACCTTAGCATCTTCTTATGATGCTATATTATCTCATACATATTCTTTCCTTTCTTTAGCTACCTATTCAAACATGGGGGAAAGCTCAACCTTCAACCTTACATGACAAAATTCATTTCACCTTTTCAAACTTGTAGAAAATATTGAAAGAATTCAATGATTTTTAGGCAATTTTGAGGCCCCAGATTACTACCTTCCATCATTATTCTTGAATTTATATTTGGCACAAGTACACTCCATGCTAGAGGCTATATGATCAACTCAACTAGATGTATTGAAACACCTTTAAAGCATTTTTTTATGATATTCATAAGAAGCCCTTTGAATTTTGTTTCACCATTTTAGTGATAGAAGGCTTGAACAATCATCTCATGCTTTGAAGAGCTCTTACATTCCAATTTCCATATTGACATTCCAAACATGATCCATCATGTTCAAAGTCCCATACTAGGAATTCAAAATATCTCCAATACTTGGTCAAATTAATTCACAAAAGCCTTTACCTCTCTATTTTCATAACTTATAGGTGGTGTTTTTTAAGGTGTAGGTAGTAGGTAGGGTTATGAACCATATCCATGGTATATTAACCTCTAATAACCCTTGTATCTCTTTTCAATGTGAATATAGATCTTTTAAAACTAGTTAAGACTTTAAAAAATTCAAGATAGCCTGATTTTAATATGGAAAATTCTTGTAAACACCTGTAGATGAGCATGTTAATGGTAGAATTATGTCAGTTACTATGTTGACCGCAACTTTCATTGTGATTATTTTGAAGAACGGGTTTGAAAGGAGAAAATAGAATCAATATCACTTTATAAACATTTAAATTAACCTAACATAACACCTTAAATCCATTGACAAGCATAAAGTTCTTAAAAATGGTGAAATCTACCCATTGCACTCAAAAGAGATCAATCTATAAATTTGAAGTGATTTTCTCATTCAAACACTATGAAACCTAAAATAAAAACATCTAAGGGGAAATTAAACATCTTATGGGAGAAGAATAAATAGCTATATTGTACGAAATCTCCCAAATAAGAGTAAAACTAATAGGGTGCATGAAATAACTAGTAGATTTGGACAATTAACTTGTTTTAAATGGTTCATAAAGTTTAGACCACCATTTCTTTGAAACCAAGTATAATATAGAATATAACTAGTGTATTTAATTCCCATAAGATTATTTTTCTTGAAACTCCTTGTGCTATCTATACCAAGTACAAACCTATAAGTCACTCTTGCATGTCTAGGAAGGCAATAAAGGGGTAGAATGGTTTTGAGCAAGAAATGATACTTTCAAAGAAAAATAAGCGTGGAATTGAGCACAGGTAATCTAAAGAGACATTTCTTAACCTTTACCATGTGGCATACTTCCCAAGGAGGCCTTACAAGTGCCAAACTCTTCCTTTTCTTTAAGAAAACTAACTTTTCTTCTTATTAACTTACAACTTTAAGTTACCAACAGTGGATTAAGACTTTTTAGGACATAGGTCAAGTGACATCACCCATGTAGACCTTCAGATTTCCGAATAAACTCATACAAAGCATTTAATTCACCTTTTTAACCTCAAAATGACCTAAAAATGATACATAAACATAAAAATAAATTGACCAAAGCTAATATAACATTAATTGACATCAATTGAACTATCTTTCACCCCATAACACTCATATTACACCCCTTATATAACTATAAAATTAAAATTTTACCTATAGATTCCCTAGTTTGACTTAAAAGTCAAATTTGGTCAATAATCAATTCATTTCATAATTCTCCCACATAATCAGGCAGATTCACATAATAAATGCAAGCCTTACAAGGCAATTTGAGAAAGTAATATGGTCACTATTGATTTTAAAGGCATGAGACCTTTCAGATCTTTTAATAACCATGGAGACACTAGAGAGATATTGAGATTGAGAAAATAGGGTTGGGCAAAGGTGAATAGTTCAAACTCATCCTTAGAGGCATAAACATGGTTAAGACTCTTTATGAGCATATACAATATTATACTCCAATGTTATAGAAATAATGAAAGTTTATAAGGTTGTAGAGAATAATAAGGATCATCATCACACTAAATCCATTTAAGGAAATAATGAAATGTTAATCTCCTCTTAAAAGGAGCTCCCACAGTTTGGAGAGTCCTCATTCACACCTATAGGCTTATGACTGATATGTGAGGTTATTTTACATGTTTGAAGGGTAGAAAGAATATAGATGGGTTTAAAGGAGGATGTGTAACTTCAATGTCATATTATTTGTGAAACACTACTCTATATGACCTCAAATCACTATTCAAGAGAGGAAAATCCACACACACGGGCCCAAACAAAACTAAGTGTCATACATAGGTAGGTTTATGGTCAAAGACAAAGTGGGATATGATGTATATGATTGGTAATGAAAATGAAAAGGGGTGAAGAGAGTTTGGATGAAAATAGGATTTTCATGAGGTTCACTATGTTTTCATTAGAATAGTTAAGTCCTTGAGATAAGACAAAGGAGCTTTTAGGCTTTTTAGGTCTATTAAGGATAAAAGGATGTAAAAGGCCTATATATAGTGTTGAGGGCTTATGCATGATGATTTAGGACATATAAATGTTAGATAAATATGATAATATGATTAAAGGAAAACATATTGAGGGTCTCAGGTGACAAAACCTAGGTTTAAGAAGTAAAGAGCCTAAATGGCCTAAATTAGGCCTAATGTAAGCCTAATAGATCTGTGTATGCAAGTTTAGGGATGATGCATATTGTATGATTATTAGGAAAGAGGGAATATATGAAAAAATAAGTGATAAATGTGTATTAAGTTTTTCAAGTAATGGAATCTTATTTGAGTGAGGAAAGGGCACCAAACTGAGCTCAAGGTTTTCATAAACTTGACTATGTATAAACCCTTGGCCAAAAGGATAATATACAAGGGGTAGAGTTGGTAAAATTCTTAGCCTAAGGGTAATATCCACTATGAGATAATGAATTGGAGTTATAATTCT
Organism: Torreya grandis; assembly: GCA_037957365.1. Lineage (NCBI taxonomy): Eukaryota > Viridiplantae > Streptophyta > Pinopsida > Cupressales > Taxaceae > Torreya > Torreya grandis. Next base: position 1,188,783 of record JARHVA010002854.1, read on the forward strand.
AAATCATCACTACACTAAGGAAAGGAGGACATACTCAGATCCCACACCATTTATAAACACTCAAGGAAATTGAAATAATGACCTACAACTAGTCTCTTAAGGAAGAGGAACATAGTGGAGTTTTTGTGATTGGGGGGAGCTGAAGAGGTTTAAAATTATGATATATGGGATTTTATGATTATATTGAGCCTTCAAACCATCTATAGGACATTTAAACCCATAAAACTCATTTGAGGCTAATTAGGCCTAAAATCCTATTTTAAGACCTCGAAGGCCTATGACACTATGGAATTATACTCAAACACCTCTAAAAAATTGTCATCATGAGAAGGTATAGGGGGATGATTTAGGTCCTAGATAAGGTGTTTCCAAAGAGGGTAGTTCAGAAAAAGGACAATTTGGTCCTATAAGACTAACTCAAATCGCATAGTCCTAGATAATCATTCGAGACATTTGTTCAAATGATCATATCTTTCATCACCAATGGATTTGATGAAAATGAAATTAGTGGGAATTTATTAACCCAATGTAATTTAAATACATGATATAAATATTTATATTTAGGGGCACAAATTTATGAACCATTGCTAAGACTGATAACATGTCTAGATTGCCTATAAAGGACTATAAGTAGACTCCCCTACATTCATATCTTAACACACCTTCTGCATGGGAACTCAAGATTCTCAATAAATTTAATGGGTTTTTGGACTAAATATACATGAAAATAAGTTTTGGTTTGGAGGTTCATACTTTTTTAACCATCATTAAGATGGTGGACCTTCAAAACCCTCCTTAAAACCTAAAACATACTCAATTTTGGAAAAATTGATGTTTTGTTACCAAAACAATAATGAATAGTATTATAAACACCTAAACCATAATGATAATTTAGAATAGCCCCTGGCCATGGTACTTAGCTATACAAAATTTGTACGGATTTGTCATAAAGCTATACTTTTCCAAAGATTTGGGAAAAAATGAGGTGTAGATCTATTTTGAAGGATTCCAATCAATGGAAGAGGAATTTTATAAATTTTTTCACCTTCTCAAGTCATAAAAGTCATAAAATTATTCTTGAAATTATCTATACAACTCTCTTATAAAGAGCTAATCTATGGAAATGAAGGACAAGGTGACCTAGTTAGCTAGTGTGGTAAAATTGTGGGTGTTTATTGCTTAATAAATCCTATGTTATGGTAAATTATTATTTTTTAGACATAAAAATTAACCATTTTTATGGTCTCAAGGTCTTTACAGACTTTCATGGCTACCAAACACATATGGTTAGGTGACTAGGCCTAATTGGCCTATTTGGCATACTTGGTCAACAAAAAAGTTGGAAACTGGCATAAAGGAATGATGAAGTGAGTTAATATAGGGTATTAATCCTATTAAATGATGATTTTAATAAGTAAAATGCATTTTCAATGGTCATAATGAAGAAATAGAGGTATTTTCTTGACTTATTCAAATATGCTCAAAAGGAGGATGGTTGTTGTATATTCTATAATGGATCAATTACACCTCATTCAAGATGTAACTGTTGGGAAGAGGAGTTATTTAAACTAAACAAGAATGTATCATGACTTGGGATAGTTTTTAAAAAACTAACCATACTCTCCACTACACCACTTTAATTCTTAAGGGCTCATTCAAAGGCTAATCAAGAGATCAATGCACAAGGGGTATATGGAGGACTGAGTTAACTATTTGTAAATGAAGTAATAAGTTTATTATGGTGATATATGATAATTAATTATTTCTTCCATTCCATTCTCCCCTTCTTTCTCCTACCTTTCTACTATATATTGAGGGATTAAGACCTTAATTTACATCCCTCACCTGGGTATGAGGAAACTAATTTTATACTTATAAACCTATTTAGACTGATCAATAAACTATTATAAATATTTCTGGTGATATCTAATGTGTTTCTAATTGTTTTGATATGAAAATGTGTTGGATTTCCTTCCCTTGCATGTCCTTATTCACCTAGATATAAATAAGGTGTCTTATGCAGGTTATGTGGAGTGTAGAAGTGTTGGTGATGGCATTTGAAGTGTGATTTGAATAGTAAGGGTATCATAGTAGAACTTCTTGTCATGAACTTTACATTTTAGTCACCTAATATATCCTCCACATGAAACTTTTTAACATAGGAACTCATGAAGATGATTGTTTAGTTGCTTGTTAGTCCACTAGTGTTATTAGTTATTCAAATTGAGTAGATGGATGAATCATTTAGGTGCATCACCATCCCTTAAAGTAGGTTTATTTTATGCACTTATTAACCCTTTTCACCCCAAACATAGTATTTTTTAGTGAACTAATCCATAAGTGATGTAATAGGAGAGATAACCCCATAATCTAGAGGTTTGGTCTAATTATAAGTTCACCTATAACCTTTAGGCCATTCCCATATTACTCCAATTTTGAAGTAAGCCTGAATAGTATCCTTTAATAGGGTGTAACTTGGGTTGTTAATAGTTCTAGCATGCTTGATGGGACAAGATTAAATCATTTGATCCTTCAAAACAACAACTTATAGTCATCTTGAGATATTCACACACTTGGGAGAAGATTTTTAGTCAAATTTCATATTGAAAGTCATCGCAAGGTCACCATCTGAAAGATATGAGCAGTTAATGTTCATAAGTTCATTGATAGTCATGTGCATTATGGTGAATGATGGCTATATATTGGGCATAATTCTATCACATACCTCCTTATTAGTATCCATATGACTCATATCAAACTTATTATGAAACTTATTATCCTTACATTCAACCTAATCAACAATATGAGATCCCTTATTAAGCCTATGATCCTTTTCAATACCAATGACACCACTCTATCCCTCTTTGTGAGATTAATTCACCTCCTTAACAACTTGATTATCAACTTAATCATACATGGTAATGTTATGATGTTCCTAGTCATATCCCAAAACAATGGATATCAAGCCTAAAAAAGATCTTATTGGGTTATGAAAAGCACATAGTGAGCATTGACACCTTGAGAAGCTATGGACAAAAAATTCCTAGGCATGAGATGGAAAATATGATTAATTTACTACAATAGTATAAAAAAGAGTGGGATTTTTTAATAAGATAAGGTCATTAAAAGTTTAATAGTGACATGTTGGATATAAGGGGTTTTGTTTCAAAGATTGAGGATAGTTTAGTAGTATATGAGGGGTAAAAAGTTCACCATAATTAGAAACATGTTCCCTCATTCATTTTACATCATTCCTCAATTGAACTACCCTTTCCCCTCAAGAGTCTCAAACAAATGTGTGTCATCACCCCCAAAGTTCCTTTCAAGCCTTGTCAGCTTTTACTACTTAGAGATCTATCCGAGAGAGAGAGTTCAAAGGGAATTATAAGTATGTATTGAGAAGGCTAAGTTAAATGTTTCATAGTATATTATGCAAGGGCCTTCATCTTCTGATTGGTAGGAAGATATCTCCAATAGGATTGTGCTTGACTTTAAGGCTCACCTTGTTAAACAAGTTGAGCTTATAAACCAGCTCCTATATTAGTTAATGGAAGCTTAAAAAACAATCCCATCCCAATAGGAAGCTCCTCCATTCATGCCCAAAGATGCAACAAATAAAAAAGAAAAAGTTCTTACATCCAAGTTTATAACTTAGAAACAAATGCAATAATCAATAGGAGGAGAATAATCAAACATAAACTAAACTGTTAAAGTCAAGGACAAATAAGAAAACATTCATCCCCCACCCCTCCTTCCTTAAAAGTCCAAGACATTTCCCTCATGGAAATCTATTTAGGATAATATGCAATAGAGAGAAGAAGTGTTGGCTGTCAAATATGAGCAACTATGTAAGGAGAATGAAGTATCCATGGAAACACCTTTAGATTTGACTCATCTTATTAATCTCTTTCAAGTATCCACCATGCCATATTTTTAGAATGAGCATCTCTTTTTTGAGATAAGTGAAGGAGATTATGATGTAGTGATAGAAGATGAGAGTGATTTGAGTGAGAAAGAAGAAGAAATCATCATTAGGACACCCCTTTCTAAGGATAGATGTGAATCAATCTTTCAAAATATAAAGGAAGATGAACTTAAAGAAGTTTCTTGGGTGCATGATAATCTACAGGAGGAATAAATTCTATTTGAACAAGAATAATATGGTTCCCAAGAGCTACTTGATGATATGGTAGATAATCTTTATCATGATAACCATGATGAGTGTCAAAGTGAAGTATCTATTCAACTTGTAGAAGCTATAAGGCAAGGTGATAACCTTCTAAAGTATTCAAACATCAAATAAAAGGTATGTGTTCAAGAATCTTATAATATCATTAAGTATGAAGGGCAAATTCTTGGCCAAAAAATGAATTTGTTGATGAGACTCTAATGGTTGATGAGAGTTTGAAGTATGATCATAATTACATGGAGTGTCAAGGTGACAATGATGACCTTTGGCACCAATATATGATCATTTAAAATGATTAATATACCTTTGAAGGACTCACACTTCCTATATAAAATATTTAATATCAATTAGCTACTGACCTTATAAAGTGTTGTCCATAAGAAGAGTAGGCCCAAGATGATGGAAGGAATGATGAAGCGTTTGCTAAAGTATTACCTCAAGTTGATACTACTAAACACAAACCAAGTGAGGATATATTATCCTTTATCATGCCTATTGAAGTTTAATATGTACATCATGAAGGTATTGATAAGTCACCATTCCATACTAATTAGAGTGAAGGAACCAACCAAGACATGGTGGATTAAGAGCATCTTATGACTGAGCTACATATGAGGCTGATCGTATAAGGTAGACAAATATAGAATGACTATTATTGAGTGCTTCACCCACCTAGCTAATATATGTACTTGATAATGGAATAATGGGATATAGATACTTTTCCAAGAATCCATGAACATGACAATGCCCATATGTATAAGTGGGAGTCTTCATACAATGAGCAATGCTTGGTTGGACTTAAATGAGGACATAGAAATTAGACCTTATGGTTCTATAGTGAGAAAAAAAGTTTTCCATTTGATTCTAGAGGAAAGAGTTGACCTTAGGTTATTTGCTTTAGTGTTTATGATCTTGTTTCAATAAGTGGTTGATATAAGTTTGTAATTATTTCCCCTAATTATTTTGGTATCTTTGTTGTTTTCCTTAGGTTAGGTGTGTTTCTTAGTTTTAGGTGTTGTTTGTTTTAGTCCTATTATTTTTTTGTAGTCTAAGAATGGTCATCAAGTCATGATCCATGTTCAGTCATCACTATTATGAAAATGAGTGGGTTATCTTGATCAACAGGTTGGCCATCCCTCAGAGTCACCAAAAATGTTGGCAATTTGGCCTCCCAAGGCCAAATTCCAACCCCAATAACTAACTCTTTTTTAGTGACAACCATCTTAGCTTGCTCATGGTGATCTCTTACATGGTCATGTCATTATTGGTCCTATCAAGAGTCTTTGATCCTTGTTAGGAGTGTTAAGGTGTGTCATAGATTCTACTTTTCAATTCATGTGTCATGAATATCTTGAGTCTATTCGATGAGGTGACTATGTTTACAGTGATCTTGGAGTGAGAGAAGAAGTGCTAAAGTGTCTTGTAAGGTTCAATGAGTGGTTTTAGCCTTGTTTGATGATATGAAGGATCTTTTGATAAAATTAAGGTAGATTGACATATTTGAGGTTATTAGTTCTCATAGTATATGGGATATTTCCAAGTTTTTATTTGTGCTAAGAAATGTATGGGTGTTAAAACATTGTTTGAGGTAATAATACAAAGATAAATTGTGTTTTTTATATAGTTGTCCATGATATATTTATCCAAGCCCAATTATCGTCTCAACTCACCCTTATAGGCCATCAAATACCCCTCAAATCACTTCATATTATTTTAGTTTCATTAAAAACCTTAGGAAAGGGGAAGTTTTTTTATGAAATTTCATTAAATAGACCTTAAAAAGATCCCTTTATTACCATATGGTCATGCCTCATGCGTTCATATCCTAAAAAGTCTATTTTGAGACTCATTTGCACTCCCCACTCAGTAAGATGACCCCACCCATGATAAATGCTTCTGTTTCACTTCCGCTTGTAGTATTTATTGTTTGAATAGGTCTATTAACATATGTTTTCCCTATTTTCATCCTTTAATGGTGGTAAAATGTCAAAGATCTAGAAAAATGTAGGAAGAGATATTTTTAAGCTATTTTTTATAGTTATATGGACTTATACAAACTATTTTATACATAAGAGGATCACAAGTTGTAGGTGGGATTATTTCATGTTTTTTGGTGAAGTTTCATGGTAGGAAGATGTAAGACATACTCAAAACTAATCCTCAAACAACAATGAGCTCTTTTATAGCCCAAGGTAGCCCTTCAAGTTTATGGATAGTATGGATTGGAGAGAGAATATCAAGATATAATATCTTGGGAAGAGTAATGGGTTATCTTAAAATTATAATACATGGTAGTTTTCTATAGTTTAATGCCCTATATTTTATGAATAATGGCTAACATCCTGGCCACTCAAATGAGCTTCTTCATCTATGCAAGGGTGAAAAAGTGCAATAGTTTTAATGAATATTTGAGGTTTTTCTAAGAACCACTACTTGATTTATGTTATAGAGATCCTCACATCCCATATACATCATCCTTCACTCATATTTCACATGTTTGAGGGTATGGAATCAAGTGAATCTTCTTGTTTCTTTCCTTTTTAGTCAGTAGACAAGTTTTCATGTATTGCAAGGTACTCAAATTTTGTTTATGTATATGAATGGTGGTTATGATTATGTAATAGTAAATTTGGATATAATAAAAATTATATGACTTTCTAAACATTCATATGATCCACCATCAAGGTAAACAACTCCTTCAAGTCATGTTCTAAGATGGTTATCATAAGAACATTATGTGACCTCCATATTTAAGCATAAACTTGTGTCACTATGGTGATTGTGAAAATTTATAAGTTAAAAAAAAGTTGACATCATAAGTTTTATGATTTCCTAATTCTCTATCTTAATTCACCATATTGATCATACCACTATACACTAAAACATCATCACCCTCAACCTAATATGTAAGATAAACATCTCATAGCCACATTAAACCTATTGTACTGGATAAGAGAATGAGTATGACATTATTGGTTTGAGGTACTAGAGACACTAATAATCCATTATAATTCATTTTCACCTATGAATAAGAAGGGAAATAAAGAGATTAGGGTTAGACTCAAGGATAGTACCATCTTCACCACCTTAAGAAGAAAAACTCAGCCATGACATCAAGGTATATTATACATAGAGGTACTAATGGTTTTGAGAGTTAAATATATTTATGATTTAAATAATGATATTAATATAAAATAAATAGGATAATATCACCTTGAAATATTAGTTCACTTCATAATGCTCCCACATACTTAGGCAAACTCACATAGTCAATACAAGCCTTATAAGGCAGTTTGAGCAAGTAATATGGCCACAGTTGATTTCGAAGGTAGGAGATATTGTAGATATTTTAATAACCATGCATAAAATTTATATATTTTTATATAGATAAAATAGGGTTGGGAAAAGGTGAATACTTCAAACTCAGCCCTAGAGGCATAAACACAGTTAAGACTCTTTGTGAGCATATACATTACTATACTCCCATGTTGGAGAAATAATGAAATTTCATAAGGTTTGAGAGAATATTAAGGATCATAATCACATATATTCCATTAAATGAAATTACTAAATCTCAATTTACTCTTAAAATGAGGACCCATAGTTCAGAGAGCCCTCATTCATACTTACAATCTTATGATTGATATGTGAGGTTATTTTACATGTTTGAAGGGTGGAAAGAAGATAGAGGGGTTTCAAGGAGGATGTGTAAGTTTAAGGACATATTATTTGTGATAAAATACTAAATATGACCTCAAATAACAATTTAAAAGAGGAAAATCCAAACACAAAGGCCCAGATAGACCTAAGTGTCATACACAGGTAGATTTATAGTTAAAGAGAAAGTGGGATATGATGGATATTCTTAAAAATGGAAATGAAAAGGGGTGAAGAGAAGTTGTATTAAAATATTATTTTCATGAGGTTCACTATGTTTTAATTATAATATTAAGTCCTTGAGATAAGGCAAAGGAGATTTTAAGACTTTTAGGTCTATTAAGGCTAAAAGGACTTAAACAAACATATAAATAGTGTAAATGTAAATAGGAGGGATTATGCATGATGATTGAGGTCATGTAAATGTTGAATAAATTTGATAAGATGAGTAAAGGAATATGTATTGAGGGTCTCAGGTGACAAAACCTAGGTTCAAGCAAAAAATGGCCTAAATTAGGTGTAATGTAAGCGTAATAGACATATATATGTAGGTTTATGGATGATGCATACTGTATGATTATTAGGAGAGTGGGAATATATATAAAAGTAAGTGATAAATTTTTATTAATTATTTAAATTAATGGAATCTCATTTGAGATAGGAAAGGGTACCAAACTCATCTTAAGAGTTTCATAAATATGACTATGTATAAACCCTAGGCCAAAAGGAGAATATATAAGGGCCAGAGTTGGTAAAAGGCTTGGTCTAAGGGTAATATCCACATTTATAACATGAATGAGAGTTATAAGTCTCCATCACCACAAAAATAAGGAAAATAGGAAATACTTAGACCTCATACCATTGTTAAACAACCAAGAAAGTCTAAATAATGACCTACATGCAATCACTTAAGAATGAGGAACATAACAAAGTTTTGATGATTGGCGGGAGTTGAAGAGTTTTAAATAGGTGAGATAGAGGTTTTTATGATTATTTTTAACCCTCAAATCATATATAAGACATTTAAACCCATAAAACTTAGTGGAGGCTAATTAGGCCTAAAGGTCTATTTTAAGACTTAGAAGGCCTACAACACCATGGGTGTATACTCAGACACCCCAAATAAAATGGTCATCATGATGTTATATGGGGATAAATCATGTCCTATAAATGGCGTTTCCAAATAGGGTATTGCATTAAAAGGTCAATTTGGTCCTTGAAAACTAACTCAAACCACACAGCTTAGAAAATCATTCAATACATCTGTTCAAATGTTCATATCTTTCATCACCAAATGATTTGAGGAAAATTATTTTAGTGGGAATTTAGGACACATATATACTTAAAATCCATGATATAAATATTTAGATTTAGGGGCATAAGTTTAAGAACCATTACTAAGAGTGATAGCATGTCTAGATTGCCTATAAAAGATTGCAAACACACTTCCCTACATTCGTATCTTAACACACCTTCTACATGGGAACTCAATATTATTCAAAAAGTTAAAGGGGTCTATGTAATAAATATCTATATTAATAATTTTTGGTTTGGAGGTTTGTACTTTATGAGCCATCATTAATATGTAGACCTCCAAAACCCTCCTTAAACCCTAAGGCAAACCCATTTTTAGAAAACTTGATGTTTTGATACCTAGACACTCATGAATGGTCTGATAAACACATGAAACATAAAGATAACTTAGAATAACCCCTAACCATGGTACTTAGTTGTATGAAATTTATATGGATTTGGTAGAAAACTATACTTTTTCAAATATTTAGGCAAAAAATGAGGTGCAAAGCTATTTTGAACTATTATAATCATTGGAGGAGGAAGTTTGGGCCTTGTTTAAACTTATCAAGTCATCAGATGTTTGAAATTATGCCTATAAGTACCTTTTCAACTTTTTAATAAATAACCAGTATATATAAATGAAGGATAGGGTGACCTAGTAAACTAGTGTGGAAAAATTGTGTTTCTTACTCAAGAAATCATATATTATGGTACATGATGTTGTTTAAAACATAAAAATTAACCATTAATATTATATTAAGGTATTGTATAGATTTTCATGGTTATCAAACACATACAGTTAGGTGACTAGGCCTAATTAGCCTATTTGGCCTACTTGGTCAATAAGAAAGCTAAAATATGGCATAGAGGGATGAAAAAGTGAGTTAATGTAGGGTATTAATCCTATTAAATTATTATTTTCATAAATAAAATGCATTTTCAATGGTCATAATGGAATAATAAAGGCCATTTCTTAACTTATTCAAATATGCTCAAAAGGAGGATGGCTATTATATGTTCTATAATGGCCTGATTACACCTCATTCAAGTTAAAACTACTAGGAAGAGGAGTTATTTAAAAAAATATGGAATATAATGGCTTGAGATAGTGTTTAAAAATTTAACCACACTCTCCATTATCCCACTTTAATGCCTAAGGACTCATTCAAAGGTTAATCAAGAGATGAATGCATAAGGGGTGTATGGAGGACTGAGTTAGCTATTTGTAACTAAATTAATAAGTTTATTATCATAGTTTAATAAGCCTAATTATCTCCTACATGACATTATCCCCTTATTTCTCCTCTATTTCTACTATATATTAAGTGATGAAGGCCTTAATTTACATCCCTCACCTAGGTATGTGGAAACTCTGCCTAGTTTTGTACTTGTAAATCTATTTAAACTAATCAATAAACCATTATAAATATTTAATTATGATATATAGTGTGTATATACTTTTTTAATATGAATATGTGATTTATTTCCCTCCCTTGTATGTCTTTTTTCACCTAGATATAAATAAGGTGTCTTATGTAGGTTATGTGTAGTGTAGAAGTGTTGATGATGGTGTTTAATGTGTGATTTTACAGGTAAGAGTATCATAGAAAACCTTCTTGTCATGAAATGTTCATTCTTATCACTGAATAAAATGTCCACATGAAAAAAAATTTCATATGAACTCATGAAGATGATTTTTTAGTTGATTGTTAGTCCACTAGTGTTATTAAGAGTTCAAATTGAATGGATGGATAAATCATCTAGGTGCATCACCACCCCTTAGAGTAGGTTTATTTTATGAAAATTTTAACCCTTTTCTCCCCAAAAAAAATAGTTTTTAATGAAATAAGTCATAAGTGATGTACCAGGGGATCTATCTCCATAATCTAGATGTTTGGTCTAGTTATAAGGTCACCCACAACCTTTAGGTCATTCCTAATGTTAGTGTAGACATCGTAATTGTGTCTAACCCTTGTCGTCTTCCCCTTAACCCCCATTTTAGTTTCCCATGCCTATTTAACCCCTGTCGACCATTTTCCCACAAGCCTTGACCCTAATAGTATATAAAAATGAGTAGAGAGCTAAAGTTAGCCTTTATCCCCATTCTGCATCTTCCAACGATGGTCATAACCTGATCGACATCACCTACATTGGTCACTTATCGGCCGACGTCGGCAGTCCTACTGAAGTTGGTTATCTTTAACACTGCATTCTCGACCTGAGCGTAGGAACCGTTATTTGTTATTCATTATCCATTTGGTTTCCAATCCATTTCTTGATCGGTTATCGGACCTTCCTTCGTATCAATCAAAAAACCTCTTCATTTGAACAATCAACCAATTCTTGCATCCAACCAATCTACAACCAATCTCTCACATTCTCACTCTGGTACAGGTATTCTACTTCAGTCATCTTGCTGGAGGTCTGCTACATCAAACTTTTATGACACAGTGACAACATCAATCATGTCTCTAACTTTTATCTTCAGCGCGTAATAGGTAAGCATTTGTTCTATGTTTTTATTCTGATCTTTGGTTATTGTTTTTAATTGCTATCATTACCCAGATTTAGATTCAGATTATAGCCCTAACTTACTTCCACTTGTATCACCTCTATCCACCCTCTACAGAATATACAGTCTATAACTTTGCCCATACCCCTTGCACGCAAACCCCTAAACAATCCCTCTGACTCCTAAACCAGCTTTCGAAACCCTCAGACAAAAACATCTGACCTTTTTACAAATCCTAAGACCCTATCCAGACCTGACCAGACCCTGTCTAAAACTGTTTCCCCGACTGATGCCTGTCATTACCCCTACCAACGTCAGCACTTTAACCGACGTCGGCTCCCTTCCCTGACTGATGCCAGCACAGAGACCGACACTGGCAACTGTGCAAAGTAGTTTGTTGCATATCAGGTACACATTCTATGTTTTGTCTTTTATTTACTTTCATTCTATCTTCCAGTATTTCTACTTCAATCAAATATTCTACTTTTTATTAGTGGGTTGATATCCCTTAAGGAAGTCTTCATACTTCAGGGATCAAGCATTTGCTTGACAGCCCACCGTCTCTTCATCTAACATTTTTTTGTGTTTAGTATCTTTTTCTTCGCAGGTGTCATTCCTCCATAGCCAAAGAGGAGTACCTTCCAACGTCTGATTTCGGTGTGCACGACTATATCCAGGTATCTTCTATCCCTAGACCATCTCTTAGTTTCTCATTTCTATCTTTTGAATGTGAAAGAGAAATTAGCATAGAAACATTCTGGCACGCCCGGTGGGACCCTAGGGCCTTCCTTGGGTTCTTTCTTTCTTTCGTTCATATAGGTGCATTAGGTTCCTTCCTTTTCGCCTCTTTCGTCTCTTCTAAATGACATCATAAGCAAGAATAAAAAGAACTTTTCTTTTCTTTCTTGCACTTTTAGACTAGTCAAAACTCATATTCTTTGACTCTCTCCATTCGTCTTCATACGAACAAAGATTTTGACTTGGGCTTAAAACACGTTGCACTTTCATTTATGTTTTCTTGCATTTCTTAGACCACACTTAGTAATTAATAAATGCATATTGAATTAATCTAGTCCACTTGATTTTACATGACCAAACCACTTGCACAAAACAAACATCTTAACTTACCTGAGACAAGGCCCGACTAGGATTTCATCCCCCAGCGGATACCTTACCCGTCCCAGCGATCCTACTTGGTATTCATCACCATGGGGAAAGCCCACTCTATTCTCTAGAAGAGTCTAATCTCTAGGGGAAGTATATTTTGGTTAAGCAGGCCCAGCTTATCACTAGACTTGTGAAGTGAGGGGAGCTTGCTCCTTAGCACTAGGCCTTGTACGAAACCTAACACAGACTTCTTAAGCACCATAACTAACTCGAAACCATCCATAGACTACTTCTTCTAGGACCTGACTCAAAAGCCAATCTTCCTCTACACACATTCTAAGGCATAAGCCACTATAATCCTAATAATTTACTCTTAGGGTTTTAGGATCTGCTTGTGTTCTTCATCTTTTCTATTCTTATTTGCTTGTTTGAGCTTGTGAGGATGTTCTTTCTTGCCTTGAATGGTTCTGACTCGTAGTCAAGCCAAGGCTCTAGTCGATCATGGGAGGCATCACCCGCTTCCGTCTACCCTGTCCATAACTAGTCCTATAATGGAGTTCCACTAAGAGAATGAAAGAACTCCTACTAGACCATCCCCGACCTAGATGCCTATTGTCCCAGAAGGGGACCAAAATTTTGCATGATTCTTAGACCTCAACGTCAAAGCCTTATAACACTATCTCGTGAATAGCCGAATGTGAGACTCCTTGGGCAATCCAATCTATGGAATGCCGACCTCTCTTCTCAAAACTACGGCCATATCAACAGCATCTGTAGTTTAACCTTTTAACACCCAGGCTATTACCTCGACCAATGACCAGCCTTTGAATACCATCCAAGTGTGGCCTCTCCCTTCATCTTTGGGCCCACTTCCACTGGGGTTACAACCCTCTATCAACCTCAGCCCACTCAACCACTTTCTACCCCCTTTTAGAATCTGGTCATCTCTATTCTGCCTACCCTGGCCACTATCAACACTAGGGTGGCTACCTATCCATTGGCCCATGTTACCACTAACCAACCCTCTGTGGCAACAACGAGCCTAGCTACGCCTTCTACCCAACCATCCTTAATCTTCTCTTCTATCCCTATGACTAGTCATCCATATGTTGCGCCCTTACTGGTATAACCGACTACGTCGTGTGCCTCTTCTAGCCTCTTTCAAGCACCTTATAATCTAGGGGGCGGTCCACCCACCAATCCGTGAGTAGATATCATCAAAATGCTGATGGACAAGATGTCCAGCCTAGAGACCTCCATTTTTGGCTCACACAATACTCTCTCATACGAACAAATTTGCAATGAGCCCATTCATCCTTCCGTCCTGATCTGACCATATCCCAGCCAGTGGGAACTTCCTAGGTTTTCTTGTTTTCAAAGCAAGGAAGACCCACAACAGCACATATGAGAATTCAGACATGCCTATTACCTTATCACCCATGATGATGCATTCCTTTTATGCATGTTTCCTATGTCTCTCTTAGGTGTTGTGCTTGACTGGTACAACTCCCTTACCAGCCATTCCCTCTTCACATTCAACCAGCTAGCCCAGCTCTTCCTCGATAATTTCTCTATCAACATCACCAAGAAGGTCTCAATCATAGACCTCTATTCTATCTGCCAATTTGAGGATGAATCCATTGCTGATTTCATTGCTCGATGGAGGGGCCTTATCAATCAAATCTCCTTTTCTTTACCCCAACCTGAGCTTATTAAACTTTTCTCCCAAGCTTGTGCCAGACATATTTCTTCCACCTTGAGGGTTCAGACCTTCTGCACTTTTGACGAAGCCTTCACAATGGCCCATAAACTTGAGTTACATGCCATTGAGGAGAATAAAGTCAAGTTGCGGAGCAAAAATCCCAACTCTAAGACCAATGACCCTTATTTTAAGCCTTCCTCATCCAATCCTAAATCTAAAGCTTCAGCAAATGCTGTGGTTGTTAGATCTTCCTCTTCTTTGCCTTCAACTAATCAGCTTGAGCCATCCACATCTCAGAGTGCCACCCACCAATTTCAGCAGAAATACATATAGTGACAGTATACTCCACTCAGAGAATCATATGTGTCTGTGCTAGAAAAACTCATCAAACAAGGGGTCCTCAATCTCCCCCAGATCTGACCACCTCCACAATTTGATCCCTCACGCGCCATCCTGGTATAGGGAAAATGACTTCTATAACTACCACCATGTTAAAGGATATGACACAGGAAACTGTAAAACCCTTAAAAACATCATCCAAGACATGCTGGAAAAGGGTGACCTCATCCTCGACAATCCCAATGTGCCACCTAATCAGGGCATCGACATCTTCAAGCAACCATTCCCCAATCATCCACCAACTCAGAACAATATCCAGACCTTGACTGACAACATTCATGAACACAATATATGAATAGTCAATACGGTCTCGCCCTTCATTTCCAACCAACCTCAAGAGGTGAGTCCATCCATCAGTCCATCACATGTGGATGAACCTCTTTCTCCAGTTAGTTCTCTGTCAACCTCTCTCATCTTGGAGGATGCCTCAACCTTACCATCAGCACTAGTTTCACCATCCTCCTTCCTACTGCCCATAGAGGACCTAACCCTTCCTACTCCTCAACCGCAAGTGGACAGCACAATCATCCCTGCTCTTTACCTGCTTGAAGAGCCTCATTCTCTAGTTTCTTCTCCATCCAGGGAAGAACCTACCTCTCCTTCATCTCCAACAACATACAAACCTGTCACGACTCCATCATACCTTGGGTCTGAGCCCGCTACACCAGTCTCATCTTCAACCCCACAACCATCCACATCTTCTCAATAACCCAAACCTCATCCCACATCTTCTCAGCCATTTTCCCAACTAGTGGAGAAACTCAAACTTCTCCCTTCTAGGAAAGTGGAGCACCAGGGATTGTGGGAGCGTCTCACATCTCTTCAACATGCCCGTGCCCTCTCATCTCATGCAGTTAATCCTCCCATGGCAAAATCTCCCAAAACCTTTAACAAAAACTAGACTCTGATTTCTAAGCCTCAACCGACCCCATCAAAACAAAAACCCACATCTACCCCATCTAAACCTATCAAGTCACTTGGCATTCACCCTATCTCCAACCTCACTCATCCACAAGTGAAGGTGGACCTAGACCAGACCTCGACCAATAGTAGTCTTCAACCCAAGTCACATAAGACTGCTAAACAACAGAGGTGAATGCCTCCTCCTCCATCATCATTGCCCTCCATTTTGGGCCCCCATCCTTCGACCCTGACCAGAGTCCTTCCCACTCTGACTTTTAATCAAAACCAGTTGCCTCCTTTGCTTCCTTTGCCTACCGCTAGCCTACCCTCTCCCAAAAGGGTGGTACCTCTCATGAAGAAAGTACCGTCTCCACCTGTCGCCACACCATCAATCCAAAAGGTGGTACGAAAACCTCTTCTGACTCTGTCCAAGCAAAAGTCACCAGTATCACACACATCGACGAGCACGAACCCTTTAGTGGGCTCATACTCTTTGATCTTGCATCAACTTTTACAGACTTTTAGCATAACCCTTCCACCCATTAGGTCTTTCTAACCTCTCAGGTCTAAGCCCTCCTGGTTCGATGACACGAAGATTTGCTTATATCATTATACGCCAGGACACGATACTGAGACTTGCTGTGCCCTCAAGACCATCATTTGGCGCTATCTAGAGAAAGACACTCTTCTATTTGAGGACACTCTCGACTGACCCCTGACTCCTTCTCATAACCCTCTGACCTCTTCAGACCCATCAACATCTCATCAGTAGACCACGACCCCTTCATCTCCTTCACCCCCTATCTTCGAAATCAATGCCATTCACATAACCACCAGGTCACAAAAGGACAAGGCAAAGGAAAAAGCTACCATTCCTTGGACTTACCCTTTCATCTAGCCACCTCAACCATCCAAGCCTAAGATTTCTATCCTTAGCACGCCTTAACCCTCTTCTTCTTCCTCTTTAGGGGCAATTCATGACTCTATGTTGAAACAACTTCACCAAATGCCTGTGAAGATGTCCCTTTATGACCTCATCCAAACCTCGCCCCAGCATCGTCAAGCCCTCAACAGAGCCTTGCAAGTAGGGAAGTTTAACTCGAGGACCCCCAGCCACTTGCTGCCCTTGTCCACTCTTTAGCCCCTGTTGCCTCCATCACATTCAACGATTCTGAGATTCCCACTTCCAACACGGAAGATTAGGATGCCACCCTCTTCATCACTACCTATGTTGATCAAACACACATTAAACACATTATGATCGATAGAGGCACCAGCATCAACATTATCTCCACCCATGCCTTTGAATAGTTGGCTCTTCCCAAGAATTGCATCTCTAAAACTGACATAATCTTGCATTCCTTTAATGACATGATTGCCACGACCATTGGCACAGTCATCCTTCATAATCACGTTGGTCCATGCATAGTCTTGGAGCTCTTCTATATTATTGAAGGAGAGTTTCAATACAACATCTTGCTAGGCTGACCCTGGATCTGTGCCATGGCCTGCGTCCCCTCCACCCTGCACCATTGTGTGAAATTTGAGCACAATGGGCAAGTCCATACCATTCCCACTAACCCTTCACCCTTCAAAACTTGTAACACCACCTACCGTCCAAATTACATTCTCATTCCTATCAAGCCATCAACCCCAACACCACCTCCATCCGTGGAAGCTTCAACCAGTTCATAACCGGTGGTCACCCTCACACCTCCCCTTTAAGCGATGACCATAGATCTCATGGAAGACATCTTCCAAAGAATTTCATTGGGGGAATATCACTTGCTGGCCTTAGACATGTTCCAAACTCCATAAGAGTATGGACGCCTTCATCATAGCCCTAGTTACGACCATCAGATCGAGATGATCGTGCCTTATGGTCCTCCTCACCTCCAAACCAACCTTGTCTATGGGGGGCTTGATCAAGCTCCTACTAATTGCAATCCTCTTTATTCACCTCAACCTTTCACATCAAACTTCTCATTTCTTCACAACCCCACCTTTGCACACATTTACCTTTACAGGTGTGCATGGAAGGGTTTTGGCTTTAGACATTATGAGCAGGGCTCCCATCAGCCCATCAAACTGCTCAATAATGATGATGCTAAGAAACGATATGGCCTGGGATATCACAACCCCACTCAGACCCCTACAGACCTTTGTCTCGAACCAACCATTCACCAATCTCCTCCAAGCTCACCCATTCCTCCTCCACCTATGGAGTCGGTGGTTTCCATCCCTCCTAGTTTTTTCTCATAAACACCATCCACCTGGAACCCTTGACTTATCAGCTCAATGGGGTGTCCAGGTCTCTCCTTCTCATTTTTCCCAGCATGGTAGAAGATGAGTCGGCAACCATTCACACTATCCACTGCATTGATGATGATGCCATTCTTTCTTACATGGGCACCGATGACTCTTTCATCCAGCGCTCTCTCCCTTCTGAGACCCAAGTTATGTTAAAAGAATCAACCATTGACATCAACCTCCCTTCTTTTAATATTCCTCACATCTTAAAGATTGGGCAATCTTTAGATGCTCAGGAGTAGCTTGGCTATACCCAGTTCCTCTTAGACCATAGCAAGGCCTTTGCCTGGATCTACCGTGACATACCTGGCATCGACCCCACCATCGCTACCCATAACATTGTCACCAAACTAGAGGCTAAGCCTGTTAGGTAAAAGCTTCAAAAGATGCATCCTCACATTGCCCTCCTTGTCAAAGAGGAGCTTCAGTGCCTCCTTTCTATCTCCTTCATCTAGCCCATCGATTATCTGTAGTGGGTCTCTAACATCATCCCAGTCACCAAGGTGACTGGGGGGATCCAGATCTACACAGACTATCATGACCTTAACCTAGCCTGTCCCAAAGATGACTTTCCTCTTCTTAACATTGACCAGCTTATTAATCTCATGGCTAGCCATGAGATGCTATCTCTCATGGATGGGTTTTTAGGATACAATCAAATCCTGATTGCTCTGAAAGATCAGTACAAGACCACTTTCATTACCCCATGGGGGACTTTCTGCTATCGAGTCATGCCTTTCAGCTTGAAGAATGTAGGCACCACATATCAGCATGCCATGACCTACATTTTCCATGATCTCCTCCATAAAATCATGGAGGACTATGTGGATGACCTTCTCAGCAAGTCCAAGCTTCACCGTGACCATTTGGCCATTCTCAAAATCATCTTCTCTCGCCTTCTTCAATACAATGTCCGCCTTAACCCCAAGAAATGTGTCTTTGGGGTCCTCTATGGCAAACTTTTCATCTTTATTATTTCTTTCCATGGCATCGAGATAAATCCTGCCAAGATCCGCGCTATCCTCAAGATGCCGCCCCCGACCAATCTCAAGTAGCTTCACAGTCTACAAGGGAAGCTCCAGTCCATTCGCCATTTCATTTCACAGCTTTTTGACCGTTGCCAACCTTTTCATCATCTCCTTAAGAAGGACATCTCTTTTACATGGGATAAGGACTGTCAAGAGGCTTTTGAAGCCCTTAAACGCTATCTAGTCTCTCCACCAATCCTCATTCCACCTAAAGATGATCAACCCTTCTACCTTTATATCTCTGTCACCAACCATTCGTTAGGTGCCATGATCGCACACTAAGATGAGCATCACCGTGAACAAGCGGTCTACTATATTAGCTGAACACTGGTTGACTATGAAACTCGGTATACTCATACCGAGAAACTCTATTTCGTGTTAGTCTTTGCCGCTACCAAGCTCCGCCACTATCTTCTTAACCACAAAACCTTTGTCATCACTCACACCGACCCTCTTAAGTTTATGCACTCCAAGCCATATCAACATCAACATATGGCTTGGTGGCTCATGCTGCTTGCTGAGTTCAACCTTGAATTCATCTAGTAGAAATCTATCAAGGGGAAAACCATCACTAATCAACTGGCAGATGCCCCTCTTCCCAACAATCAACCTTCACAGTGCGAGTTTCCTGACAAGTCTATCGCTGCACTTTCCACTGATGACACTGTCTACCAAATGACCATGTTCTTCAATGACTCCAAATGTCAACTTGGTGGGGGTGTAGGAGTCATTCTCATCCCACTCGATGGTGAGCCCATGCCTTTGTCTTTCAAGCTTGACTTTAATTGTACCAATAATATGGCTGAATACGAGGCCTTAATTTTGGGACTTCAGACTACCCTCTCTCTCAGCATCAAGTCCATCAACATCTTTGGTGACTTACAACTTGTCATCAATTAGGTCAATGGTTCATACCTCTGTAAAAATGAAATTTTGCAAAGGTACAAAAATTGTGCTGACATTCTCCTTGCATCTTTCGACCATTACCTTTTCAGACTGTTCCTCGATCCATGAATAAGTTTGCTGACACCATGGCTTCTCTCATTTCACATATCCCATCTTCCTCATCTGCATCTAGAATTTTTGTCATGGTGCATCATGTGTCGTTACCTTCTTATATCTCTCCTAACATTAATCATGTCAACACTATAGACTCTAGCCCATGAGATGTTTGGTATAAGCAACTTGTGGACTTCTTATCTTTGTCTGCCATTCCTCCCAACCTCTTGAATAATGTGTGATGAACTTTTATCAAGCGTACTACTCGCTATACCATGCTAAGGGGTCTTCTTTATAAGTGAGGCTTTGACGGCCTCCTTCTTCACTGTCTCACCTCCACTGAAGCATCTCAGGCCATTAAGCAAGTCCACGATGAGATTTGTGGTAGACATTTTAGTGGGAATTCGGTTGCCAAGCACATCCTTCATCTAGGCTATTATTGGCCCACCCTTCATCAAGACTATAACGACTATGTTCGGCATTACATCAAGTGTCGGCAGCACTTAACTTGCTTCATCTTCCTAGTCACGACTTACAAGTGGCTCAAGATTTCTGGCCTTTTTCTTAGTGGGGCATAGATCTCATCAGTGAGATTAACCCTCATTCATCTCTTCATCATTAATCCATCATCACTGCCACTAAGTATTTCACCAAGTGGGTGGAAGCCATTCTTCTCATCTCCACAAAAGCTGACAAGATTGTTGACTTCATCAGCAGCCACATCATCTACCACTTCGGTGTCCCTCATAAAATCATCACCGATAATGGCAAGTCCTTCAAAAACAAGACTATCCAAAAACTCTACGACTCATTCAGCATCAAGCTCAGTTTCTCTTCGCCTTACTACCCACAAGCAAATGGGTAGGCTGAGGCTTCCAACAAAAACTTGACTAAAATTCTCATGAAGGTGGTCAGCGACACTAGAAGGGATTGGCATATTCACATTCCCTTCACTTTGTGGGCCTACTGCACTAGTATTTGAACCTCTATGAGTGCTACCCCTTTCTCTCTAGTATACAGAATAGAGGCTATCCTACCTCTCGAAGTACAGATCCCATCTCTTTGCATCTCTCTGCATGACATTCTTTTTAACAATGACTTTCATCAAGATCGCTTAGCTCAACTTGAGTTACTTGATGAGCACCGTCTTGCTGCCCTCAACCATCTCCATGTCTATCAACATCGCATCAAGCGAGCCTATGACAAAAATCTATGAGAATGAGATTTCAATATCAGAGACCTCATCCTCAAAGAGAATCAGCACGTGACCAATATGGAGTGAAGTAAACAAGGCAAGTTTTCCCCTAATTGGCTCAGACCTTTCATTATCATGCACAAGTATGGATCAGGGATGTATCATTTGTCTTCTCTCGATGGATGACCAGAACTTGAGCCTCTTAATGCATTGCATCTGTGACCATTCTACTGTTAGTTGAGTACTCATCCACTTGACATTTATCTTGAGCTCATCCCTTGAGCAATCCCCATCCTCTTAGTCCTCGTTCCTTTCAACCCTACTCCACTTAACAAATCCTATATACCCCTTTTATACAGTACGGATGCTTTGTACTAATAAAAGGGAACCCTTGACCTTCTATAGTCTGGTCCATGACTCACATTTCTATCAAAACAAATCAAGATGTCAAAAATATCCAAGGTCACCAAATCGCATCAAAAGGTAGACTGCTCCCTCGAAGGACAACTGTATTATCATTGTTGTAGCTAATAGACTGCTCCCTCGAAGGATAGCTATTCAAAGCCCTAATATATAAAATCAAAATATGGACCACTCCTCAAAGGATGGCTATGATTAACTCTTGCTACCAACAACAATCTTTCTTAGTAGCTTCCCACATTGATAAGCTTTGTAAATGACCACCAAGCAAATGACATCTCTATGTAGACTTCCTGCATTGATCAGTCTGCACCAAAAAGAAATCATGGACTTGGCTTGTAGTTGTCTCAGGGTCTCCTATAAAAGGGGCAAAGTTATCTCTACTCTAAAATGGGTTACCCTATCCTCCTCCTATCACCAGCTCAAGGGACTTCGATCTCACTTTAATGTCAAAGTGATTCGATTACCACTCTAACACAACATATGGTCAATGATGTCATGCATGAATGGGGCTCTTGGTTCTAATAACCCCTATCTATGCTATCATTTCTGGTCCTTGTCAATGAAAGAGCAATATGCCTTTCACTTTTTCTACACTTTGGTCACATTCAACTTCATCACTTGTCAAACCCAACCAAGCCAACCCAACATTTTCAGACCTGTCACATCATCATAACCTATTCACACTAGTTTCTATGGACACCAATACACATGGAAACTATCTACTAGACGCAATTTATGTTAAGCATAAACCAATACTTGTTGAAGCATAAATAGACCTCAATTCATTTTAGCATACGTCCATCACGACTATGGAAAATTGCTAGGGATGAAAGACCACATCACCAATGTTACAGAATACACCATTTGGAAAAGGCTGTAACATCTTTTTTCTCCTCATCATTTTGACCTTGATCAAGACCAGTCTATCAACCACTTTCACCACCTATCTACCACTCAGACTCCTAGTTTCAAACTACATTGGTCTGAGGCCCTAAAATAAGGGCTATCTAGGCAGCACCCAGATGACATGACATCTTTTGGGGTTAGCTCGACCACTTCCGTTTGTTCATCTCTCTGATGGACAAACCTTCTTTTCTTTGACCATAACCTTGACCTTGACCAAGACCAATCAATCTCTTCAACACTTCCTCCCTTTTTGGGAGAACTACATTGCCCTAAGGCCCTTCTAACTTGGGCTATGTAGGTAGCACTCAGTCTTCTGAGGTTAGCTCAGCCACATTCCTTCATCTGTCCATTCATTCAACCAACCAGTGCTCTATCTCGACCTGCCTCAACCATTGACCATTGGAGATCATGCCTATCTCTCCCGACCCTGACCACTTCCAAGACGACTTTGCCTTGGTTGTTTTTGCATGTATGTTACCTCACGGCTGGTTAGCAAATTGTTTGCAGACCACATTTTGACCCTCACAAGTATAGGATTGCAAGCCAGTTGATCCCTACTACTTGTGGCATTTTCATGTTTTTGGGAGCACTTCCTGAGCCTAGGATACCTGGAACATGACAACCATTGGAGCTTTAGCTTAGATTGAATAACCCAATCAGTAGATGACTAAATGTTGGGGCCTAATTATTTCAATTTTGACACTCCTCGACCCTTGACCTGTGATAATTTGACCTGACCATCCTCGTGAAGTGGTGTACATGCAATCATGACTTTTGTAGTGTTCTCACTCTATCTTCAACCCTTTTTCATCTAATCTTTGTCAAATCAGCACCCAATTCTAGGTTCCCTTCTCTCGACTCCTACTTTGAGGGGGAATACCTCATCCATAATCGGGGCAACCAACCCTCTTATTTTTGTCTTGCAATTCACTTGAATAACCAACAAGATGGAATTAGCCTTATCCCACACCTGGGGCAACAAACTCCTATTTTTGTCTTTCAGTTCGTCCAGAACAACCAACAAGACAAAAAGGGGCAAATGTAGACACCGTAATTGTGTCTAACCCTTGTCATCTTCCCCTTAACCCCCATTTTAGTTTTCCATGCCTATTTAACCCCTGTCAACCATTTTCCCACAAGCCTTGACCCTGGCAGTATGTAAAAATGAGTAGAGAACTAAAGTTAGCCTTTGTCCCCATTCTACATCTGCCGACGATGGTCATAACCTAGCCGACGTCGCCAACGTCGGTCACTTATCGGCTGACGTCGGCAGTCTTGCTGACGTTGATTATCTTTAACACTGCATTCTCAACCTAAGCACAAGAACTGTTATCCATTATCTATTATCCATTCAGTTGCCAATCCATTTCTCGATCGGTTACCAGACCTTCCTTTGTATCAATCAACAAACCTCTTCATTTAAACAATCAACCAATTCTTACATCCAACCAATCTGTAACCAATCTCTCATATTCTCTCTCTGATATAGGTATTCTACTTCAGTCATCTTGCTAGAGGTCTGCTACATCAAACTTCTATGACATAGCGACAACATTAATCATGTCTTTGACTTTTATCTTCAACGCGTAACAGGTAATCATTTGTTCTTTATTTTTATTTTGATTTCTGGTTATTGTTTTTAATTGCTATCATTACCCAGATTTAGATTTAGACTATAGCCCCGACCTTACTTCCACCCATATCACCTCTATCCACCCTCTACAAAATATATAGTCTATAACTTTGCCCATACCCCTTGCACATAAACCCCCAAACAATCCCTCTGACTCCTAAATTGGCTTCCCAAACCCTCAAACAAAAACATCTAACCTTTCTACAAATCCTAAGACCCTGTCCAGACCTGACCAGACCATGTCTAAAACTATTGCCCTGACTGATGCCAGTCATTACCCCTACCAATGTTAGCACTTTAACTGACTTCGGCTCCCTTTCCTAACCGATGCTAGCACAGAGACCGACACTGGCGACTGTGTAGAGTAGTTTGCTGCATATCAGGTACGCATTCTAATTTTTGTCTTTTATTTGCTTTCATTCTATCTTCCATTATTTCTACTTCAATCAAATATTCTACTTTTTATTAGTGGGTTGATATCCCTTAAGTAAGTCTTTGTACTTCAAGGATCAAGCATTTGCTTGACAGCCCACCGTCTCTTCGTCTCACATTTTTTCGTGTTTAGTATCTTTTTCTTCGCAAGTGTCATTCCTCCACAGCGAAAGAGGAGTACCTTCCAACATCTGATTTTAGTGCGCATAACTATATCTGGGTATCTTCTAACCCTAGACCATCTCTTAGTTTCTCATTTCTATCTTTTGAATGTGAAAGCGAAATTAGCGTAGAAACAGTTAGTCCAAATTTAAAGTAGGCATGAATAGTTTTCCTTCAATAGGGTAAAACTTGTTATAACACATATAATAGGATATTAGATACATATTATATAATAATGTGAAAGTATTTGAATTCATCTTTAATGTTAAAGTCCTCTTGTTAGACTAGTTCTTCAATCTCTCCTAAGCAGGATTAATCTAAATCCCTTAATGGTAACACTGGCCATGTAAAAAATGCATGTAGGACATTCTTGGATAATTTTATCAAATGAATATTATTAATCTATGTTGAACTTAGACCCAAAATCAAGTTTACCATTAGTGGTATCTTGAGCCTCATTCAAGGAAAGGTGAACATCCCCATTTAGTGGCACCTGAAACAAGTTTTCACCAAAAAGACTGGCCTTTATCTTTACTTTTACCTTGGTCTAAGAGTGCCTCAAAGAGGTTTTAAATTTATGACATCAATGTTTTATTATTTAATTATTAGATAAAAGTGTTGACCCACTCTCTAAAATAGGATGCAGGATCTAGATTGATAGCAAACCCTTGTTTGTGGTCTCCCAGCATAACATTGTCTCTTAGGGCTAAAAAATCACAAAATGCCTCATAATTATTAAACTCATCTAAAGGTATAATCAATTATTTTTATTCCCAATATATAAGTAGAGGATGATAAATAAGAATCATGTAATGTTAAATTACTAGTGTAATGGTACAAATGGTATATGGGTCAAACAGGTTGGTATTGGTAAGGTCTTTATAAATGCTATGATTAGACCCTGCTTCGCTATTGACATAATCATCACTAGTCATTAGCGTTAAAACATGAATAAGATACATGGGGTCACCCCAAGGTGGTTTAAATCTAATACCATAGGTTATTTTGTATTTGTTCATAGAAATGGGTTCAAGGGTACCTAGCTAATTTCCTCCTAGGCCTCCAACTTCATAGGCTTGATTATCCATAATATTGTTAGGGATGGGATAATTTGAACTATGATAAAAATTAAATAAATTTGTCATTATACAACCAAGAATCATCATTGGAAAGTGGGCCTTCTTATTGGCTAGTGGTTGGTGTGAAAATAATAGGTACTAGGCTATGAAGCTTGCTTTTTCCCTTTCAACTCCATTCCATGTAAGATGGTTTGATTTAGGCCTTCCATAAGATTTAGATTTTTGTGGGAGCTTGGAAATATAAAATCTATCATCAGTTAAATACTCTCTTGAACCATTGTTTGATATAATTAAATAATTAAAAAATTCAAGATGAGGTGCATGTGATGATGAGATGAGGTTATCAGGGTGTATACAATTAGCCTCTAGTAATTAAACAAGTATTTTTTATCTTTATCCTTCTTGGGTAGTATTTCTAGGAAAAAATGGTCATTATAACATTCATATTCAAACTCCAAATGCTTACATTATTCATATGGATGTAAGTCTCCATGGATAGACACCTCCATCCTTGAGTGAGGAAACTTGATACATTTGTGCAGTGTAGAATGGATTGCATGAATTTCATGTATCTATGGTCTACCTAAAACAAAATTATATGATATATCTAGGTCTAACACATGGAAAAGTGTATTTTGGGTTAAAGGTCCAATGATTACTAACAAACTTATGGTTCCTTGGGATTCCTTCTCTTCATTTTTTTAGGCCTTAATAATAGAGTTTGTAGATATAGATCAGCTACCGTATATCCCAAATGATTGATGAGATTCAAAGACCCAATATTCAAGCTCGACCTATTATCTACGAGGACACACTTGACTTTGTGATGCATCATGACAACTTCAATATATAATGGGTTATTATGGAAAGAATGAAGGGATGACATATAACTTTGGTTAAAGGTTAACTATTGGGCTAGGGATAAGTGTCCAACCAAATATTGATATTTATTTTGGGTTATGTCATTTAAAACTTAGTATTGGCCTAGGAGTTTTGTTAGGATATTCTTGTGGATAGTAGATGTCTGTAACAAATATATAATGGAGATTTGTGTGGGTGTCTTTTAGATTTGTTCCATAATGTCATATGTCTTTTACTTAATAATGGTGATTGACTTACTCCTAGTCAGCATAGTGGGTTGGATAAGGTCATTGGCATGAGGTTGTGGGCTTGAGATGGTAATATTAGATTATTGAGTTAAGATTACATAATCTAGATTGGATACAAGATCATTTCTACTAGAAAATGGTGGAGATGGGCCATGGAGGATAATTCTTGATTATCGATGCACTTGGTTATGATCATGAGGTAATGAAGAGTTATCAGCATAAGGTCATGAAATGGTAATCTTAGGTTATTGTTACAATTGGATGTAGTCACAGGTCAAGGAAGGATTACTAGCATAGGTAAGTTGATTGGTATTATTAGGAAATAGTCCTATTCTATTGGCATTTGGTCTAAGATTCATGGTTATGGTAAAAATATGCCCACCTAAAATATGACCTGTAACTTTATTGTAATTATGTGTAACTACATGGTAAGTTTGTTGGTTGTTAGGGTAATTTTGGCCTTAGTTCCTTCCATTTGGTGGATTTTTTTATTGTTACTATTGATATTTCTATTATTGTGGTTGTTGATGACATTATTGTTACTATTGTTATGGTCTTTATTATGGCTATTATTTATATTATATTCTCTATTATATAAAAGTATCTCTCCATTTTTCACCATATTTTTAAAAAGGTGTTTTAAATGCATAAAATGACATATATAATGTCCATGAACACAATGGTATTCATAAAACTCATGCTCTTTGTACCAGTCTAAATATGGTATACCTTCATGATGGTTTTCTAGAATTGGTCAAATAATCATATTGGCTATGACTAGTTTGAAAAACACTAGTTCAATGGGATCATCAAGGTCATTGAAGACTTTAGGAGTGGGTATTATTCTCAGAGAAGGGGTTTGAAAATGTCATGATTATGGTATTTGAGGAGCTAGTCTAGGTTATGAAATAGGATGTGCTTATTGGATAGGCTATTGATGTAAAATAAGCTACATTTATGGCATAGGCTGAGTAGATAGTGTTTACATCATTTGGACATGACACAGATTAGTTACTATATTATCAACAACATTCTTGTTGTGGTTTTATGGTTTGGATTTTTCATATTTATTAGCTTGACCTAGTGTAGATGTTTGTCCTTGGACTAGGCTAGGGTTCTGACTTGGGCCTACATTTTGATTTTGGGTCTAATTATAGTTTGAAGATTTTAACTTGATAATCTATTTATTGATAAGGAAATTTTCAATCTATAATCCTTTCTCAATAATCTCTTTGAATGTGTGTGCACATTAAAGTTTCAAGTGATAATATATCTCACTATGAAGATTTTTGGTAAACACAATGACCAACTATTTATCTAGTAAATTATGGGTGAAGTGACTATCAAGTGCTATCCATATTTGTAATTATATTCCAAATATCTCACCAAATCTTTGTATCTTCTAACTCAAATCTACAACTAAATTCTCATGCTTGAGATTGTAGTATAAATGTGGCATAAATTTATTAGAGAGATCATTGAAGTCAGATATTAAATTTTTTAGAAACTTGATAAACCACACTAAATCCTATCTAGATAGACTTCAAAGAAAGAAAATGAATAGGTAGATCTCACTATAGGCCACTAGTTGGTAATTAATGAATAACTCTATTAGATGTGCCTTAGGGTCTCGTTTACCCTTATACTTGTCAAATTTTGGTTGTTCATAACCTAAAGGAATGGTAACTAAAGATATTCCATGTTAAATAGGTATGAATACACGTCATCCAATTTGAATTTATTGGTTTTCTTTACTATTTTAATGATATCAATCACATACTTCATTTTTTTCAATTCTTAGGGCAAGAAAATTGATGGGACATTCAATTATGGTTGTGGCTAGGAGATCAAAGGTGGATTGCCTTGATCAGGGTACAATGGAGGAATGGAGTGTTGTGAAAAATTAATTTGATGGGTGAATCAACCAAGAATATGCATCTATATATTTGGATGTGATCATTTATATTTCATGCATTACTGGTAAGTATTCTTATTTAGATTTAGAATATGGCCTTGGGTCTAAAGGAATTAGGGTTGTAGGGTGATCACATCTAAAAGGGTAATAGACCTTCTAGTTAGAGAGGGAGAATTAAGGTGACCCTAAAAATTATCCACAAAGGAAAAATAAATGTTGAGCCACTCTTTAAGATCTTAGAAAATAGACATGGGAATAACACCATAGTTATCTTTCCTTGAAAAAGGTAATAGTGATAAGAATTTGGCAAAAAATCATCAATTACTAATCTCTATCCAAGCCTATATTGAGGATTTATAAACCATTCCACTACCTCCTTAATCAATACCTTACCCTCCATAGATAAAATTATATTTGTTATGAAGAATGAGGTGCTATCGACATTCACCTTGACTCTATAAGGGGTTTCCATGAAAACCAGGACCACTATCTCTTCGATTGTCTCCATTACAAGCCTATACTATACCACAAAGATATTTTTAAGAAAGACCTTAATTAAAATACCCTCAAATTATATTTAACTCTTTTCATAAGTCCCACACAAAAAAACCTCACTAATGGTGATTTGTAGTCAACCCATCTTAGATGGATCTCAATTTTCCATCACCCAACCTACAAATAATGCTCAAATGAAATGCCTTAAATCTAATGTAAAAACACTCCTCATAAATACATTCTACCTCACTTTATAATCCTATGTGTGAAAAGTGTAAGGAAATGATGGGGATAAATAATTAATAAGAGAGGCCCTTCACCACCAATTCAAAAAATTTATTACCAAATATTGACAAGGACAAGTAGATATAGAGAGCAAAAAACTTGCCAAATTTACTTTAGGTCAAGCATCCCAAGTTTTGTCCATAACAAGCTCTAGAAATTTTGAAATACCTTGATTTGTGAGGAATTTAGCTATAGCATTGGCTTTATTATAATAGTGAAATGCCTCTTAGGAATTGATGGAACTCATAATATCCCAATCCTAGCACAATATATTTTCAATGTTCTAAGTACTTTCACTTTTATTTCATAAATATTGGATCAAAACCATTAAGTTGCCCTCTAAGATTACCTTCTCCATGCCAAATTGTTTATTCAATAAAAACTAGACATATCTATAACTTATCCTAATCAATAGTATGCAATATTAGAGAAGGTAATAAACTAACAAGTCTACTTGACAATACATTTATATCGAGGTCATGACCAATAATGGATTCACTAAATGTACACTAAGGAATCTCATATCACATAATGGAAAAGGAGAGGTTTATAAAGCCTCTATTCAAATTCCATTTTGTGATAACCCTAGCTAGGTCTCATGATTATAATAATATTAAACAAGCTAATATACTAAATAGCATGCACGATAATCTAGTAAATGAATATGCAATATAATCTAATGCTCACCAGAGATTATGGAACAAATGGATAATATAATAAACATGCAAAAATAATTATATCTAATATAACATAGAAATAATCTAAGTAAGAAGAGACATAATTCAATCCATTAGTTCTAAAATATCTACCTATCAAAATATGAAGGGCTAAGAATATACTTACCTTGTTGAATTTAACCTATCATGCATCAATCTTTCCCTTGGCCAATAATGATTTGCAAGAGATTTTTGTGGTTTGTAAGGATGACTAGGACAAATAAGCTCTAGGTTATAAGACCTCTTATGTATCCAAGACCTCCACAAGACTAATATACTTTTCTAAGGTATAAAATTAAGTAATTAAATCTCTTATTAATTATATAATTATATTTATAAGCAATAATGGTGTGTAATTGAATGATATTCTATTTGGAAATGAATTTGAGGGGGTATTCATAGACACAGATTTAAACTAAACTCTCCCAAGAATTCAACTAATGAAGTTATCTTGGTTGACTTCATTAGGCAATAAATAGAGATGTTATATCCTAAACTATGCCATTTTGGGTGGATATAGTTATATAATGTGTGCTAAACCTATCATAGGGTGGACGCGATCGACATAGTATGGAAAGTTGTAAGAAGGGGTTTCTACTTAAGTATGGGCTATTTTAGGTGGTGAATTGATTAGGGTAGTGTATAATTATGGTTTTAATGCTTACGTAATTGGATAAGATTAGATTGTATTAGTTTTAGGTGGTGGTATAGGGAAAACAATCCTATTAATAATCAAAGGTATATTAAATCCTTTCTTGGTGCACTCTTTAAGGTATCCACTAAGACAAATTGAGATTAAATGGGTTCCTAAAATAGATAAAACATCAATCAATAATTGATAAAATTTAAAAATATTATGTGTATACATATGCCCCAATCAAAGATCATCATGTGTCACACTTTAGTAACATATGATGGTGCTTTCAAAAAATAACGTAGTAATGCACAACACTGAGATAATAAATTGAAATGATAGTAAGGAAATAAATAAAATAATTTAAAGTGTCATATAATCACCTTGACTTACCTATATCATTGAATGGTTATCTTTTGTATTTGTAAAATTGATCATGGAGGGTGTATACACATAATATTTTCAAACTTTATCAAATATTGATGCTCTCTATCTTGTACTAACCTATCAAGTCTTAATTTTTCTAAGTGCATGCCTTAAGGGGTGCACTAGAAAAGGGGTGAGTAGACCATTGGTGCTTCATAGGAGTTTTTTCCCACATTAACACTTTTTATATACACACCCATCTCCAAAACATTTCCCTAAGTTTGGCCTCCTATTTTTAACCCCCCTCTAGTGATTTTCAACATTCATTAGGCCTTCCCTAGCCTAAAATCCATTTTGATAGTTTATGTTAGACTCTCAACCCCATCGATCTTGTATTCTAATTGATAAAACTTATTAAGGTCTAGGTTGGTGCCTAGTTGACTTAGTCCATGACATAATTTTTTTGGTCAATAATGATACTCGGTTGATTGATCAACCTTGTCAGCCTAAACTTTTGGAAAGGATTAGGGTTAGATTTTCCTATATAAACACATCCATTTCATCATTTCTTAGAGAAGATAATAATTATTAAGATATATTTTTCATCTACTTATCCACCATTTTACTTTAGGAATAAGATTAAGGTTTCATACTTTATTTAGAGATATAGATCTATGGATAAGTCTTTTGGATGCATTGATAGGTTATATAGAATATAGCTTATTTATCCTTGTCATACTTAAATGCCACAACATCCTCTTACAAATAACCTTGGCCAAGGGAGATATTAAGGATTGATTGGTTCATATTCAAAGGTAATTATTTATAATTTTATTCTTCCTTTATAAGAGTAGATAGATATGAATTTATACTTCTCTTTTATGCATTAGAATTTTTTATACATTGACGTGAGTATATGTCTCCTATGCATTTTTAATTTTGATGTTTGTTACCCCAAATTTGTGCCACAATATTTGGTGAGCACTATATTATAATTTTACTTTACTTTTTATTAGTTTAGTGAATATGAAAACACAAGACCTAGTTAGGGTTATTGCATAGTTTTTCTTGACTGGAGCATTTGAATCCCTCCCTAGTGATATTATTATGGTAAGAGATCCTTTGGATAGGTCTAGTGGATCCATCTTGTTCATGTACCCATATATATAATGTATCCATAACCATAAGTTTAAGTAGGATTTATCTTATCCAAGCTAGGATTGATTTATAGATCTACTACATCTCCCATTGCATACATTCTGGTAAACCTAAAATGAATCTAACCCTTATAGGTTTTCTTCTAGGCTTTGATTTTTATCATCTTATTATATTTTTCCATATTTTAAGTACTATATCAAACCATTCATTATATTTATAACTTTTTGTGAACATGTTTAATACATAGTCACATCAAAATGACTCTATTATATCTATTCAAGTCTTCATCAGATATAGGTTACTAGATCAAATAGGTCAACACAGTACTCCTTTTTAGTTCCAAATAAGTATACAAGGTTGAAAATATTAAATTTGTTATATTATTATCTCTAATATCATACATGTCAACACACTGAGCTAAATAGATCGACTTTGTCATCTTATTCTTTTTCAACACATAGGGTTTTGTAGAACTCGTTCAAGCCATTTGACTTGGTTTTCATAATTTAAAATTAGTAATTAAGGAAATTCAACATAAAAATTTAAAATATTAACCATATTCAAGCCCACCAATGTTCATCTCTTTCCTTTTTCTATCATTTTGGTACTTTATTTAGTTTTGTTTTGCATAAGTTAACATCCTTTAAAACTACAACCCTATAGCCAACTAAGTCAACTTGGTTGACTTAGTTATGTAGCATGTCTTCTATCTAAGAAACATATTCAACCCATTTAACTCTATTATTAAATACTTTACTTCTATAGAACATTAGAAACCCAATCATATTTTTTTATACTATTTACATACAATGTTGCATGAATTGATTTTATACTATTCTCAAATCAAGGAATTAACAACTATTTGCTAGTAATTAATTCACATTTCCTTTTCATTTGTTTTCATGCTTAGAGTAAATCACATAGTATCAATAAGTGGTTTTTAAAATTACCATTTAGTTACACTATTTTAATCTTTTTCACACACTGAAAAATCACAATAAATTTCAAAATGCATGTAAAAAATTGTCTTCCCAAGGCCTACCTACTTAGATTTCATCATGAAGGGGGAAGCCGACTTGATTTTTTGGCTAAGTATAAATATGTGGTTAATGATATATATATTGGAAAATCCCCTGACACCCTTATCACTTTAGGATTATGAAGTGAGGGGGTAGATCTCAATAGCAAGCTAGTACAAATTGATTTCAGCCCAAACATCCTAAAACCATCCATAGATTGATTTTCTAGTTCCCTATTTTAGCCAACTCTCCTATCACACTTAAATAAATAATTTATAATAATATAATAAAATTTAGGATGACCACTTAGTTATAATTTAATTTTTAATTGATTACTTCCTCTCTAACAATTTCATGTTATATGGTAAAAATTGCATTAGCTAGTGTTGGTGCAAGGTTTTATTCTATGTGACCCAGTTGGATCACTCATGTTGATATAATTATTTGTGTGTTACTTTCATTCTTGCTTCATTTATATTAAATCCCCCCTATTTAATCACAGTATATTTATGGTTGATACAGTCTCTTATAGATTGTGTTTTCCCCTATGAGAAATACATAGTCAACCTATATGACTATTTATCCTTCTTAGCTTGATTTATCTCCCAGTCTGCAATACATAATCACCCTATATGACTATATATTCTTCTATACTAGTCACGTTACAAAACATAGTCTACCTATTCAACTCTATACCCTTATCAATGTTTTTTATCCCTTATTTACAATACAAAGTTGACATGTATGACTATGTACTCTTATCTTCCTACTAGATCACAACACATATTCAACCTGTTTGACTCTAAAGCCTTTTTTTACTTTTTATCTTTGCATCCTCTTAGTCTTCCTTAATCTTTCTCCCTCATCATGAATTTCCTATTTGAAAACAATACTGAGTTAAACTCAATAGCTATGATGAGTTGTATTAAACCCAATAGGTTCTCCCATAAACAACTTCTGGCTCCTACCTAGATGAAATTAATGTGTGTGTGGCCACTCACACTATAAAATATGGAACCCCTCATCATACATCTTCAATTTTTAACCCTCTTTTCTCTTTATAATATTTGTCTAAATTAGAGTATACTCCAAAACTGCTTTTCTTTATTAATGAATTTCCTCAACATTAAGGAAAATATCCTTCTACTATTTACCATCTTATGATAAGCTATCAAATAGAGGAACCCCATTCACCCTCCTCCACATTCTCACATGGATCTAAGGGCAATAGATTCTTTGCCTCTCAACCTCTTCCTACTATTTTGACCCCTTCTCATACTATGATCTCTTCCTCTTTGATTTTTTCCACCTTTATGCCAAGTATCTATACTAACATGGTAGGTTCTATATTTAGTGGGCCTCTTCTAAGATCTTATCTTCTAAATTATTTCACTCATACATAATTTACTACCCATGGTAATCATGAATATAATTCTACTTCTTATCATCCCTCTACTAGTGTATATTTTGATACCCAAGCAAATCATGCTACTAGTGTCTCATTTAATCACAATTTATCTCAAGATACTAATAGCATGCATGTTACTGATCATAGTGGTACCCAAGTCACCCATACTAATGCTAATGCTTCATGCAATGTAAATAACACCACTTAAACCCATGAAATTTTATTACAAACTATTAACAAAAAGAACTCTTTCCAAGATAATAATGCCAACCAAATGATGTAAATGCAAAATCATCTTATCCATATTTAAAATCACCCCCAATATGTTTCATGGGGATCATATAACCAAAATCCCACCACCTCCCATTCAATATTCCCATTGTAATCTCATCCCTCAACCTCCTCTTTTTAATAAACCAACCAAACAGATTAAAAATGATCCTCTTACACCTAAATTGCTAACACAGATATAGGAGGTATCACCCCTACCATCAATTACAATGTGTCAAATGATCCTACCCTACACTTAAAAACATTTGTAAATCTATACAAAGATTGGGTCAAGTTAAACACTTTTTCCACTACCAAGCTCTTAGTAAAAATTATCTCTAGATATTATTTAGATTGGTATAACTAACTTGAATCTCATTCCATCACTATTTTTGAAGATTTAATTAATGCTCTAGTACAAGATTTGAAAACTATTTACCTCCCTAAAAATACCTTGGCTCATTTTATCAATTATAAGTAACTTGAGATGGAAACCTCATAAGCTTTCATCAAAAGGTGGAAGACCTTGTCTAAAAAGTGTGAATATAATATTGTAAATGATAACCTATTTTATATATTCACCAATCCTCTTTTTCCTACATTGTAAGATCATGTCTAAAATCTCTCTCCATGAACTTAGGAAGAAGCCATTGACAAATCCAAGTGCCAATATTTTCTCATACATCAATTTGAGTCATCCCAACCTTCTATGGGCACTCACATGATCATAAAAAATAAAAATCATCATGATAATAATGATGATGGTACTCATTATTATGATATCATTCATAATATTCAATCTATTATTCTCAACTAAGCTCTGAAACAAGCTTCCCCTCCCAACCTCATCCTTAATCCTCATTTTTCTTCGACAAGTAACATCAATGTTCATAAACCTTTATCCTTAGTAGATTGATAAAAGCATATACCAAGGCCTCTTCCTTGAGATATTGATCCCACTCATCCCATGAAATCCTAGTATAATTCAAATAAATTATGTTGGTTTCATGCTAGTTGGGGTAATTCTCATGAGACTTGTAGGCAATTATGTAACTTAGGTATGGATTTCCTCCTTAGTCCAATTTCAACCATGATTTTAACATTTTTAAATGTCAAAAAGTATATGGCATTGACTTCAAATCTCATGAAACTAAAACTAAAACTATAGCTTTAAACTAGGCCAATGCTCATTTATCCATATACAAAGACCCTATTCCAAATCACCAAGACAATAATGATAAGCCTACCCCTTATAAAAATAAAATTGATAGTCGTATATACCCAAATCTTGAAGAGAATGTAGTCAACATGAATAAAATATAAAGGGTAGTTGTCTTCATTAATTCTCATCCCACCCACACTCATCAATCATCTCACACTTTTCATCTTATCCAATATTCTTCCCCCATTCACTTTATAAAATTAGGGCAAGGAGACCTTATATCATTTGATGAACCAATTCCAAAACCTTCTTTGGATAACACTTCTCGTACCATTTCTAAAACTCTTCTAACCTCTTTACCCATAACCAATGATACTCAACCTTATACTAACACCTATTCAAATTTATCTCAAACCAAAACTATGTCAACTACCCCATCCTCTCAAGATAATCAATAAACTTGTCCTCCAATTAAACTTCCCATATCCTATCAACATAAATTCACATACAATTCTACTCCTTTTGATGACCTACTTCAACACTATTCACCTCTTTCCAACATCCCCCTTATGAGTTATGATGAATGAGATCCAACACATAAATTATTAATATTACATCTCAAATACCATTTCTTGAACTTATCAAAACTTTTCCACATCATCATAATTATCTCATGTAGCTCCTATTCAAAATAAACATCCCTATTCCTCCTTTAGTAGGATGTGAATACACCTTATCTATATTACATTTTATAATAATGTGAAGAAATATTTATACATTATAATGAAACAATGGACACTTATCTCTACCTCAAATTCCAAATTGATTATATGATTCCTAATGAGATTATAATTCATGAGGATGATCCTTCCCTTTTCATTAGTGTCCAAATATTAATATCCAAGTCAAGTGTGCCTTAATTGATGAGGGTTCAGGTACTTTTGTTTCTTCTCTCTATTTTATTAAAACCTTATATATTCAAAATTCAATCTTAAGTCCACACACAACACATGTCAAGGATATTACCGAAGGTAATACCTCCCTTAAAAGACTATTTTAGATAATTTGGACTTATGTCCCCCAAATTGGATAAGAGTTAATGTTATAAAAGTAATATTTTTCATACATTCCAAATAAAATAAACTAGGAATATGGTTATAATTTGGATCTATTATCAATATATTTCATTTGAGATAATTTAAAAATATAAAATTTTGATTAATTTAGTACTATTTCTAATAGTTTTGTTTGGATTTGGACTAGTAGTAAATCCAAATTAATTGAAATGGTTCCTATTAGGTTATGTTTGGTTCCATATCACTATATACCAATCACTATTTTACTAAATTTTATAATCTTAAAATTTCCTCTATCCTATATAATCTTACTTGGTAGGCCATAGATGCATCGCATGACAACAGTTACTTTTTTTGCCTTCCAATGTATCAAATTTACTTACAATGGTACAATCTATAAGATTCAAGGTAACACTAACCCTTGGAATTTTGAACAATTTCAATATCTTAGTGCATTCAAAATTCTAACCCTTGAATCATTGATAAGTGTTCCATTTCATAAATCTCAATGATTTAACTTACCTGTCAACTCCACATAAAGTTACCATGGTCACCTCAAACTCATAAGGAATATACCACTTAACCTCTTAGATTTAGATGATGATGAGCTTGATGAGATCAATGTTAAGATAAAAACATCTAATCTCTCTCCTCATCTCATTTCTCAACTTCCACCTTCTCTAAAGCTACATTCCCATCAACCACCTACTAATGATATACCCATTATCCTAAATAAGACTTGACACTGCATTAATCATAACACATCTTATGACAAGATCATCACTACCTATGCTATTGATCTTCACAAACCTGACTAAGATGATGGTACACATTTTTAGGAGGTCTTATTCTAGCCTGAGATGCTAAAGTCACTTGTTATCATTCTTATTTACTTTAGTCTTTCTATCAATCTTATGACATTATGTCCTATATAATTCCTAATTTTAGAATTTTTCATCTTATTCATAGGGTAGAGATGGTGTACACACCTCTATTTAATGAAGAAACTCGTATGATCATGCTTATGGATCATGCTATGATTGTTCCCTATCTCTTTACTAGACACTAGGATCATTATAGCTGACTTGACCTTGAAATAATTATGATTGTAATTTAACCTTATATGAATCCCACACCTCCCTCAATTAATCCTAGGATGGATCCCATTCCCACTCCCTCTCTATTTGAGTCTCTTCCTATTTATGATGTTATTTTTCCTTTAGTTGAGCCTCATCTAGTATCTCCAATCCCCACCTTCCCTTGGTAATGGTTTTCTCCCTTTATCACAATTTTCTCCTTTTCCCACCAAATGGGCTAATCAACCATATTGTGATATTCATAGAGTTATTGATAATTAGAGTAGAGACTATTCACTACATTATCCTTCCCTAACTTATATTTCCACTCACTATGTTAGTACACCCACAAAGTCTACTAATAAGTGTATATGTTTCTTCCATGACATAGATAATCATTCCTCCATGTATTGTCATAAACTATGACAATATATAGATACCTTACATCTCACTCTTCCTCAACCCATAGATGATGCTATACCTACCCCCAAATTATTACTTGAATATATTCCCAAATATGGAAAGGTATATTATCTATGGAACCAATGTGTTACTTATCACACTAACCATTTTCACATCCTTTAACAACATATCAATGATCACCTCATGACCATTCCTACACCTAATACCCTTCCTCCAACATGTCACTCTTGAAATAAGGCTCCCCATAATTCCTATATGGATCCTCCACCTATAGTCCCTTCTTCACCTATATTTTCTCAACCTATGATTCTCTCACCCATGGATTCTCCTCCACCTATGGCCCATTCTCCACTAGTGACCCCTTCATATCCTGCAAAGTCTAATTATATTCCTTCTCCTGAGCATCCCATGTATGACAGTGCTCATGAACACTACCCCTTAGACATTCCTACATTTTACATCAAGGATATTTGATGTAAATTATTTTCTCAACTTTATTTGAAGATATATGAGACCCTTGTTGTAGTTATAGTTCATCTTCATAAAAACTTATCAAATGTTATGGATAATGTGTGTGGATAAATATACCATTATTTATGAACACATTATGGTGTTATTTCATTGATTCATATTGGATGTGTAATCCAAATTTACATTTATCTATCTTATATCATTTGACATTATGTTAAATTTTTATAACACAATTACTTATGTTTCTCACTACCTAATTATGGTGTCATTTTCTTCCTTATGTTCTCTTATGGATCATTTTTCATAATTACATACTTTTTCTCTATGAGTTCCTTTTCTATGGATATCTTTTTCTTTCTTATGATTATTTTCTACCTTATCTCTATAAACATGGACAATCATTATTATGACTTGGTTATACAAACCTTAATCCCTTTAGTCATTCCTTTTTTACCATGTGACTAGTTAAAAAAAAATCATCTCATGATAATCTCCTTTTATTGGTTTATCTTGTATCTCCCTTTATTCCCCTTATTTCCTTTCACAAACTAAGGATAAACATGGTTGAAACTTGAGATAAAACATCGGTTCATAGATAATTCTAAGTGTTTTAGTCAATAATATATTTGCATACTTAGATTCCTTTAGCTAAACCCTAAATCTCATTTGTGTGTATCACTTTATCTCTCATGATTGGTCATTCCAAGTCTATATGGAGGAGGAATCTTAAAAGCCATAACAATTCAAAATCCAAATCATTTTAACAAAAGAAAATGATGCAAAAGGCAACATTATTTTTTCTAAAAGTCAAATCATACCAAAATATGTGATTCAAAGAATATCTCATTTTCCTATTCAAATGTCAAACTCCACAGTTGGACTCGTGATAGATTCAAGGTCCATTTGGGTTTGGTAGGCTAGTATATTAGAAAAGGAGAATAAAAAATCTTTTAATGCCACACACTTTCTCATGCAAGTATAAAATCTTCATAGTAGACTGACGACTCGGTAAGAGGTCTTAAGGAATGGGAAACACATTGTGGGAAGGTAGTTCTATTTTAATTTTCTTATTCAAAAAAACAAACATGAGTTAATATTAGTACCTCACTTATTTTTTTACATAGATTTGTGCCTATAATGAATAGGTACCCTCTATATATTGATGGTCACTAGTCACTTAGTGTATTTTTATATCCTTAGTGTGCCTCATGTTTCTTAAGGTCTTCTCATAAGATGCCTATATTATGATTTTTACATTCCTTATTTCATTCCCTATAATCATAATATTTACCCTTGAGAAATTTTATTTTGTTCATTGATCACTCCCCCTAGGGATCCCATTTTTGAGTTGCACTATAATACCTTGGATAAGACAAAGCCTTCCTCACAAACTACCAATTTTCACATTTTTTAAACATACCACTTTTACAAAATTTTCCCATTATTTCCACCTCATTGGTATTACCTTTGTGAGTTACAGTGTAAGACCATGGACAAAACCTATCCTTCCTAAAAAAATATTCCAATTACTAAGTTACAATGAAATTACATGTGCCAAATTTGAGATAAGTAGTGATTGATTATGACTTACACATCATTGAAATGCTTCCCATATTGATATATTATGTTTTATGCTTAGTTCATTGATCTTTCACTTTTATCTTATTATTTTTTTATTGCATGTAAGAATACAAACAATTTTCCTAAGTTTTTCATGCTTCCTAGACTGAATTAGTGTGATTGATTTAAGTTCATTTTGCCAAATTTTGTTTCTATTTTATACTTTCCAACATGAATTAGTATGATTGATTGAATTAATTATTTTTGTTTTTATTCCGCTTATATTTCATGTGATTTCCATTTTATTACATTATTTTCATACTTACCAACGTGATGTAGTGTAGTTTTATTTGTTTTAACTTGGTATCAATCTTTTCATCATTTACAAACATTTTTAAATATTTTTTTACCACTTCTTGGTTTATTATAGTTAGTCATATTTTTTTATTACACTTTTACCATCATGATATAGTGTGTAATACATTTATTTGTGATTGATTATATTTTTCCAAGTCCTTTTTACCTATTTCTTTTTAACCATGCATGTGTATTACATAATGATAGAATATTAATTTACATAATGTATTACATAATGATAGAAATGAAAACAATGATAGA
The DNA here is from genome assembly GCA_037957365.1 of Torreya grandis. Taxonomy (NCBI): domain Eukaryota; kingdom Viridiplantae; phylum Streptophyta; class Pinopsida; order Cupressales; family Taxaceae; genus Torreya; species Torreya grandis. The sequence continues at coordinate 1,230,476 of JARHVA010002854.1, forward strand.
ATATTAATTTACATAATGTATTACATAATGATAGAAATGAAAACAATTATAGAATATTAATTTACATAATGTATTACATAATGATAGAATATTAATTTACATAATGTATTACAGAATGATAGAATATTAATTTACATAATGTATTACATAATGATAGAGATGAAAACAATCCACATATATTTCTCATATCATATATAGTAAAAAATACATGTTCATAAAATAAATATATACATGCATCAACAACCACAACCAAATGTAACTCATGAAACCAACTCTAACTATCAAAATAATATATCTCTATATATCATGTGTTTTATATAATACAATAGTGTAAAATTCAAAAATGCAATGCCTCAGCTCTATGACTAGGCTCTGTCATGCCTATCTCATGGCCTAGACATGCTACCCATATATTCCTTGGACTATCCCATTGATATGGTGCATTGTAATGAGGTAGTTTGAGATCTCAATCATTCTACCTATCCTTTTAGGTTAGCCACTTAGGCATGTACCTATCCAAGATGGATCATGGTATCCATGTATGTAACTATCTCTTAATATAGGGCCTACCAAACTGATGCCTCTCCTACTCCCACCCATGTCAGTGGTTTTAATCCATCCCCATATGTTTGTAGCTACCTCACAACATAACCCACTAGTCTAAACTAGCCTACCTAAGATGGGGTAGATTATACCACAAGATCATCTATTGTGGAGGGGTTATATATTGCCAACACCTCATATAAAATATCATGGTGTGATGCCATGATTAGGGATCCCCATCTAACCTCCTTTATCATAATATCTACAAAACTAAAACCAAATAGATATCATAACAGATATCGATCTCAAATTATATCTATCTACCTATAATTAAATATAACTAATATTCTATCTCAAAAATCAAAATTATAACATTTATTAATAGTCTTGGTGTTATCAAACATTGTCTCCCCATCTACACATCTACTAAGCATGGTCTCTCCTTCTTACCTAATACCTCGTTTGACCCCTAGTGTCCTTAAAAATTTCTTAGGGTTTATTCTGGTTCTTAGATGTTACCTACCAATAAATTTTCTATAATTCAATCAATTTCAAATAAAAATATTTAAAATTTTGAAATTTTTAGTTACTTACCTATGTTATACTTAATGTGCCTATTATGTATCCTCCCTATCTCAGCTGTCATCTCCTCACCATCCTAGCTTTATGGTTTCTTACTAGGTCTATCTGAGCTTTATTTTCTCATAATAGTAAAAATACTAAATAAACTATTTTCACCCTATTTATATTTATTATTAAAAATTATTTACCTTTCAAATATTGACCATCAGAGTCATTATTTTAATCATATCTTTGTATCTACTAGTTTTATTTTTAAATCATAAAATGTTCTATAATCTTGACATATTAGAGAATATTTTCAACTATTATATGTATATATTGCATTTTTTTAATTTTTTGCTCTTTTTTTATAATCTCTACATGTTTACCTATTGTTCATCATATTGGACATATTTACATTTATTACATCTCCTTCTTTATCTACAAAACTAGGGTTAGTAAAGGTATGTTTTTTCCAATTCCATCCTTTAATTTATCTCATTTGATCTTTAATGCACTTTATTCATATTTCACATTGTGTGTTGCTATGTTATTTTCCTAAAGCAACATCCCCTATTGCACCTATGTGACATATGATGATATTTAAGTGGGGCATATGTATACACATAATATTTTCAAACTTTATCAATTACTGACACTCTCTATCTTGTAGAAACATATTGATTCTCAATCTCTTTGAGTGCATTCCTTAAAGGGTGTACCAAAAAAGGGGTGGGCAGACCATTGGTGATTCTCAAGATTTTAATCCCTTATTACCACTTGCTATCTACACACTGATCTTATAAAAAAACATTCCCCTAAGCTTGGCCTCCTATTTTTTACCCTTCTCTAGTCATTTACCACATTCATTAGCCCTTCCATAGCCTAAAATCCTTTTTGATGGTTTACATTACACTGTTAGCCCCATCAACCTTGTATTGTAATTGATAAAAATTATTAGGGTCTAGGTCAGCCCCTAGTGGACCTAGTCTATGAATTAATTTGTATTTATCAATAATGATACTAGGTCAACTAGTTCGATCTTATCGGCCTAAAATTTTGGAAAGAATTGGTCTTAGATCTGCCTATATAAATACATCCATTTCATAATTTCTAATAGAAGATAAGAATAAGTAAGATATATTGTGTATCTACTTATCCACCATTCTTCTTAAGGAACAAGCTTAAGGTTTCATACTTTCTTTGGAGATACATATCTTATCTTGTGGATAAGTCTTTTGAATACATTAATAGTTTGTGTAGTCTAGATATGATTTATACATGTCATCCTTACATACTAAAATGACGTCTTTTGAAGCACCATGACCAAGGAAGAGATTGAGTATTAACAGATTCATCTTCTAAGGTAAGTATTCCTACCTTTATTCCTCTTTTGTAAAAGTAGATAGATATGAATTTGTGATTCTCTTTCATACATTAGGATTTCATATACATTAATATGAGTATATGTCTCCTATGCATGCTTACTTTTGATGTTTATTACCCCCACTTTGTGCCATAAGCTTTGGTGAGCACTATATTAGACTTTTACTTTACTTGTTATTAGTTTACTGACTATGAAAACATAGGACCTAATTAGGGTTATTACATAGTTTTTATTTATTGGAGGCTTTTGAACTCTCCCCAGTTATATTATTGTGGTAAGAGATCCCTTGGATAGGTATAATGGATCCATATTGGTCATGAAATTGAATATCTAATGTATCCATAATTGAATGTGTAAGTAAGATTTATCTTCTCTAAGCTAGGACTGATTTATAGATCTACTACATTTATCTTTGCATATAGAGGGTGAATTAATTGCTTTGGATAAAACCTAAGGGTACAAAACTAAAGATAAAAAGCAAACAAACATATCAAAATAAAAATAACTATACTTTGTAGAACTAAAATAAATCACTTGGTCAAATGGTAAGCTAGGGTGATAAATGCTAATTTAGAACCAAAATACCAAGGAAAAGTGAGAGTAAACTGGGTAACTAAAAAATTCCAGGCTAATAAATGACCAAAAACTCAAAAAAATTTTACCTTAAGTAAGAAAAGTAACAAACTAGATCAAACTAGAGGCATGTGAAAGTGAAATAATAAATCCAACATTGATGTTAAATAAATATAAAACCATACCTAAAAAAAGATGTAAATAAAACATAAATTAAAACAACATTGATGAGTGAGCATTAACAATTAAAACTCACTCAAAAATGGAAAAACTAAAGTTGAAAAATAATTTTTATAATTTTAAAGGAAACTAAGGAAATCCAAGAAGGATAAAGTAATGGTGTAAGGAAGTAATGCATAGTTACTAAAAAATATAATTATATTCTTATGATTGATTAACCCAAAACAAAAAAATTAGTATCATGTTTTAATAAGATGTGAAGAAAATGGAATATGCATGTTGGGAAACATATTTAGAAACACACTTTCCTATCAATGGTGGAAATAAAATGGGTGGTAGGGGAAATTTAGGTAGTACCAAGGTAGAAAATATTTATTGAAATCTATTGATGTGGTTTTTATGCACACCATAGTCAAAGAGGTAGCCTCTAACATTTTAGGATATCAATGGAGGTAAACTCCACTCTAGGACATGAGTTATAGGTATGCGGTGTAAACAACCTGTTGATATAAAAGTTGGTAGGGCATATAGGTTGTTGACAAGGTTTTTTGGATGGAGGTATGGTTCCTAAAGAGTATTTAATTCATACATGAGTTGGATGGGTGGATAGTTACCAATATAAAGTGGGTAGATCTTAAAAAATAATCAAAAAAAGATGGAAGGGTAAGGTAGAAAAGAAGACTCTATGGTTTTTAGGAATGACCTCTCTAGTTGGTTTCTAAATGGATAAGTTCTTTAAAACCCTATGTTTATTTCTATCAACTATTGCACATACATATTTAGACACAATTTATAAGTCTAAGGGGATACTGATATAGGAAACTCACAAGCCTCAATCAAAGGTTTCCCATTTTAGAGTAGCTATTGCACACCCTTAATCAAGAGATTATGGCTCAAGATAATGAGGTATCTGATGTAGTTTTTGTGCACACAAAAATAAATATATCAGAATAATTCACTCATAGACATTTATAATTATGCATCAATCAATTCAATTATAAACAATCAATGTAATTTGTTAATCCTTTAATAATTTTTGCACATATAATAATAACATATCAATAAATACAATAAATAATTCATTGTAGTATATTGCAAACTAATAATTATTAAATCATACAACCAAAAATGATAACCCTAATTACATATAAATAGGAGAGAGAATACACGAACACATTTGCATATAATAAAAATTACTTCTACTCTTGTATATTAAAAATTTCCCACCCCTCCAACTAGTGGATTATAATTGTTTAAATAGGCTTGGGGAAGGGGTTTCCTCATCCTCCAAGTCTATGTAAAGTCATTAAATGTGATATTCCAAACTTGAATTCTAACTATGTTAAAAATTGTATAAGAGTCTTCTTATAGTCATTAGTTTAAGTTAGCCTTTACAAAAGTATACAACATGTGCATGTGCAAAAAGAAGGGAAACTTTAACAATTATGTTCAAACTGAATGAAAATTAAATATATGCATGATAATACCTTCTTTTATAGGTTGTCAGAACAACCTATAAAATACTTTAAGTTATCCATTTATAATGGAACTTAGAGATGTGTTAAGGATAAGTGGCCCTTTACCAATGCCTCAAAACCAAAATCATTACTTAACTAGGACTAACTTCTAATTATTGTCTATTACATGTTGCCCATACCTTTACAGAATACAAAATTCATTCGAAAGGATTTACAAGATATTTATCTTAAAATAATATAGTGTGTCAACTTAATATTTGAGATGCCTAAGTAACTACAGTCTTCTCTTGTTTTACTTCCATATCTTTCTTTTTATATTGACTAACTATATTAAGTCTAAGACTCATGTATTCTTCAATGGATCATAATCTAACATGTCATGTACATGTAGAAATATCCATGTTGAGTTTCCCATTTAATTAAAACATGACTATTTTTTCCTTTGGACACATGTCCTTACTTCATGGTTTCTTGAAATGAAATTAAATCCAATTGTTGCCTTCAAGATCATGAGATCATGACAATTGTCAATTTTATACTAGGTTTAGGACCTTTGAAAATTCTCATTAATATCATACTATTGGATCTATTTGTATGAATCAATGGGTTTCGTTGATCTTGAGATTATTTGAATCCAAATTACTATCTTAAAATTTATGTCTGCATGCCTATCATTTGACATTCACATGACCGCCAATGACATCCACATGACTGTTAATATTTGAACCCCAATGGATAATTACCAACCTTAATTTTGATGTTTACACAACTATTATTTAATTTCCATGTGAATGTCTTTGATGTCTATGTGACTGTAAATATTTTAACCCTGATTATTTGACATCTTCATGAACATCTTTGACATCCATATGACCATCAATCTTTAAACACCTCCTCAAATCTCTTTGATCCACTAGGAAGCTCTATAGGTCTTCAATTTATTTAAATTTTTTGACTTTGGGGAAGGGCTTATAGACCATTGATCTACCACTTGATCTCCCAAGATGTTGCCACTTGGGACCCTCACAGATATCCACATGTCTCTTAACTTTTCAACACTATTCTCATGCCATTAGATCCTTAGTACATGAGATAACATGTATTGTTGATCTACCATTGAATGTAAACCTTGATCCTGCATCTTTAGATAAAATGAGATAGAGAAAACATGTGTCATCAGATCTATGGGCATAAAATTAAAGACATAAGTTAAAAAAAGACCTTAGCTTAATTTTTTTGTATTAATAAAATATGACTAGGAATTTGGCGTAAATTTAAGCCAAGCTTAGAATATAATTAAAGATCCCCCACATTAATTAGACCTCTTGAACCATAAGATACAAATAACCTAGCATAAATATTTTAGCCTAAGGTCTACATTATATTAATACAATACAATTAGGACCTTGGGCTAGAGTTCTAAAAGTCCTCTCTAGTAATTTTGACCCTACATAAATATTGAATCTATTTCAAAAGGACTCTAGGCTAATTAATTTAGGTCAAAGTTTTTTTAACATAATTTTAAACATAGATTTAATTAATCAATAAGATACCAAGGGTTAATCAAAAAAAAGTTAATTTAACATTAAGGTATAAACCCCTAGGTATTTTTCACATCAATGAGAACCCATTAAACTTGCAACATGGAAACATAAGAATTTGAGGTTAACAACATTAGATGAAGTCAAATGAAGCTTATGTGCAAAAATACCCATGTAAACTTGATCAACACAAGATATTTAATATTAGTTTCTAATCAAATTAAATGTTCACTTTAAAGAACAAATTTGCATAATTTGAAACAAGGGGTCCTCATTTTTAGAAATGGGGTGTGTTGGGTACAATAAATGGTGACTCACAGGGAGAATACTCCTAAGTATTCAAGAACCCATAATTATGATTATAATTCCTTAAATAAATCATGAATTATGTCATAAATAATACTTAAATTAGAAACATGAAACAAACTCCTATGTTGATTCACATAATATACTTTCCTTCCAATTTTTTGAATCTATGTGTGTCAAATGTGTAATTCATTTAACACTTGTGATGAATTTTTCAAAGGCTTAATGAAGATATATGTTTAATTTTGGTTTCTCTTAAATATCATTAAATCAAAGGAATCTCAGTATTTCTCTATTGTTAGCTATGCATTCATAGCCCCAACAGAGATACCTTAGGATCATTTTCTTCTCTCTCCATTATTTTCTTTTAACCATGATCTATGGTACATTAACATTATTTCATCATGTGAGCCTTTTGATTTTATTTAGATAGTATTTTGATCTTTTGAACTCATTGGTTATTTTTTTCTTTTTTTTTTTAATTTTTTTCTTAAATAAGAAGAAAAGAGTTGAAACCCTAGTGATTTGGTATAATTATAAAACAAATCATTACCAAAACATCTATGGCAGTAATACCTATAACTAGAATTGTCATTTCTAATAGGTATTTAAGGTGATAAGTGAATTTGATCCAATAAAAAACAACACTTTTTAAATTTGTATGAAGTAATATAAGAACAACTTCTATATTCTTGGTAAAAGTAATCAATTATGATAATATATAGAATGGTTAATGATCACATACCTTTATCTTGAAGTCTCAAAACATAAAAATAAGCCCAATCTATAAATGAGTCCCAAATTTTCCAATCTTTTTTAACTTTCCCCCTTTCTACAAGTTATTTGGTTTGGAGTTTTAACTTAGTTACGATAAAATAAAATATAGTTCAAATTGCATAGGAAACATTAAAAAATAACTAATCTAAAAATTGGGAAATCTAATCTAAGAAAGTAATAAGCTAAACTAAGAAAAGCATGAAACTAAACTAAGAAAGCAAGAAAATAATCTAATAAAGTAGAGAAATAAACTAATAAAGAAGAAAATATCATATAAAAAAGTAGTAAATCTAATCTAATCCTACAACTACACTTGTCTATACCTCATCAATAAATAATATCCATAGATGACACAACCCTGAAGTAGTGCTTCAAAGACTATCTGTGGATTGTATATGTAAGCTCATTTCATTATAGGTCCTTCAAATGAAATGTTTTATTTCCCATGATCTCATAAATTTGGTATGGTCAAATCCATAAGGTGGCAAACTTATCATGTTGTTCTTACTTCTCATGGGCTTTATCCCAAAGTAGCACTAGATATGGAATATTGAATACTTTAACCTTTGATATCTTATCAAACCACCTCTTGACTAGATTATAGTGTTTGATGAATGTATATAAGTCTTAAATCCTTGAATATTACATTTCTATTATGTCCAAAAATACTAACTCTATTTCATCACAGGGCTCCATATAATATTGCATGAAATGATAAGTGGGAAACTTCAACATAATTGGGAATACAGGCCTGCATCCATATACCAATAGATAGGGTGAATATTTAAGGACTTGTTTTTATCTTTTTAGGTTTACCCAAATATAAACCTTTAATAAGTTGTGATAGTCCTTGGGTTTATCCCCTACTACTTCTTAATTGCATCTATCAAATTATTATTCATTAAATTTGCCAGTCCATTTACCTAAGGGTAATGGTTAAAAGCTAACTTGATAATAATTAGTTATCATGTGCCCACTTAGTAAATTATACTGATATAAAATTTAGTCCATTATCACAAACCAAAAAAATAGGTATGCTAAATCTGGTTGTTATGAGTTCCTCTAAGAATCGAATCACATCTTGTGCTCAATAATTCTTTGTGGCTATGGCTTCGATCCATCTAGAATTAATTAGTAGAAGTAAGCACAAATTTATGGATTTTTGAGGAATTTAGGTTGATGATGCCAATGAATTCTAAACCTCATTAGTATAATGGACTTCTTTTAACAATTAACTGTAATGGCATTATTATGTGTACTTATCTTTTAAATAGAGATTAGCATTTGTGGTATGTCATCACATGAGTGTGAGCATTCTTAAAAACTATTGGCCAATAGTAGCCCATTTTCAAGATCTTGTGGGATGTGGTATTCCTAGAAGGATGACCACTACCTATTTTATGATGCAATTTTTCTAAAATTTATTTATTTTCCTTTGCAGATACACAACTAAGGTAAATACCTTCATAGTTTATTCTATAGAGAACCCCCTTCTTAATAATATAATGAGCATATTTAAGTATCAAAGCTCTCATTCATTCTATATTAATACTCAGGGAATAAGTACCTATAAGTAAATATTGTATTATATCAGTATACCTCTTTAATGATGATATGTGTGTTATTCCCAAAATTTGTAACTTGTTTTTGTGGACAATCTACTAATCATTTTGGTCTTACAGACCAAAACTCTCTCTTCTCTTTCTCAAGAATGTTCTGAGAAATTAAGTTTTCTAAATACTCAAGCCATTTCTTCCAAGGAAGCCATAGGTTTAATAGGTAGGCCTTCTTCAAATGAATTTCAAAACACTTAAGGCTTTTCTTTAGTGTTTTGGGAATGCTTCTATGCAAAGTTTTGTTCAAAATACTTAACAGTGGGCTTTAAAGAAATAGAATGAACCACTTTGTGTTAGGGTGTGGAGCTAAAAGCTTCACCTCATTGCAAACAGGCGAAGGAGGAGGTTTTTGAAAATAAGCAGTCTCCAGCGTTGGCAGACCACACCGACGTCGATCAGGAGACACAGAAGGGAAACTGACATCGGCAGAGGATCGGCCGGTGTCGATCACCTCCAGGAGGGTAGGGACCGACGTCGATCACCTGTAGCGATCAGAACTGCTGTTGATGAACAGTCAGTTAAGTGAACGCAAAGTTTGCATGTGAAGACCAGTTCGAGTCTTTGAGCCACCCGTCTAATTTTAGTGTATGCATGAGATCTATATGAGAGACTCATGGGCTGTATTGTTAAGTGGAGAATTTGGAGAAGAGCTATGTGAAGCTTGGAGAGTTCTTCCCATGGTGGAATCAAGTAGGATTCCCCATGTGTGTTTAAGTAAGATCAGGTTTGATTTGTAGGGGTGTATGGATGTGAGGTTCAGAAAGGAGATCAACGCGGGGACGTTAGATTCAAGGTGACAGCAATACATCAACAGGATCATGGAGAGATCTACTTGGAGTACGGTTGTGTACTCGATTGTACAGATGTGCAATGAGGTGAACAATAGCTTGTGTTAGCTGTGTGTTGTGACCTATGAGAGAAGATTACTCTGGAGGGAAGTTTACTCTAAGCCCACGAAGTGGAAGAAAGAGTGCCACCTCTTTGTTGTAGATTCCTTTGTAAAGAGTTGAATATAATTGTATATTGCCTCTCATGTTCTGTGTGTTTTCTCATTGATGATTATTTGTTCTTCTGGATTCTGCATGTTTAGTTGCTTATACATTGGTAATCATGTGTGCTCTTAAATCTGACAAGTTGTGTCAGAGCTTTGGGGAGTTTCGGTCCTATCAATTGGTATCAGAGCGAGGTTGGACCTTCACAGAGCGAGCTTGACTAACAAATGGCCCAGATCTGTTAAGTGTTTGTTGATTACAGGTTACTTACAGGGGTTGCTGTTTGAGTGGGAGTATAGCAAGGCAGAAGAATGGAGAAAATTCAAGCACAGGGTTAGCACCACAAGGAGTGTGGTGGGTTGTCTTCAAGTGGGAGCTTGAAGAGGAATACAAGCCAGGATATAGATTAGACAGAGTACTGGTATGGGTACAGGTGTAGCTCTTTATCTCCAAGTGGGAGATTGTTAGGGTGTGGAGCTAAAAGCTTCACCTCATTGAAAATAGAAGAAGGAGGAGGTTTCTGAAAGTAAGCAGTCTCCGGCGTCAGCAGACCACACCAACGTTGGTCAGGAGACGCAGAAGGGAAACCAACATCGACAGAGGATCGGTCGGCGTCGGTCACCTCCAGGAGGGCAGGGACCGACGTCGGTCACCTGTAGCGGTCAGAACTATTGTTGATGAATAGTCAGTTAAGTGAATGTGAAGTTTGCATGTGAAGACCAGTTCGAGTCTTTGAGCCGCCCATCTAATTTTAGTGTATGCATGAGATCTATATGAGAGACTCATGGGCTGTATTGTTAAGTGGAGAATTTGGAGAAGAGCTATGTGAAGCTTGGAGAGTTCTTCCCATGGTGGAATCAAGTAGGATTCCCCATGTGTGTTTAAGTAAGATCAGGTTTGATTTGTAGGGGTGTATGGATGTGAGGTTCAGAAAGGAGATCAGCGCGGGGACGTTAGATCCAAGGTGACAGCAATACATCAGTAGGATCATGGAGAGATCTACTTGGAGTACGGTTGTGTACTTGATTGTACAGATGTGCAATGAGGTGAACAATAGCTTGTGTTAGTTGTGTGTTGTGACCTATGAGAGAAGATTACTCTGGAGGGAAGTTTACTATAAGCCCATGAAGTGGAAGAAAGAGTGCCACCTCTTTGTTGTAGATTCCTTTGTAAAGAGTTGAATATAATTGTATATTGCCTCTCATGTTCTGTGTGTTTTCTCATTGATGATTATTTGTTCTTCTGGATTCCGAATGTTTAGTTGCTTATACATTGGTAATCATGTGTGCTCTTAAATCTGACAAGTTGTGTCAGAGCTTTGGGGAGTTTCGGTCCTGTCACTTTGAATCATTGAATCACTAAACCCTACCTTGACAAGGTTTAAAGGGTTAACAAGTTCAAAGGTTCAACAACTTTGGTAGACTTAAATAAAGGAGGGATTTGAAGATTTAAGATTTAACTTTGAACCATTTGAACCTTGCCTTCGCAATGTTTAAGGCTTAATGGGTTCAATAAAGTCTGAAAGACTTAAAGAAAAGAAGGCTTCAAAGAATGAAGATTGAAATTTGAACCATTGAACCTTGAACCAAAAGAGTTCATGGTTCAATGGGTTCAAAGGTTCAATGACTTAGATAGACTTGGAAAATTTAGTGAGTTCAACACATCAAAAGAAATCAAAGAATTAAAATTAAATTATTGAGCCATTGAACTTCAAACCAAAAGAGTTCAAAGTTCAAGGTTTAATGAGTTTGATAAGTTAGATGGACTTTGAGAATAAAAGGCCTTAAAATAAAGAGAATGAATCATCAAACCCTTGAACCTTGAACCTAAAAGGTTTAATTTTAAAAGGTTTGACAGGTTCAAAGAGTTCAAATTTCAAGTAGAAGCTTTGAGTGAATGAAGAAAGTGGAAGATTCTAAAAATAAGTTCAAAGGGATGGTTCAACTGAAGAAGAAAAGGTGAGAAAATGTAGCCCTTTATGAAACATTAAACCTTTGAACCATTGAACTTTGAACCTAAAGAGTTCAAGGTTCAAGGTTCAAAGAGGTTCAAAGGGACCAGTGACATCCCCGTGGATGTCAATTTTAAGGTAATGGAATAACCATTGATTTTTAAAAGATCTAAGAATAAGCCCCGTGACCAAGTGTAGAAAGGAGCTGATGAGGCAGCTGAAAGCAAGAATATATCCCCAAGAGCTCAGACTGATAAGAAAAGACAAAACACAAAAAGGAAAGGAAGAACGACTATAGGAAAACAATAAATATTTGTAGGAGAGTTATTTCAAGTAAGTGGAATAGTCTACCAGGTGAACATTAGAGAATAAAAATATTCAAAGGCGCAACCTATTTTTCTACATTTGATTAAAGGTAAATGGATAGCTGCATAAATATATAAAAGAAGACCAAATGACCCATGCCAAAGAAGGGACTGAGTTAATTAAATACACCAAAGTCAAGACCAATGCCATGTTCTAGCATGGCTCTATCACAGATAATGAACGCATTTAATTCAGCATGGGCCATCTTTATGAAAACAAGTGCCCAAGGCTTTCTAAGATGTCTATATATTGTAATATCCCATTTTGTATAGGGGAGATCTCTCAGTTATTAGAAGTAAAGCTCTACCCAAATTGAAAGACAATCCTGAGACTTTGAGCTCAGACTGTTAGTCATATTTTGTTAAATTAATGAGAAAGCAAGTAACCTTTCAGACTTTGTGATGGAATAACCTTGTGTCTTTTAGAAAATTTTTCTTTTGTCTATTTCCTAATTGTAGTCTTGTCTATCTAATCAAATAACTAGAACAAGTGGAAGTAGGTTGGAAGATGTCCTAAAGCTAACTGTGGGAGACTTTGTGCTGCCATAATTGCCTTCAGTTTGTGTCTTATGTAAAAGATACAACAAAGACTTTGAGATCTCTTTATCCTTCATGATCTTTTACTGTGTTGTAGTTTTAAGTGCAAACTTTAAGCTACGTTTAATCCTATTGTGTTCCTTTTTCCTAATTAGTATGATAAATAACTAAAACTTTATGTTTTAGTTTGTTTCTTGTGGTTGTTGTTTCTACCCTAGGAGAGCCCTGATGTTTGTTGAATATCACTTCTAAAATAAGAGAAGTGTCCTTTTTAGTAATTGCATCAAAATTCTCCTCTATTATATGAACATCATCTCTAAAATAAGAGAGATGGATGGTATGATTTCACCCCTATGTATATTTTCAGCAAATATATAGTATAATATAGTAGTTTAATAGGGAACCTCCCTTTGCTGAGAGGAGAGATTTATCTCTTGGTGATGTGGTAAACCCACACACTCTACTATATAAATCTCCTTATGTTGTGGTTGATGTACCTATTTTTCCATCAGTCAATTGGTGACAAAATATTCACCCAATAGTTTTTGGTGACTTTGTTGGGGAAGAACAAATATCTTGAATCCTCAAGCTCTAAACTAAAGTAGTTCTAGTTCCTTCCCATATCTATTTTACACTCTGGCAGACCCACCATAAACATGAAGCCAAAGAGCTCAAGGTATTGTTGACCCTATATTTGAGCTTGTGTGGCAGAGTCATTTTGATCTTTCCCCTCCACAAACTCTCCTTCAATGAACTAGGAGTTTTCCTCCTACTAACATCAGGTCACCAATACCAAGCAAAGCTACTTTTTCCTCTACTAGCAGATCCTTATCCATACATATCCCACAGAGATTTATTATCCCTCCTTTCAACATCCATATCATGGTAGTCCAAGGCCCCTGGGGTAATACTTTTGGTCCAATAAATTTTACCCCACCTCTACATGAGCTACCCCGTATCTCAAGGAAAAATTTCCCCAAGTTCTATGGTGATGGGAAGGTTCATCCTGATGAACATATTATAGCCTTTTACATAGCCTATGGAGTGATAGGTGTGGAGTATGAGGATATAGAAATTAGGATATTTGTAGAAACATTACAAGGTGTTGTTGTAGACTAGTTTTATCACTGGCAGGCCCAGACTGTGACTGACTAAAACACCCTCAAAGCCAAATTTGAAGCAAGGTTCAAGCCTACAGAAGATGCACATGCCCTATTGGCTTAGCTCAAATAGATGAATAAGGAGCCTCATGAACCTATGAGGGACTTCATAGCTAAATTTGACAAGCTAAGAAATAGGATTCCCATAATTGCTTAGCTAACACTAGAAAATCTCAAATGCTTCTTCATAAACTCTCAGCTTCTTGAAGTGAGTTTCTTGTTGAGGCAAGCTGGCCACATAAACCTTGATACAGCTCAAGATTTGGCCACTGAGGTTGAAGATGACCTTATCTTGGTTGGAAAGATAAGAAGAGATCCTAACAGGATTAAATCTTCTTCATCTCCTAAATATTCATCTACAAGCACCACTGATCTTATGGTGCAACAACTAGAAAATGAGTTGCTAGCTCTCAGAAAGCAAATGACACAAGGGATTTATACTCCTTCATACCAAGATATACCAAGGAGGACTTTTCCCAATCAATCATATTAAGTCAATGCTACTAGAAATCAAGGGCAACCAAATCATCCACCTCCCTCATAGGGGAATCTTAGCATTGAAGCAGCGCTAGGTAACTCAGTAGTTGATTATCTTGAAATTGAATTTAATTTTTTGTTCCAACCTGAGTTGAACCAAGAAGATGATGCTGATATCTTTGTAGAAAACTAAGAGGAATCAACTAGCAACTCCAATATTGGATTCTTGAATTACCAAGATGAACCTAGAGCCAAAGGTGAAGCATTTGACAGATCATATGCAGTATTTACCCAGTCCTAGAACCAATCAACTCAACAAGATGATAAAGTAAAAATAGGAGAAGAGCCACACCCATTAATTTAAATTACTAAATGGGCCACTTCACTACCTTTCCAATGAAAGGATCTGGTGAGCAACAAAAAAGTAAGTACCTCAAATGTTCCTTCATCTTCTACTTCAAATTCACAGACCAGTCCTACGCCTAGTAAAACCCAAATCAATGGACCACCTTCCTCTATCTCAAATTCATTTCAGTCATTTGATATAATTGACCATGTTAAGAAAGCCAAAATTCAAATTTCTTAGTTTGAATTCTTGCAATCTAATCCTGAGCTGTTGGATAGGCTAGTTCAATGTGTAAAAAATAAAACCATCCTTGCAGGACAAGAAATTTTGGAAATGATTTATGTTCCCCCAAAGAAAGTGTCTACTCAAAATAATCTTATGATTACTCCTCCAGCTACTCCTGGGAAGACAAACCCATTTTATGTCTCCTTGTTTATAAACAATCATCAGCTGAATAATTACATAATTGATTCTAGCACATCTGACAATGTCATGCCTTCCAAGGTGGTAGAATCTCTTAGCCTCACACTAACTAAGACCTTTGGGAGATGTTTCTCAATGGAAAATAAATAGGTTCCTCTACTAGGAAATATTAAAGATGCTCAATTTGCATTTGTGGCCTTCCCAAATAAGGAATTAAAATGACAGTTCTGGTGGCTGACGTCCTAGCCTCCTACAACATTCTTCTTGAGTGAAATTTTTGCAAAGATGTTAGTGGAGAATTAAGCATGAACCTATCTAAGGTGAGGATCCTTGTTAAGGGCATCATGCATAAATTGATTCTTGAGAAAGAATAAAAGTACATTATTACTTGAACTTCAATCCCTAAAGCTCAAATTCTTTTTGAGTCTTTAATCATGGGTAATTACTTCTTGACTACTAAAGACATCCATATTTTTGTAGACAAAAGCTTACAAAGTGACAATCTATAAAATTTAGATAAAACATTAGAAGGTTTAGTAGGGCACAATATAGATGAAAAAGGATCTTTCCTTTTTGACAAATAAAAATCTAAGAAAAGATCAGAATCTTATGATGTCTAGATTCTAGAATTTGATGGTAGCAATGCTTCAACTAGTTCAGAAGCTAGAGTTATTTTAATATCTCCTCAAGGAGATATTTTTCCATACACATATAAGTTTCAATTTATCAACACCAACAATACTTTTGAATATGCATCATTGCTACTTGGATTAAAGGCCACCCAAGATAAAGTCATCAAAATCCTTCATGCAAAAGGGGATGCTAAGCTAGTGGTTTGTCAGTTGAGGAACCTGTATCAAACTAAAAATTAAATATTGTGGCATTACCACAATCTAATGTGGCACTTCATTGAGATATTTGATGCTTTCAGTATTTCTACCATGCCCAGAGAATTCAACAATCATGCAGATGCGTTGGCCATCTCTATAACTCTCTTGCTACCTCACAAAGACTTCAAAGAAGATAGGTACACTATTGAGTTGGTCTTTTGACCAAACATACCTGATAATGTAGACCATTGGTAGGTGTTCAATGGTGATAACCAAATCATTGATTTTTGGGAACAAAGAGATATCTTTAAAAAGCTTCATTTTGAAGGTAGTGAATCCTCTACCTATCATGAATCAACTCTAAAAACAAATTCAAAAGTTGATGATGAGTACCTTCAGCTCAAAGGGAATAAAATTACAAAAGGATTAGTTTCTCTTGAGAAACTTTTTGACAAGCATGATAGGTTTGTCAAGGACCAACAAATGGATTCAAAATCCTCCAAGGATTTTTATCAAATAAATTTGGGTTCAGAGGGTAATCCAAAGATGGTCAACATCAGGAATTGTTGTACCCCTGATGAAAAACTCAAATTCATCACTCTGCTTTACCATTACATTAATTTTTTGGCATATTTTTTATGATGATCTGAAACTATTCAGACCTAAAGAAATCTAGCATGAGATTCCTCTCGATATTGGATCGTTACCTCACAGGCAAAAATAATGGTAGTACAATCCCAAGATATCAGGCATGATTTTGTCTGAAATATAGAAAGTGCTGAATGCAAGGATTATTTTTTCAATCCATCATTCCACTTGGATTGTGAATATAGTCCCTATAAGAAAGAAGAATGGAAAAATTCACCTATTTGTTGATTTTAGAAATATAAATCAGTCATTTTTAAAGGACAACTATCCCTTACCCATCATGGATCAGCTGCTATAGACAATGACTGGCACTAAGATGTTATCAATTCTAGATGGCTTTTCAAGATATAATCAAGTGGAATTTGGTGAAGTAGACCAACATAAAACTACCTTCACAACACCTTGGGGCACTTTTTCATATCGAATAATGCCATTTGGCTTAAGCAATGCTAGTGCCACTTTCCAAAGAGCAATGGATCTTGCTTTCTGAAATGAAATGGGTAAGTTCATTATGGTCTACCTAGATGACTTGATAGTCTTTTCTAAGCATCGTCCTGATCATGTGCATCATCTACAATAAGTGCTGGAGTAATGTAAGCAGAATGGTATTTCTCTTAATCCCAAGAAATTGATTTTTGAGATCATAGAAGGTAAAATTCTCAGTCACACTGTATCCTTAGAAGGCATAAAGATTAACCTAGAGAGGGTCAAATCCATTCAAGATCTTGCTCTTCCTACTGGTAAGACTACAGTTCACTCTTTCTTTGGAAAGGTGAATTTTTTTTAAGGTTCACCACCAAATTTGTAGAGAAGACTCACTACATTGTCAATATGATGAATGGAAAAGCTACTTTTAGCTAGACTAAAGAAAGCAAATCAACATTCAAAGACATCAAGGAAGCTATCACCCATGCCCCAATCCTAGTTTGTCCTGATTACACCAAAGATTTTATAATGTACAGCTATGCTTCTGAGCATACACTTTCAACCATCTTGATTTAGTAGAACAAAGAAGGTGTGGAATCTCTCATCTCCTTGATGAGCTATCCTCTTAAAGCTCATGAGTTAAAGTACTTAAACATGGAGAAGCATGCTTATTCCATAGTCAAGGTAGTAAAGCATTTTAGATTTTATATCTTGAATTCATATACTATCATTCTAGTGCATGATACAATAGTGAAATCTATCTTAACTTAGCAAGAGTTTAGCACTAAAAGGGGCAATTGGATTTCTAAGATTTAAGAATTTGATCTAGATATCAAACCTACCAAGCTCATGAGAGGAAAGGGTCTCTACCAATTGATTGCTGATAACACACCAAAGGAGACAAGGTATGAATAAATCAAAGTAGAAGACATGCCAATAGTTCTCTTTGTCACCACTATGAATGAGTGGTATTTAAATATGGCTCATTTCCTTACCTATGTTGAGTGTCCTACTCACCTATGTCATAAAGAAAATAGGACTGTTAATTTGAAACCTACCAATTTTGTCTTATGGGACAACGGCCTATATAAGAGGAACCTTAATAGAGTGTTCCTCTACTATGTGGATAAGGCTCAGTAGAATAAACTTATAGAGTCCTTCCACAATTTGGCTTGTGAAGGACATTTTTCTACCCATGTGACTACCCATAATATTTTATGAGCTAGGTATTATTGGTCTACTCCGTTTCAAGATTCATATGCTTGGGTGCGTAGATGTGAACTATGTCAATAATTCATTGGCAAACCCAAGTTGGTTGTGTTTCCTCTCAAGCCTATGGTAATAGAAGAGCCATTTCAACAATGGGGAATCACTTTCATTAGCACTATAAATCCTTCCTCAAGTGATGGACATGATTATGTCCTTATAGCCATAGATTACTTCACCAAATGGGTGGAAGCCATTCTAGTCAACCATGCTACTTTAGAAGTAGTGTGTAATTTCCTCAAGAAAAACATAATTTCCAGGTTTGGAGTCCAACCAAGATTGTAATAGGCAATGAAGCCTATTTCTCTTCTCATGAGATTACTCAGTTTTGTTACTTTTATGGGATTATTCTCTCCCATTCTTTTGACTATTACCCACAAGGAAATGGTCAAGCAGAGTCAAGCAACAAGAACCTAGTGACCATTATCAGGAAGCTGGTAGATGAAAATCAAAGAACTTGGCATAAAGCATTACTTGACACTTTATGGGTAGACAAGATTATGCCTAAGAGAGTAATTGGTATGTCCCCTTTCCAACTTCTTTATGGTCTGAATGGAGAGATAACAATCACCCTAGAATTTCTAGCATTAAAAGTAGAGAAGGCAGTAGAAGATTCAACATTTGAAAGTTCCATTGACAAAAGGATCATGTGCATGACCAAACTTAATGAGAAAAGAAATATGGTGGTGGATTGAATTACTGCACATCAAAATCTAGTGAAGAGACTCTTTGACCAAAAGGCAAAGATCCATGATTTTTGGATTAGAGATCGAGTCTTGTTGTGGGACAAGAAGAGAGACCCAAAAGGGATGCATGGAAAATTTGATTCCTTGTGGAGAGGCCCATTTACCATTCATCATGTAATTGGTGAAAATATTTTTTTTCTAGAATACTAAGACGGAACACCATTTTCTTTGCCTCATAGTGGGTAGCATCTGAAGCACTTCAATCCTTGAAGCATCAAATAAGTCCATTCATATATATGTACATTTGTATAGTCTTTCTTTGTCTTATGTTTTTCATTTGTTTTTGGCATCATTTGGTTTTTGGTACCTTTCTTTTTGGGTGAGCATGACTCTGTAGCCCAATGGTAGAGATGAAGGCACTGA
This sequence comes from Torreya grandis, assembly GCA_037957365.1. Classification (NCBI taxonomy): domain Eukaryota; kingdom Viridiplantae; phylum Streptophyta; class Pinopsida; order Cupressales; family Taxaceae; genus Torreya; species Torreya grandis. The sequence continues at coordinate 1,249,968 of JARHVA010002854.1, forward strand.
GATTCTAGTTTCTACTCCTTTCGATTGTTTCTATTTTCGATCAATGGAAGTTCCCTAACTAGAGCCAACTATTGTTTCTAAAATATATCACTTGTTTTTATGGACAACCTACTAATAATTTTGTTCCTATAGAACAAAACTCTCTCTTCTCTTTCTTAAGAATGTTCTGAGTAATTAAGGTTTTCCAAATATTCAAGCCTTTTCTTTTAAGGAAGCTGCAAGTTCAATAGGCAAGCCTTCTTTAAATAAATTTCAAAACACTTAAGGCTTTTCCTTAGTGTTTTGGGAATGGTTCAATGCAAAGTTTTGTTCAAAATACTTAACGATAGGCTTCAAATAAATATAATGAACCACTTTGAACCATTGAACCATTGAACCCTACCTTTGCAAGGTTCAAAGGTTTAACGAGTTCAAAGGTTCAATGACTTCAGTGGACTTAAAGAAAGGAGGGTTTTGAAGATTTAAGATTGAACTTTGAACCATTTGAACCCCACCTTTGTAAGGTTCAAGGCTCAATGGGTTCAATAAAGTCTAGAAGACTTAAAGAAAAGAAGGCTTCAAAGAATGAAGATTGAACTTTAAACCATTGAACCTTGAACCAAAAGAGTTCATGGTTCAATGAGCTCAAAGGTTCAGTGACTTAGATAGACTTGGAAAATCTAGAGAGTTCAACACTTCAAAATAAATCAAAGAATTAAATTTAAATCATTGAGCCATTAAAATTTAAACCAAAAGAGCTCAAAGTTCAAGGTTTAATGAGTTTGATAAGTTTGATGGACTTAGAGAACAAAAGGCATTAAAAGAAAGAGAATGAATCATTGAACCCTTGAACCTTGAATCCAAAAGGTTCAAAAGGTTCAAAGGTTTGACAAGTTCAAAGAGTTCTAAGCAGAATCTTCGAGCGAATGAAGAAAGTGGAAGATTCTAGAAAGAAGTTCAAAGGGATGGTTCAACTGAAGAAGAAAAGGTGAGCGAATGTAGCCCTTTATGAAACATTAAACCTTTGAACCATTAAACTTTGAACCCAAAGAGTTCAAGGTTCAATTTTCAAAGAGGTTCAAAGGGACCAATGATGTCCCCGTGGATGTAAATTTTAAGGTAATGGAATAACTATTGATTTTCCAAAGATCTACAAATAAGCTTAGTGACCAAGTGCAGAAAGGAGCTGATGAGCCAACTAAAAGCAAGAATATAGCCCCAAGAGCTTAGATTGCTAATAAAAGACAAAACATGATAAGGAAAGGAAAATGACTATATAAAAACTAGAAATATCTATAGGAGAGTTATTTCCAGTAGGTGGAACAGTCCACCAGATAGACATGAGGGAACATAAATATTCAAAGGCACAACCTATTTTTCTACATTTGATTAAAGGTAAATGGATAGCTACATAAATATATAAAAGAATACCAAATGACCCATGCTGAGGAAGGGACATTTAAGTTAATTTATAACACCAAAGTCAAGACCGATGCCCTATTCTAACATGGCTCTTTCACTTATAATCAATGCATTTAATTCAGCATGGGCCATCTTTATGAAAATAAGTACCCAAGGCTTTCTAAGATGTCTATATATTGTAATCTCCCATTTTTTATAGGGGATATCTCTCAATTATTAGAAGTGAATCTCTACCCAAATGAAATACAATCCTGAGACTTTGAGCTCAGACTGTTAGTCATATTTTGTTAAATGAATGAGAAAGTAAGTAACCTTTTAGACTTTGTGTTGGAATAAGCTTGTGTCTTTTAGGAAATTTTTCCTATGTCTATTTCCTAATTGTAGTCTTGTCTATTTAATAAAATAAATAGAACAAGTGGAAGTAAGTTGGAAGATGTCCTGAAGCTGACTGTGGGAGACTTTGTGCTGCCATAATTGCCTTTAGTTTGTGTCTTGTATAAAGGATACAAGAGAGACTTTGAGATCTCTTTATCCTTCATGATCCTTTACTGTGTTGTAGTTTTAAGTGTAAAATTTGAGCTACATTTAATCCTACTATGTTCCTTTTTACCAATCAGTATGAGAAATAACTAAAACTTTATGTTTTAGTTTGTTTCTTTTGGTTGTTGTTTCTACCCTGGGAGAGCCCTGCTGTTTGTTGAATGTCACTTCTAAAAGAAGAGAAGTGTCATTTTCAGTAATTGCATCAGAATTCTCCTCTATTATATGAACATCATCTCTAAAAAAAGAGAGATGGATGGTATTATTTCACCCCTATGTGTATTTTCAGCATATATATAGTATAATATAGTAGTTTAATAGGGAACCTCCCCTTGCTGAGAGGAGAGATTTAGCTCTTGGTGATGTGGTAAACCCACACACTCTACTATATAAATATGCTTATGCTGTGGTTGATGCACCTATTTTTCCATCAATCAGTTGGTGATAAAATATTCACCCAATAATGTGGATCTAGTTCCATCATAGGCTAAATAATGACTTAACCTTGAATTATCTTTGCAATCTTAATCTTTACATCAAATTATTGGATCTTGGACATCCATTTTCCTTGATATTCCCCTAATTCATTATGTTATAAGGTGATCTTGATAGAAGGATTAGATACAATGGCAATGGTTTTATTCCTCAAAATGTAATGTTGAAATTTAGTCACTACTTTGACAAGGGATAAACTATATTTGTCAATCATAGAGTATTTGAGATTTACATATTTTAGATTTATGCTCATGAACACAATTGGATGCTCAGTTTTATCTTCCTTCTACATTATGAAAGTATTAATTGTATGTTACAAAGTGAATGAATACAGGTAGAAATATTTCATGAAATCTAGGTTGATTAATATTGGAGTGTGTAATATTGCATCTTTAATGTTTTAGAAGGAATTTTGGGCTTCATAAATCCATTTTATTTTGGCATCCTACTTGAGCATGGCATTTAGAGACATAAAAGTTTCTACAAATCCTAAGATTAACTTCCTTAAAAATTTAATCTTTCCAAAGAATGATTTAATCTCTTTTTTGTTGTTTGGTGGTGAGATCCTTAAAATTCCTTGAATTCTATAGGGATCAATGGTGACCGCATCCTTGGTGATGATGTGTCTTAAGATCTTGGCTTCAGTGACTCCAAATATTCTCTTCTTTATGTTTAATGAAACACCAAACCTTCTACATCTCTTGAATATGGACTGTAGGTGGCCTATATGATCATTCTTATTCTTTGAAAACATCGTAAGATTATTGATGTAGATGATTATGAATTTTCCTATCATTCCTTTGAATGCATGATCCATAACATGTTAAAATGTTATCTCACATTTTTTAGGTCAAATTACACCCATTTATATGCATATATTCCATATTTCATGGTAAATGTTGTCTTCATTATGTCTTCAAATTGCACCAGTACTTGATTATATCCTAAAAATCCACCCAAGAAGGACATCATTTTAGAACCACTTTCTATATATGTCACCTCATCTAGAGAAGGGATGGATAATTTTCCTTTCTATAAGCCTTATTCAGGTTCTTAAAATTCACACATAGTCTAATCTCACCATTTTTATTTCTTACTAGGATTAAATTGGCAACCTAGGTATAATGTCTCAATGGAAAGATGATTTTTGTTCTTAATAGCTTCTCCACTTCTCTCTAGATGAGAGGCTCTAGAATAGGATTGACTAATCTTTGCCTTTGTCTGAATGGATTATGATTTAGATTCAAGGGAATAATATGAGTAATGACCTATAGGTCATATACTTTCAAATCCTTATATGTCCAAGCAATGACATATTTTTAATAGATGACTAAATCCTTTATTCATTGTCTCTATTCTAGGGTTTAGTTGAGATTGACATTAACATAGCATGGGTTATGTTCATCTCCCAAATTTTCTCTTTTCAAATCTAATTTAATGACCTTGGACTATCTAAGCTACTGAGCTTGAGGGTCTATGTCAAAGGACCTTTCTAAAGGGACCAACCTAACTGGGATGTGTTTTTTTTTGAGTTGGAGAATACCCCCCATGTTTGATTATTCTTAACAAAGGTGATTAATACCGTTGTCATTTATTATTTGGGACTCAAATTCCCTTGAATTGGTTAGAAACTAAATAATTTTTTGGTCATCATCCAAAACTTGGAAATTTTCTACATTACCAAAAATAGAGGTACAAGGCACTAATTAAATGGAGAACATCTTTACCTTAGATTCTTGGAGGGGATTGATATCAATAGAAGTAGTAACTAATGAATCGATAGATTGATTTTTCTCTCTAAGAAGGGCTACTATGTTGAAAGCTTCAAAGCTTTCAATCAAGTCTCATGTTTTATGCTTGTATCTTCTCAAATAAGATAACTTGTATTAATATTTTTTTATGACATGGTTCACTACTAGCTCTAAGTCACCAAATACTAGTATTTGATTTACACTATTCTTAAGTGAAAATTGTAATCCCAGAATCAAATCCTTATACTTAGCTCTTGTATTCATGCATGTAAATTACAATCTATATGATTCTAAGAAATTTTTTTCTTGTGGATCAATAAACTTAATTATTATGCTTGATTCTTGATTGGATCTAGCACCATCAAAGTGTAAAGTCCATAGCTATTTGGAACCCTTGGGTTCTAGCTTCTATACTTGATTTTGAGTAGTAAAAGTGTAAACACCAAGGCTAAGAAACTCATAATTTACCTATTCATTATTGACATTATATTCCATGATGGGATACTTCATTCTCAGATTTTTATCAATTTTAATTTGATTTACAACTCCTCTTCATGGAAACCATATATGAGAAAATTATATAGAGAGATATTTGTTAAGCATTTTGGACCAATCTTTACTTAGTAGTAGTCTGTATCCTTTAGGTATGTATACCACCAAGATATCAATGGTGATCTGAACACATTATTCAAATTCTACTTAGATATGCATGTCCCTCAATTCACCAACTATAGGCACCATTATCTTATCCAATTGTGAAACTATCCTCTTTGAAGGGCTTGGCATCAAACTAGGCTTTTAACATATGGAAGTAGGCATGATAGTTTTATAAGATATAGAATCAACTAAATAACTATTAATATTCTTATCGAATGCCATGATAGTTAGTAAAAAATGTGGAACTTTTGGCTTGGTCTTGTAGATAACATTGGTGTTAGATGCTTTTGATTTATTCATAGATGCTTTTGCTTTCTCCATAGTGTCTTCCCTATAATAGACTTATAGAGAAACTCATTTTTTTTGGTAATTTGAGCTAACTCATGAAGAGTTATATTTTGTTTGATCTTATTCATGTCTTTGACAATGTTATATCATCCCTTGTCAAGTTCCTCCTTAGTATGAGGTTGATCACTCCCTCTCAGAGGAGGTGGATTATTGTCATCTTTAGGATTGGGAAAAATTGTAGTAGTACTTGGAGGAGTTGATATTATGAGTGGCTACCCATTCCTTAGATTTTAGCCACCTTTATAGAATTAATAGAAAGCATGAAATTCATCTATGTTGTCCTCTAGCTCATTTTCATCTTCACCTAGAAAGGGAAACTCATGAGTTTCAAAGAACATGATAGTGCTTGAAGAGATAGGATCTAGATGATGTTCTGATAGATCATGCATCTGATCTTGTCTAACCAACTCTCTTTGAAATATTTCAAATGCTATAAAATATTTAATGTAGTTGACCTCACCATGCTCAAAAGTATTATGAATTCTATACCAATTAGGAAGAGCCATTTTTTCCATGTTGATCTCTAGAAACTTATTAGGCCACTCCATATTATTTGTAGCCGTTTTGAATGGTTGGTTATATCTCTAAAATCTAGTGTTCTAATTACTAATTGGGCATTGGTGGTACCCATCCTCCTTTGAATATTTAAGAAATCATTACTCATATTTTGAACCATTTTTTGAATAGAATCTAGTTATGCCTTTATAAAGTTAGTACCATGTAAAACAATAATAGAAGGCATAGTTGATTATTGATTCTATTGGTAAACATTACCTAATGTATGATTATTTCAAAATATAAAATTTAGCTATGTTATCTATGTTAATGGAGGTAGTGTGTAGAGCTAGATCTGATTGAATGATAAGACATTATGCTTTATGTGTGGAATCAGATTTAGTACTAGGAAGATGGTGTTGACATTAACTATGATAGGTATCTATGGATTGTGATATCTATCTATATTAATTTCCTCTTCATATGCTAAAGCCAAATTATTTACTGTAGCTACTCTTCTCAAAAGCATAACAATGATTTGGTTCAAAGCATTAATGTATATTTTTAATGCTAATGCATTTTTGGTTTGTACCTTGGGGTCAACCAGTTATACATGTTTTAAAACCATGCATTAAAAGCCAAAATAGGTTGATTAGGCTCTCTATTTATGACGGTGAAATGCTGATGTACCAAACTAGGATTATTAACCTATCTAAATTGTGTAAGAAATTTAGCTTGACACTCATCCCAAGAAGTGATGGAGTTCTCCATTGGATTTAAATACCAATCATAAACAACATACATTAATGTAAAAGGGAATAATATTCATGCTACATATTCATGAATAACATTCATTAATCTTAAAGTAGCATTAAAAGATTTGATGTGTTTCTCTATTATCCCTGCTCTTAAGGAAGAAAAGGATGGTAAGTACTTTTTAGAATTCCTAGGTAAATCATGCACATCACATACAATGGTAATAATAGATCCAAATAACCAAGGCGGTTGTTGATCCATTCACTAATTAATAGGTAAAGGATTCCCTATGGGTAAGGGATTCCTTATTGGAGGAGGTGGATTATTATGAACTAGGGTTGTTGGTAATAATAATATTTCTAGGCCTTTTATGATTCGACAAAGGTGAAACTAGAAAACCAGCATGGGAATTATATTTGGTCACTCTCCTAGGTGAATCTAGTATAACTCTATGTAAATAAAAATTAATATTATCGATGGTTAGTCCCTTATTCTAGCACTAATGAAACTATTGATGTAGTTTTTCTGCACACCATAGTTAATGAGGTATCCTCTAGAATTTTAGGATCTCAATGTAGGTAAAATAAATCTAGGGCATAAATCACATGTATGTGGTTTAAAAATTCTATTGATGGAATAGCTAGTAGGGTATGTAGGTTGTTGACAAGGTTTTTTTGATGAAGGTATGGTTCCTAAATAGTAGTGAATTACTACATGATCTGGATGGGTGGTTGGTTACTAATCTAAAGTGGGTAGATATAAAAAATGCAAAAAAGAGGGAAAGGTAAAGTATAAAAGAAGACTCTATGGTTTTTAGTAATAACCTCTCTAACTTGTTTCTAAATGGACAAGTGCTTTCACAAGCTATGCCTATTACAATAAAATATTCCACACACATAGTCAGACATAGTTTATAAGTCTAAGGGTATACTAATATAGGAAACCCATAAGCCTCAATCAAAGGTTTCCACTTTTAGATAAATTGTTGCACACCCTTAATTAATATATTATGGATTGTGCTAATGAGGTATCTTTTATACACACACACAAAACTATATAAAAAAAAAACACTTATACACATTCAAAATTATGAATCAATCAACTTAATTTACAATAATCAATGTAATTTGATAATCCTTAAATAGATTTTACACATCTAATACTAGAATATCAATCAAGATAAGAAAGAATTCATTACAAATATTTCATACTAAGAATTATTAAATCATCAACCAAAAAAGATAAGCCTAATTACATAGAAATTAGAGAGAGAATACACAAACACATTTACTAGCAATCAAAATTGCTTGTGCTCCTCTATATTGAGAAATTTCCCACCCCCTCTAATTAGTGAAATACAATTTTTTAAATAGGCTTAGGGAAGGGGTTACCTCATCCTCCAAGTCCATCAAAAGTCATTACATGTGATAGTCAAAACATGAGTTCTAACAATGGTCAAAACAATATAAGAAGGGTAACTTTTACCATTATAGCTCAAATTGCATGAAAAATAAATATATGCATAACAATAACTTCTCTTATAGGTTATGAGAACAACATATCAAATAATTTAAGTTAGCTATTTATAATTAAACTTAAACATCTGTTAAGGACAAGTGCCCCTTTACCAATGCCTCAAAACCAAAATCATTACTTAGACTAACTTCTTGTTACTATCTATTACATGTTTTCCCTACCTTTAAAAAATAGAAAATTCCTTCAAAAGGATTTTTAGGGTATTTATCTTAAAATAATATGGTGTCAACTTAATCTTTGAGATGCCTAAGTAACTATAGTCTTCTCTTATTATACTACTAGATCTTCCTTTTTATATTCACTAACTAGACTAAGTCTAAGACCCATGTATTCTTTATTGGTTCATAATCCAACATGTCATGTCCATGTAGTAATATCCATGATGATCTATCCATTTAATTAGAACATGACCTCTATTGTCTTTGGACACATGTCCCTACTTTGTGATTTCTTAAAATAAAATCAAAGTCAATTATTACCTCCAAGCCCATGAGATCATGATAAGTGTCAATTTCTTACTAGATATGGGACCTTATAAAAGTTCCATTGATATCACAAAATTTAATATATATCTGTACAAATCAACATGGTTCATTGATCTTGAGATTATTTGAATCCAAATGGCTATCTTAAAATTGACATCTATGTGTTCATCATTTGATGTCTACATGACCGTCAATGATGTCTACATGACCATTAATATTTGAACCCCAATGGATAATTCTAAGCTTAATTTTGATGTCTATGTGAGTTTCATTTTATGTATATTTAAATATCTTTAATGTTTGCATGACCATTAATCTTTAAACCCTAATGGATAATTATCGAGCTTAATTTTGATATCTGTGCGACCATAATTTGATGTCCATGTGAACATCTTTAATGTTCACATGATCATTAATCTTTTAAAACCTCATTGGGAATATTTTATCCTCTTGGAAGCTCCATGGGTCTTTTTTTTTATTAACTTTGTTGACTCTAGAGAAGGGCCCATAGACCATTAATCTACCACTTGAGCTCTTGAGATGTTTCCACTTGGTATCCTCATGTATCTCTATAGGGATCCATTTGATCATAATAACATTACACCAAGATATATTATGACATCTTTGAATATATTTAGTTATAATAACATTACATAAAAATAGATTGGAAATCAATAACTATGGCCTTGTGTTTATAGCCTCAAAAGTTAACTCTTACCCAAGGTAAGTTAAGGTTGAGTTTAAACATGGAATGCGTTCAAAATAACCATAGGTGAGTTGAGCCTAACTCCATTTGATTTAAAATTTGTCAAGTAATTATGATTTTTAATTGATAGGTATGGCTCTCAAAGATATTTTGAGATATTTTGAAAGAGCTTGACAACTCATAAAGCCAATGATGAAAAGGCTTAGTATTTTGAATTTTAGAATTTATATTTTTAGATATTCATTAATTGTAAATGGATAATTTAGTTAAGAATTTAATTTTTTTAACTATTTGATTAATTTTTATTAACATTTTAGCTCTTTTAAGAATTGATCAAGTGCCCCACTTAATAGGTGCATAGGCCAAACTGATGGTTGTTAGGTCACAAGGTGACTAAGGATGAATCCATGAGAGGTTATTATTATGTATGGTATAATACCCAAAATAGGGATGCCTCAACATGATTTTGATAATTAATGAATGATGTGTAGTCAAAATTGGGACATTTAATGATTTGTAAGCTTAATTTATAATGTTTGGTAAGAATCAATATGAATTCTGGTCAGAAGCTAGTTGTGGCTAGATTTGGATGTATACAAGTAGCACTATAAATAATTTTGAATTTTTATATTCTTTTCTATTGGACTAATATACTCCAATGGACCTTGGCTATATCATGAGGGAAAGTGTGGAGTTTGAGTTTTGACTAGAATAGAATATTTGATTAATAATAAAATCTTTTGGTGTGATTTTAAATTTGTAATTCTATATATGAATTTATATCATTGCATTTTATTTTAAATCATTTTAATTTTAAAATTTTATGGATTTTTCTATTTCTCCTCCATACAGATTCATGAAAACCAATGTGGGTGTTAAAAATGACTATCACTAGAAAACATAGACTTGGTAGATATGAAAAAGAACATGGAGAGAATGGTGTCTATGAGTATTTTACTTGAATGTTAAAAATAACTATATCCTTAAAAAAACCTTGGTGTACCCAAAGTGGAATGAAAATAGGAGAGAAAAGGATAATAAACATTAAATGATTCAATAACCTTAAATTGTAAAATATATGATAACGTGAAATGGATATAATGATAGGTAAATAAGACTCTATATTATATTAAATGATGTAAGTGTATGGAAATATGAATAAATAGTTTTTTTTAAAGGTGTCACCATCAAATAAAAAATAATAATTTCAAGAGTATGATATCACAATCTTTAACCATTGCTTTTATTTCTAAGAAAAACACTACAGTTTGAAGATAGTTTGAAAAATATATAGATTTTATGAGGAAAGCCTAGTCCTATCCAAGGCCTTACACTAAAAATCATAAAATATAAAATAAATTAGGTAAAAATATGAAAATTTTATTGTGAGGAAGGATGGTCCTATCCAAGGTCTTATACTATAACTCATAAAAGAAAAGAAAAATAAAAAACTTTTAAAATGATAAATTCATGATCAAAGAGAAATATAATAATGGTATATGAAAAAAAAGATATTAAAGAGGATGGTTGGGTCATATCAATGGTATTAAAATGCAACTCATGACTTTAATAAAAGTAATAAAGATATACTAAATGACCAATGATAGGAGCTAAGGCTATTGGGAATAATGTGATGTTATAAGTTAGATATCTTTGGAGGAAACTTGAAAAATGTGTTAGTATTTATAGTATATGAAAGTATGAAAATAAATTAAATATTTAATAAAAATATTTCCTAAAGAACTAAGCATTATCAAGTTTTTTGAAAAAATTTCCTTCATTAATTTTTAATCTATAGATAATCAGACCAAGCATGTATTTTACTGAGTAAAGACCCCACCATTTTTGGGCATACTTACCCTATTTTTCATGTGTATAAACTAGTTTGAGGACTAGATCACCAACATTAAAAGTTTTACTTTAAACTTTTTATTATGTTATTTATTAATGTGAGACTTGTATTGGTGATTATGTTATAAATCAATTGTAGGTCACTCAACTAGGAAATCTAAAGCATGAAGATAAACTTCATATAATTGATCATCATGGATTATATCATGAATAGAGATACATAAATATAAGAGTTCAAATTCTAAATTTAAAACTAATTATGACTCATATACTAATTAAAATGGCATTGTCCTTGTACTAATTCATATGCTAGTGTGATAAGCCCAATGTGTAGGATAGAGATGGAAGTGCCAATTAGTACGATATTGTCTAATAGTATTTTTTATTATTTTTTTCTAAATTTTATTAGTGGCTTTTTCTTGGCCATTACCTTGAGGATGATAGGTATTGATAATTTATGTTTCATTTTGAATTTTGCACATAATTTTTTAATATATTTATTTTTGAATTTGCCACCATTATCATAAATTATGGTATGAGGAACTCCAAAATGATAGATGATTTGATTGGGAATAAATTTGGAAATGGTAATACTAGTAAAATTAATAAGAGACATGGCTTCTAACCATTTGGTAAAATATTCAAAGGAAGTGATAATATATACATGACCATCTTATGATCTATGTAATTTTTCAATTAGATCTAATCTCCACATAGAGAATACCCAAGGAGACTCCACTATTTGTAGTTTGGTCAAAGGAGAGTGGATAAGATAATCATGAAGTTTATATGGTTTACAAATTTTATCAAAATTAATGCCATATTTTTCAAGAGTAGGCCAAAAGTAACCCATATGTAGGAATTTGTGAGATATATCATTACTACTAAAGTGAACACTACAAATGCCCCCATGTACTTATTCCAAGAGAGAAGGAACTTCTTCTTGCATTACACAGTGTAGTAGGGTCCATTTTACATTATGATAGTAAAGGGTGTTATATCAAAGTACATATTTGAATGCTTATTTGTGAATTTGATTTTTTTCATGAGAATTTATGTCTAGAGGGTAAGTTTGATATTTGATGAATTGAATTATGTTCTTTTACCATGGGATTTGTCAAATAGTAAAAATATTAATGTGACAAATTAGAGAATCATTTTTGTTTTTTAAGGAAGAAGGTGATTTTCTCATTTGAATAAGAAATTGAGAATCATGAATTACTTGGTGAGGGTGAAATAGAGATGCTGATGAAGAAAGAGAAATTGTTATAGAATTTTTATCTCTTGGAATTGGTTCAATGTTAAAAGAGGCAATTCATTTGGAAAGTGTAGTAGAAATTTGATGATATGTGATTAAGTTTTCACCTTTTCATTTATAATCTCCACTAACTTGGTGATATATAAATTATGAGTCATATAAAGTGTGTAAATATGGGAAGTCTAAATCAATTGTGACTTGCATGCCTAATATTAGAACTTCATATTAATCCATGTAATTGGTGACATCAAAAGTTAACCAAAATGATAAACGTATAATTATACCATGTGGGTTAGTTAAGATACAACCTTTCCCATATTTTTGAAGGCATTTTTCAACATCAAAGTGAAGTGTCCAAGTATCTTCATGTAATTCAATTATAACTTCTAGTAATTCTTTGATGACTACTTTAGATTTAATGGTGGAAAGAGTGAGATTAATGTCCTTTTTGTTATTTGTTTCTAGATCAACATTGAATTTATGAAAATAATATTTGAGATAAATTACTTGGTTTAGACCTTCAATTTAAATAATTTAATCATTAGGGATAGTATCTTGAAGGTGGTTTGTAGTTGGTAAGGGAGCTGTTGTGAGTTAGTCTATGATTACTTATCCTTTAATATATTTTTGATTAGTAATTCAAAGGTCAAAATTCATCAATATAACCATCCATTTACAAATTCTATCTCTAGGTAGGAAATGTTTGAAGAAATGATGAAGTAGATCAAAATGGATAATGACATAAGTAGTTTGATAGAGCATATAATGATGGATATTTTCATCTATGAAATAGATAGCAAAGCAATCGGATTCTATTTTTTGGTAACATTTTTTATAATTTATTAAGCTTCATGTGATATAATAAATAAAATATTATCTACCAATATCATCTTGTTGGGTAACATTTACCCACCTAATATGGGAGTAGAGGATGCATATAAAATTAGTGGATAATCATTTGAAGGTGTATAAAGAGTGGGTGGATGAATCAAAGACTATTTCATACTATCAAATGATTTATGGCACAATTTTTTCCATTATAGAGCATTACCTTTTTTAAGGAGAGAATTGATAGAGTAAATATGTTAAGACATTTCTAGAAAAAAAATGATGGATTTCACCAAGTTTTCCAAGGTATGTTCATATGTCAGGAATAGATTAAATAATGGGCATATTGATGGTAGCTTTGATTTTAGTTAAATCAACATTAATGCATAAAAATGAAACTATAAAGCCTAAAATTTTACCAAATGTAACTCCAAATACACATTTAAATGGATTAAATATAACTTTATATTTAGTGAGTCAATAAAAAATGATAGCTAAATAATGAAGGTGTGTTTTATGACTTTTAGATTGGGAAATTAATGAGGTCAACAACCCCTAGTTATGAGAATGGGGAAAATTGTTTCAAATCATGCAAATTTATGCTTTAAAATTGAAAAGCAAGAGAATCAAGAGTATATGCCTTTCAAATTGAAGATATCTGACCAAGTGGGATCTTAAATTTGAAAGTAATCCACTCCTAGATCTTACCCGGCCTTATTTCCTATATTTTCATAATCCTTGTTAGTTTTTCTCTAACTATTTCTAATAAATGTTTCTGGTGTTTCTATCTTACAAAATTAATGGGATCCTATTTGGGTGAACAATGACCAGATCTAGGGCCTAATTATTTTTAACCTAGACCTTTGAATTTAAATTTACCTAGGTTTATTTTATCTAAATTTATGTGGGAATAATTATTATATGATAAAATAAGCTTAATATTTTTGATGAAAGTTTTTATCGTGTATATCAACATGACCAAAAATTTAGTCCAAAAGCTTCATAATAAGTTTTATATTTCCCAAATCCCCTAGTTTAGTCTATTGCTCACATGGGCTAAATTAAGTGGAGATATTTTATTTTATATTTTGAACTTAGATTAATACTTTATCCTAAGTTTTTTATCATGTTTATTAACATGAATAAAACCTTAAGCTAAAATTATATCCTAGTTATATATTTATTAGGACCTTATTAAGTCTATTACATGTTTTTAGTAATGGAGCAAACCTAGAAATGACAAGTGTCAAGCTCATGGGGAGTCAATAAGCCAATCATAAATATCTATGGTGCATGTTAAATCAAGCATAGATAGTTTGATGGTGAATAATTAAATTTGAAAAGTCAAAAAACTCAGAATAAGCATGGAGATGACAAGTATCACCATTTTAGGAACTCTATTTAAAAATCAATAGTATATAACCCATAGTTAAAACCTGATCATCTTCCCTAAGATTGATGGTATGCAGTTGAGCGAACATATCAAGATCAATGGTGGATATTAGGTCAAAAATTAAATGAAGCCCCAAGACAAAAGGGTGACAAGGGTCACCATCATAATATCTTTGTCAAACAATCAATGGTACATGGAGTAAAGGATTGAACCCAATATATAGAGATTTATAGAGTGTATTTGATCTGTACAATAAATATTAATGGTTCAAGATAAAAATAACATTTCAATGAAGCTCAAAATTAATGTGGTAGTTACATCTGTCACAACCATACGAAATATGTTATAACAACCAATGGAATTTAACTTCCTAGCTCAAGATCAATTAACCAAATTGATCCATGTAAATAGATCCAATGGTGTGAGTTGAGGTAGACTTTTCAAAGAGATTGAAACCAATAAGGAAGTGACACATGTCCAAAGTCAATAGAGGTCATTTTTTTATATCAAATGAACATATCAACATGGGAATTACCACATAGACATGACATTTTGGATTCCAAAGTCTTGTGGACCTAAAAACCCTTGAATTATACTTATATTGTACTATCAAAGATCATAAAATTGAAACAAAGCCACAAAAATCAAGGACAAAAGAAAAGGGTTAAAATTTTAGAGAGTCTCAAATTCAATTAAGTTGACATAGTATCTTATTTTGAAAATGAATATGTAAATCATTTGAAGGGAATATTCTACTTTGTAAAAGCAAGAGTAATATGGAACATAGATATCTTTTAGGCTAGTCACAGTTAAATAATGTCATTGGCCTTGAAGCATTTGTAAAGAGATACTTGTCTATGAAACTTGTCCAGTTACATGTTGAGAAGAAATGACCAACATATCTCATGATTTATCTATATAAAGGGGTATTTACAATTATAAAGGGGAGGAAATTTTGAGAAAAGCTATTTGTGATAATTTTGGAGCAATTTAATGCAAACAAGGAATTTTAAATAAGTTTGTCTTATTTGTTTGTGTGGATTGCATTGTAGCTTCTCTCTCAATTATTCGATCTATAATTCAAATTTGAATGGTTATTGTTGATTCTTGATGAGAACCCATTTTTTGTAGAGTTTTTAACTTGTGCTAATCCTAGGTTAGATAAAGATTCTTAAGTTAATTTTGTTATCTTTGACTTTCATGTGAATGTGCTTATGTTATTTACTTGCTGGGTAAACCTTTAAAGTGAACCCAATATTTATTTGCATTCTTTCATTTCGTTAGATGTTCTATCTAATGTGTATTAATATTTGAGCTTATGTTATTTCATGATATATGTTGGTTTTAAGTGCATATTTGGATGATATTTAAACTTTATCATAACATCTGTGTTAAATATTATAAACATTAATATGTCTCTTTTCTGCGTTACCCTTCCTTTTGCTCTTTTTTATCATTTCACTTTAGTTTAACTTCATTGTATAAATTCATGATAATTTTAGCTTTATACTTAGGTTTGATCATAATTTATTCAAATTAGTATATATTTTCTTCAATTTTTTAGATCTACTTTAGACCATGGTTGCTCCAATAACCAAACATTATAAATTTGTGAAACAATTCAAGTGTTTTGCCTCTATTCCACCAAAGATAGAAAGATTATCACAACAAATAACTCATGTAATGGAATATTTAAATTTAGAAATGATAAGTGTTTCTTAAACACTATATGAACATGCTAATACATTTAGGTGCATCAACAAGTGAAAAATTAGTGTTAAAAGGAGGACCTTAGTCATATCTTTGAGAATTTGTAGTATATTTGGTCATTTTGGTGAATTATATTCAAAGATTGATGTATTATTTGCATATTTGTGTAAAAATCCTTGATCTTTATGGTTTTTGACCACTCTTTGGGCTTATTTAGACAAAGATAGATGTTCTTTGAAGTTTGATGTTGAATTATGGTAAAAATAGCTTAAGATCTATGAATCCAAGGAATTTAAGGTTAGTAATAGATATTTTGTTCAAATATTGATAGATTATTTAAAAATTTGAGTTTATTTTAACTTGAACATGTAAAGAACATTCATATTTACATATTTGGACATATATTTGAGCTAATTTAGTTAAATATTGATGACCTTTTCCATCCTTTATACATATTTGTAAAAAAAATTCTTAATGTGCAAGTTTGATCATTATTATTTGTAAAGATATGATTCACATATCATATTTCAAATAGGGTTCAAAGCTCTCAAGATGTAATTGCCAAGGATAAGGACTAGGTCAAGTTAAAAGATAATGGTTCCCCTCCTTTCATTAGAAGTTCATATAAGAGCTAGGAAAGATAAAAGTAAGTGTATAACTTCAAAGTATCAACCAAATTCACCATTTTAGGGTGATATTATATTTAATCCCTATCAAGGTATGGCTTGGCTAGGTGGTTCTTCATTCAATGTAATAGGTGTGATACATGACCTTCCTCGTAATCTTGATAATTATTTAGCATCATTTATCCTAAATAGTGTTTTCATTATTGAAGAGCACATTAAATCTTTCATAGTTTCTTTAAGATTGATAAATGTAGTTCATGAAGATGTAGCATGTAGACTAATTCCATTTACTTTCAAATATGCTACATATGAATGGTTTCTCAATCTTATAGAAAATTATATCACTAATTAGAATGATTTTAATAGGATATTTATTTATTAATTTGGTAATATTATTAGTCCTTGTATTCATTAACAACAATTCACCATAGTGAAAAGAGATTCTTATGAAACAATTATAACATTTAATGTTAAATATAAGAAAATGTTTAGTAGAACCATAGTTCTTTGCAGACCTCATGAGGCTTTAGTCTTTAAAATCTATAAGGATGGCTTAGATCTCATGAATTATATGTTTCTCAAAAGATCTTCTCAAGTCATTAACACATTAGCGTTAGTGTATGCTGAAGATATGATCATTAATGACCTGATGCAACCCCAGGGCCAAATGGCATACAATATTCCCAATATTAATCCAAATTTTCCCATTCTAAATGTTATACCCAATTCCAAGTAGAATATGCCTTGCCTAAGATAAATTCTAGTTTTGAAACAACTACCATTAAGTCATGCTCATCTCAGCCAAAGCCTAGGATTCTTAAAAAAGGATGCTAGTGGATTTCATCCATATAACCAAAGAGATCTAGTGCCAACCATTAACACTAGTAACACTCAAGTTCAAAATTTTGAGGCCATAAAGAATGAAAATGACTCTATCTTAAAGACGGTTCAAAATCTGAGTACTAACTTTATTTAATTACAAAAATAAGTTGGTAATACTAGGGAAATTTCCAACAAAAGTTTCTCATATCAAATGTTTAATAGGCCTAATAACAAGTTTGACAATGGTAACAATAATAATAATGAATCATTAGGTAAGAATAATAATCCTATGATTAATATTAATGATGTTGCATTAACTAAATATTGTATGGTCCACAATAATTCCAAGCATGGTGAGTTAGACTATCTTGAATTCTATAATGCTTTTGATTTGTTTCAAGACAAGTTAAATAATCATGAAAGTGGATCTAATAAAGACAATTCTATAGGTATATCTAGATCTTCTAAGTCATGTAAAGTTGTAGATATAAACCTAACGGTAGAGACTATGAACTTCCCATTCCAAGAAGAGAATTAGCTTAAGGATACTCTTAAGGAGGTACATGCCATCCAATAGTATTTAAATAAGACATATCCTCTAAGCAATATGGAGAATAAGCAACCCTTGACAATTTTAACTCCACCCAACAACTTTCACACTCCCTCAGATCCTACATTTGACAAAAACCCTAAGCCTCTAAAGGGAAGTACCTCTAAACACAATGTTGATTTTCCTAGTTCTTTTGCCAAGGGTGGGTATCACATAGTTGATGATATGAAGAGGGTTAAATATAACATCACACTATATGAGATAACTCAAATCAATGAATAAAGAGACTTGTTACTTGAATCTCTATTCAAGAAGCCCAATAAGTCACCCAATATTGCAAATGATAATGTTGTTATGCACAATAAAAAAGTATATGTCCCACATTTATTTATAAAAATAAGAATATTTGGTAATAATTTTCATAACTACTTATTATAATTATGTGCATCTGATAACATCATGCCTACACGTATTTGTGAGTAACTTGGTTTGACTCCCATTAAATCAGATAGAGTTGTGATTCAATTAGATAAGTCCAGGGTGAAAGTAATTGGTGAATTATTAAATGTTCACATGTAGATTAATTTTTAACCAATGATATAATATTTCATTGACATCTAAGTGGTGGATATTATTGATGCATTTGGGATGCTGCTAAGTAGATACTTGACTAGATCTTTGAGTGGCTACATGTCTATTGACTATTCCCATATGTGGCTTCCATAAAAGGGATTTCCAAATAAATCAAGATATAAATGGAATCTAAAATGATTCATATGATTACTAAATACAATGAAACCAATGAGTGGGTCAACATGGTTAACTCAAATTTGAGTGCTTAGACTCTTGACACCCCTAATGTATGTGACTTTAGAAAAACTCTTATTATGCCTGGGATATAGAGATTATATTTTGATGGTGCAAGATGTTAGTTTGGATTAGGGGTAGGAATTTTTTTAATTAATACTATTTTGGAAGAATTTAATACTTCTTACCATCTCTAATTTTCATGCGCTAAAAATATAAAATAATATGAGGCTCTAATCTTAGGTTTACAAGTTGCCATCAAACACAAAGTCAAAGAACTGCTAGTTTATGGTGACTCAGAACTAGTGGTTAACCAAGTAAGAATTATGTACCAGTTCAAGTTATCTTACATCAAGAAATATAATTTTATAGCATAGACTTGATAAAGACTTTGATGAATTTAACATTTTATCTATTCCTAGGGTAAAGAACCAAGTTGTTGATGAGCTAGCCTCAGATACAACTAATCTTAAACCCAACCAAGATTATAAACTAGGAAACCTTAGTGTTTAATTAGTTCTATGTCCCTTAATCCATAATAATATCAACCATTTATAGGTTTTTTATTATGACCAAAATATCTTAGAGTTCATGAACAATTCAAGAGTATTTAAGGCCCACATCATTGATGAAGCTAATGAAAATAATCTTGATAGAGGCAATGTTGATGAGAAGATCATCTAGATGAATGACAATAAGATTCCAAAGTAAATGATTACCATATAAATATTATTTGACATAGATAAAATAACTAGGAATATCAAGGTTCCTAAAGTAAATGGGAATGATTATAATGTTATTGACCTAGGTTCTTAAGGTTAACCCCAACTAGTCAACATTGGTATAGCCACCACTAGTGATGTGTTATAGAGAGATAAAGAGTTGTTGACCAAGTATAAATATGTTGTCTCATGGTCATATGAAGACCTAAATATCTTTGATACTAGGGTTTTAACTCATACCATACCACTAAAAGAAACTTGCAAGCCTTCCAAGCAAAAACAAAGACCTATCAACCTTGTCCTAAAACCTTTGATTTATAAAGAAGCCAAGAAATTGCTAGATTTAAGGATAGTGTTTCCCATTAGGCACTCCACTTGGGTAGCTAAACTAGTGCCTATCAGAAAGAAAAATGGGGAAGTCAGATTGTGTGTAGATTTTATAAATATAAATAGAGCATCTTAGAAAGATAACTATCTTTTCCCTTCTCTTAATAAGGTTATTTAGATTTTTAGTGGTTCTATAATGATGTCCTTCCTAGATGGTTTTTTAGGATATAACCAAGTACTGGTGAATAAGGAATATAGACTAAAAATTACATTCACTAATAAGTGGGGCACCTTTGCTTATAAAAGAATGCCCTTTGGATTAATAAATGCAGGTGTAATTTTCCAAAGAGAAATAGACCATGATTTCAATGGGATGATAGGTAAGTGCATTATCATTTACATAGATGAGTTAACTATCTTTCTAAATAATAGGGAAGATCACATCATGGACTTATTCTAGGTATTTGAAAGATGTAGAAGATATGGAATTTCTCTTAATCCCAAGAAAAGTATTTTTTGTGTTACTAAGGGAAAATTATTAGGACATGTTATAAATAAAGAGGGGATTTATATAGACCAAGATAGAATAGATGGAATATCAAAAATAAGACCTCCTAATATCAAAAAAGAACTAAAGTATTTCTTTGGGAAGATCAACTTTGTGAGAAAGTTTATTTTTGGTTTTGCATAAATAGTGAGACCTTTAAATCACATGTTGAAGAAATATGTTAAGATCACTTGGAATAAAGAAAATAAGGTCTTCAAGTAAATAAAAGAAGCAATTAGACAAGCCCCTATGCTGATAACTCCAAATTTTACTAAAGACTTCTATCTTTACTCTTTTGCTTCTTACCATACAATTGTAACTATCCTAACTTAGAATATAGATGAATGTGACCATCTTATTTCTTTCATGAGTACTAATTTTAAAAATGTTGAATTAAATTATTCTTTTATTAACAAGTAAGCATGTGTTTTGGTTAAATCATTTAAGAAATTTAGGCATTATATCCTTAGGAATCAGGTATATGTAATACTATAAGACCCTGCCATTAAAATCACACTTAGTCAATGTGAACTTGGAGAAAGGATAGGTAAGTGGATGCATTTTTTCCAAGAATATGATCTAGGGATGAAGACTAAAAAGTTTTTAAGATGCCAAGGTTTAGTTTAATTTATTGCCAATACTAATCCTAAACTAATGTCATTTAGGTAGAAGAACAAAATTTTCAGCCCAATGAATGGTATGATCATATTGTTCATTTGTTAATAAATGGCTATTGTCTGATAGGGTTAAGTAGAGAGAAAAAGATATTTTTAAGTCTTAATTTACCTCATTTTCTGATCAAGGATGGAGTGTTGTATAGGAATAATTTTGAAGGCATTTACCCTAGGTGCATTTCCAAGGAATAGGTGGATGAGATCTTGAGCACTTTCTATGAAAAGATGGGAAATGTAAGTCCATCTGGGAGGACAACAACCCATAAGATCCTTAGGTCTAGTTACTACTAGCCTACTATTTTCAAAGATACTCAAAAGTATGTGAGATACTATCACTCATGTTAGGTCTTCAACACTAAAGAGCCCAAGGCATCCATGCCATTAAATCCGGTAATGATTGATAAAAAAATTTCCCAATGGGGATTGGATTTTATGGGGGTAATCAACCCCATTTATTCTAATGGTAATAAGTATGTTCTAATTTCTATTGACTACTGCACTAGATGGATTGAAGTAGTGGTAACCAAGTAGTGTATAACTAAAGAAGTGATCATAGTCTTAGAAGAAAAAATATGTAAAAGGTTTAAAACACCAATATGTCTAGTATGTGAAAATGGATTTGATTTTATATCCAATGAGATGACTGAGTGGGCATATGACAACAACATTATTCTCAAGTTCTCATCAAACTAGTATCTTCAAGGTAATGGACTATCCAAATTAACAAATAAGAAATTTATGAAGGGGATAAATAAGTCTATAGTTGATCAACCAAGAACATGTCACAAACTACTTAAGTATAACCATTGGGTAGATAGAACAAGAGTCAAGCAAGCTCTCAAGGCATCGCCATTCTTACTAGTATATGGTCAGGATCATATATTCCCCATTACCCTAAAGTTACCAACATATATGTTCATGTAAGAATACCAATAATTTACAAGTTCAAGACTACTTGACATCATACAGATAGAAGATACAAAAGTGGAGGCTTTTGACAATTTTAGCAGACACCAAACCATAGTTAAGAGGTGGTTTGACAAGCATTCAAAGATAAAGGTGTTTAAACAAGGAGACTTGGTCCTTATTTGGGACAAGGCATCTGAACCCAAGTGTAAATATTAAAATTTACTCCTTTTTGAATTAGCCCATATCAGATTGCAAAAATATTAGGAGACAACACCTTCAAACTAAAAAACTTTCAGGGAGTAGAGTTCACATTGCGAAGTAACGGGAAATACCTCAAGCATAATTTCTATGCTATCCCACCTAAATTCTTTATGGAGTAAGTCATAATACTAGTTAGAGTTAGTTTAGGTAGGCTATATTAGTTTCTTTATTATTCTTTCCATCATTCCTTGATATACATAAGGTTTGTATATATATATATATATATATACAAACCTTATGTATATCAAGGAATGATGGAAAGAATAATAAAGAAACTAATATATATATATATATATACAAACCTTATGTATATCAAGGAATGATGGAAAGAATAATAAAGAAACTAATATAGCCTACCTAAACTAACTCTAACTAGTATTATGACTTACTCCATAAATAATTTAGGTGGGATAGCATAGAAATTATGCTTGAGGTATTGCCCATTACTTGGCAATGTGAACTCTACTCCCTGAAAGTTTTTTAGTTTGAAGGTGTTGTCTCCTAATATTTGCTTGTCTCCTTTTCTTTCTATCAATTTGTTTTTTGTGTTTGCTTTCCCTACCTTGTCCTTGACTTCAATAATACTTGCTCAAAATTCATCCAATCTCTCAAAAATAATTCCACAATTCAAGAATGTACATATGTTTTCTTAGCATTGGTTGATCATGGATTATTGGAATATGAGCTTAATGTTATAGTTTAGAAAAGATAGTGAAAGACTAATAGGTAGGATAATTGTTCCTTGAGATTCTAAGCCTTGTTTTGATCTAAGTTTCATTCTAAGAAAGATTACACATGTAGGATAAAAGCTTAAATTATTAGAATATAGTCATGTTTGCGCTTAATAAACATCATTACTTAGGACAAAGTTTAGAACCAAAGATGATTGTTTGAAGACCAAACATTTGGTGAAATCTCAAAGACCTAGATATCTTGGTTCCCAACTTCTAATATAAAGTAAAAAATGATCTAAAAAACATAAAAATAAGAGCTTTATTATAAAATTTAAAATCTTTCTAAGAAAAGGTTATTTTTATAATCTCCATTGGGGCTATGGATGCCTGGTTAGTAGTGGAATAAGGAATTGAGTAGAGTCAAAGGAATCTCTTTTTGGGATATGGATGCCTGGCTAGTAGCAGAGTAATGCCCAATCCTTCCTTGAACTGAAGCATGATTTCTAATGTATATGTAAACATGATGAATGCCAATATTAATGGTTAAAGTTATGAAATGTGGAAGTTGTTTCCCCAAATACCATGGTAAATAGTAAGTGGAATCAAAGCATACACACATCATGATTGGGTCTTGATGTTTAATCCTAATTATTCATGTGCAAGACTTGTTTTAACCATGAATTGATCTTAATTATGGTATTTGATCATGTGAAATAAATAACCTAGTTATTAGTCTAAACCAAATTATCTAAATTCTAACATATTACTATATTTCCCCCAGAAGTCATCATTTATTGAGGTCAACATACCCCTAGTTCTGAGAATGGGGACCCTTGCTTAAAATAATGTAAATTTATTCTATAACATTGAAAACTAGGAGAATAAGGTGTAGATGAATTTCAAATTGAGAAGATTTAACCAAGTGGGATCTTAAATTTGAAAGTCATCTACCCCTAGCTCTCACCTAGCCTTATTTCCCATATTTATATAATCCTTGTTAGTTTCTCTCTAACCATTGCTAATAACTATTATTGGTGTGTTTATATTGAAGACTTAATGGGATCCTATTTGGGTGAACAATGACTAGATCAAGGGCCTATGAGTTTTTAACCTAGACCTTTGAATTCAAATTTATGAAAGGTCATTTTATCTAAATTTATGCATGAACAATTATTATATGTTACACTTAGCTTAATAGTTTAACCTAAAGTTTTTATTATGTTTATCAACACAACCAAAAATTTAGTCCAAAAGCTTCATACCAAGTTCTATATTTCTTGAAGCCCCCTAGTCTACTCTATTGTTCACATATGCTAAATGAAGCGAAGATATTGTATTTTATATTCTGAACTTAGCTTAATAATTTATCCTAAGGTTTTATCATGTTTATTAACATGAATAAAACCTTAGGATAAAATTATATCCTAAGTTCTATATTTTATAGGACCTTTTTGAATCTATTTTATGTTTATAGGCATGGAGTGAACCTAGAAATGACAATTGTTAATCTCATAGAGAGTTAATAAGTCAAGCATCAAGATCTATGGTGCTTGTTAACTTAGGTGTAGATGATCCAATGATGCATAATCAAAGTTGAAAAGTTAAAGGACTCAAAAAAAGCTTGGAGATGACAAGTGTTGCCATCATGGGAACTCCATTATAAAATTAATGGTGTGCAACCCATGGTTAAAACTTGAGCATCTTCCCAAATATTGATAGTATGCAGCTCAACATAAATATCAAGAATAATGGTGCATATTAATTCAAAACTTCAATGAATCCCTATGACAAGTGAGAGGGTGAGAAGGATCACCATTATAATAACTCTATCAAAAAATCAATAGTACATGGTGAAAAGAACTAAACCTAGTATACATAAATTGATGGAGCACATTTCAATCATACAATAAAGATTAATGGTGCAAGATAAAGTTAAAATTTTAATGAAGTTTATAATGAATGTGGTAGTGATAAGTGTCACAACCATAGGAAATATGATAGAGAAACCAATGACATTCAAATTCCCATCTCAAATTTGATGAACCACATTGATCCATGAAATTAGATCCAATGGTTTGAGCCAAAAGAGAATTTTCAAAGAGCTCAAAACTAATAAGGAAGTGATGTGTCCAAAGGAAACAAATGTCATTTTTTGAGATAAAATGAATAGATCAGCATGGGCATTTCCATATAGATATGACACATTGGATTGTAAGGTCATATGGACTCAAAATCACTTGAATTATACTTATTATGTACCAATGAAGATTATAAAATTTAAATAAAGCCATGAAGATCAAGGATAAAATAAAAGGGTTAAAATTTTAGAGAGTCTCAAAGTCAATTATGTTGACATAGTATCTTCTTTTGAAAAAAGACCTTGTAAATCATTCAAAAGGAATATTATACTTTGTAAAAGTGGGAACAATATGGAGCATATATATAGCTTTTAGATTAGTCATATTTAAATAGTGTCATTGATCCTAAATCATTTCTAAAGGGATACTTGTCTATGACATTTATCCAGTTGCATGTTGACAGTAGTTGTCTAGTTGCACGTTGAGAACAAATGATCAACATATCTCATGATTTATCTATATAAATAAGGTATTACCAATTATAAATTAGAGGGAGTTTTGAGAAAAACTAGTTGTGATAATTTTGGAACAATTTATTGCAAACAAGGAATTCTAAAGAAGTTTTTCTCATTTGTTTGTGTGCATTGTATTGTGGCTTATCTCTCAATTGTTTGATCTGAAATTCATATTTTAATGGTTCTTATTCATTCTTGATGAGCACCCCTTTTTTAAAGATTTTTTAACTTGTGCTAATGCTAGGTTAGGTAAATATTCTTGTGTTAATTTCATTATCTTTGCCTTTCATGTGAATGTACTTATGTTATTTTCTTGCTAGGTAAACCTTTAAAGTGAACCAAGTCTTTATTTTGATTCTTTCATTTCCTTAGATGCTTACCTAATGTGTAATAGGATTTGAGCTTATATTATTTCATGTTATATGTTAGTTTTAAGTGCATATTTGGATGATATTTGAACTTTGTCATAATATCTGTGTTAAATATCAATGCCATTAATATGTCTCTTTTTTGACTTACCCTTCCTTTTTCTCCTTTTTAGTTCACTATAATTTAACTTCATTATATATATTCATGATAAGTTTATATTTATAATAAGGTTTGATCATAATTAATTCAAATTAACATATATTTTATTCAATTTGATAGATCTACTTTAGGCCATGGTTTCTCCCAACAACCAAATGTTATAAATATGTGAAATAGTTCATGTGTTTTTCCTCTATTCCACCAAAGATAGAAATATTATCACAACCAAAAACTCATGTAATGGATTCTTTGAATTAAGAAATGAGAAGTGTTTCTTAAATAATATATGAACCTGATGATACATTTAGGTGCATCAACAAAAATAAGGCAATCAACATAAGTTTCAATAATTTTATGAATACAATCATGAAAACTATGGGTCATTTCACATTGATATGTGGCTCTAGAATTTTTAAGACTAAAAGGCATTTTGACATAATAATAGGTACCCCATTATATGGTAAATTTTGTTTTATGTTGATCTTTGGTAGATATATGAATTTGTTTATATCCCAAAAAACTATCTATGATTGATAAAATTTCAACCTAGTGGTGGAATCATCGATAACATTTATTGAAGGTAGGGGATAGTTATCTCTTGGACATGCTAAATTCATATTAAAAATTTAAGCATATATGAATAACCATATTGAATTTTTTATAACTAAAAATAATGTTTGAGACCCATTCCAAGTAGTACATACATTTAATAAATTTAGGGGCCAAAATTTTAATTATTTCTTTATGACATAAGGTCAAAATCATAGGGGGGAATTTATATTACTTTTGTATAACTTGTTTAGCATCTAGATAAGTGATGATGTTAATTGTTTTCCTTCTTGTATAACTCAATCGACCATATAAACCCAATTTATTTTAGACTATCCTATTTTCCTTCTTATATAACTCAAGGAACCAATTTGACCTAGTTTATTATAGACTATTCTATTTTTGTTCTTATAGAACTCAGTTAACCAACTCAACCCAGTCTATTGTAGATTGTTCCATTTTCCTTCTTGCATAGGTCTATTGACCTACTCAACCAAACATATTATAGAATCCTATACCTTTCCTTCCTATAGAACTAAATCAATCATCTTGACCTAGTCTTATATAGATTTTCCCATTTTTCTTTCTATCCAACTTCGTTGACCAACTCAACTTCATATTATTCCATATTTTTTGGCCTCTTAAAACTCCCTCAGTAAGTGTGTTATTTAGTCATTTAATCATGCAACATCTAGTTTGTGGTGCTAAATATCAAAATCAAACCAACATGATAAGTTTCACAAATCTTAGTAAACTTTCTAAGACACATTTTTTAGTAACTAACCTAGATCGTAGTAATATCCATGTTAAGACTATAACTACCAACTATGGTACTCATCCTTATATAAACACCCTTAATCCTTTATTCATGTAAATGGTATAGTATGAAATTTACCTTGAGTACATGGTTTAAATGATCCTCTTCATCATTGATAATCCTCAACATAGAGGTAAGGATACCACAGTCATCTATAACATTATGATGGGACCTTATATTGGAGATACCTATCCCCCTTAACCTAGTTTTTATATAGTATTTGGGGAAAGTAATTTTACAAATTTTACCATGACTTCACCCTCTCTCATGCATCCCTATAATAGTATGACATCATTCTCAATGCATTATTTCACCTCTATGCCAAGTAATTATACAAACATGGTAGGTGCAAATTCTAGTAGGTCTACTCAAAGCACCCACACTAATACCCAATCCCATATAGCCACTAATACATATAATTATCGTAGTGCTTCTCATGCTACTAGTTCATCTCATGTTAATAGTGAATCTCAATCCCTTAATACCTCACATAATACTAATGCATCTAATGTTGCTTCTACTAGTCAAAACACCATTCAAACTAATCAATTACTATTAAAAAATCTCAATCAAATGGATAATTTCAAAATAATAATTCCAACCAAATGATGAAAATATAAAACCAGTTATTTCATCTTCAAAACCAACCTCAACCTATTCAATGGGGACCTCCCTTAGAGATACATATGGTAACCTTATACCATAATCCCCACTTGTTAACATTACTATTAAAAACATAAAAAATGAACATCTTGTTCTTCAAAGTGAAAACATTGACATAGGTGGCACAATTTCCACTATTACTTATAATGGATCCATGGATCCATATTTTCATTTAAAAACCTTTGGAAGTTTATATAAAGACTGGGTTAAAATTAATACCTTTACTACAACAAAATTTTTATCTAAAACCTTTTCAAGTGATGATTTATATGGGTGTAATTAATTAAAACTCATTCCATCACTATCTTGGAATATTTAATAAATGCATTGGTTCAATAATTCCAAACTAATGATCTTTCTAAAAATAACTTAGTCCACTTTATCTACTATAAATGATTAGAATCTGAAATGGCACAAGTTTTCATCAAATGATGGAAATACATGTCTAATAAAGCCAAATATATGTTAGATGATAAACTCTTACACTTATTAAATAATTATCTTCATCTTAAATTATAATATCATGTGAGGACTCTTTCTCCGAAATCCTTGGAAGAAGCCCTAAACCAAGCTAAATGTCAAGATTTCCTTATATGACAATTTGAGCCTTTACACCCTCTAATGGGAACTCAAATGCTTGTGAAAGATAAAGAATTGACATGAAACTAATGATATTTTTATGGATACTTATGACTCTATACATAATATTTAATCCATTTCTCCAAGCAACCCCATAGAGGATAATCCTCCAATACTAAATAAAAACAATTCTCATCCTAGTTCCACATTTTTTCAAGTGCATAATGGGGATGTACACAAAATATTTTATTTATAAGAATTTAAAAATAATCTTCCATAACCTTCCCCATGATATATTGATCCTACACATCCTACCAAACATTGGTATGATACCTACAATGTTTTTTGGTTTCATGCAAGTTGGGGCCATCCTCATGAAACTTGTCACCAATTATGAAAATTTGCTATGGGTTATCTTCTTGGGCCTAACTTTGATCATGAATTTATCATACATACACATCAATAATATTATGAAATAATAACTAAGTATCATGAAAATAAAACTAAAAATGAGGCTTTGAATCCAAATAATGCTCACTTGGCCATTTATAATCATCCTCTTATTAAATATCAAACCAACACTAATAAACCTCCTACTACCAATAATGTTTAAAGTATTATAGATC
This sequence comes from Torreya grandis, assembly GCA_037957365.1. Lineage (NCBI taxonomy): Eukaryota > Viridiplantae > Streptophyta > Pinopsida > Cupressales > Taxaceae > Torreya > Torreya grandis. The sequence continues at coordinate 1,279,452 of JARHVA010002854.1, forward strand.
CTAAAATAAATGATGAGAATGTTGACAACATAAATAATATGAGATTAGTAGTTTATTATATCTATCATTATCAAATCTCTAACCATAATAATTTTCCAAAATGTTTCACTATTCAAGACTCTTACCCATCCTACCTCATGGAATTAGGGCACGTAAAACCAACAAGAATGAAATTTTCAAATCAAATAATTCAAATATATAATACCTATCATACCATTTATATAAGTTATACTCCCCCTACAACTAATATATCTCAAGTGGATACCCCAAAAACTTCAATTGGTATTTCTCCCACTCAAACACAAGAAACCAACAAAGATAGAACCACATAACCTAATATAGCACAAATACCTACAAATAATCAACCCATCTTAATCAAACTTAAAAAAAACATTCCTTATCAACATAAAATTCAATTAAAACCCACCCTCAAAGGATTTATTACAACATTATTCACCTTTTTCCAATTAAAAAAAATGGGTTATGATGAATGGGATTGCATAGCTAAATTTTCCTATATTCTATCTCAAATCCATTTATTACAACTTATTATAACTTCTCCTCATCATCATAATCAACTAATGTAATTATTATTAAAAATGAACATCCCTCATCCCCCACCCATAGGACAATAATCTACCTTGCTAGGATATGAAGATAGAATCCTTCAATAGTATGAAGAAATGTCTATCCATGTTGACAAAATAGTGGGCACTTATCTTTCACCAAAATTTCCTATCTCTTCCATGATTCCTAATGAGATATTACTTTGAGTAGATGACCCACCATTATTTTTTAGTGTACAAATATGATATATCTAAGTCAAATTTTATTTAATCAATAAAGGTTCAAGCACTTTTGTTGCTTCCCTTGATTTTATTAAAACATGGGGATGTTTTGAATGTAATATATAATGAACATAAAGTACATGCCAAGGATATGACTGAAGATAAATTTCTCCTTTAGATTCTGTTTGGATTCTTATTTATGGTTCCCCTAGTCATAGTATATGTGAAAGTCATGATATTAATTTTTAACTCACACAATAACTTACTCAGTCGACCTTTGACACATTGCATGAGACAAATCACCTTGTTAGTATGCTAATGTGTTAAATTTACATATAACAGTGATATATACAAGATTTCAAGGAGACACAAATCCTTGGAATTTAGAAAAATTATAAGAAAGAGGTGCTTTCAAAATATGTACCCTTTAACCTGTACCTATCATCCCATTTCATTAGTTACAATAATTTAATTATCCCATCAACTCTACTCGAGGTTATAATGGTCATACAAAATTGATAGGAAAAATACCACCTAATATTTTAGATTCTAATGATGATGAACTATATGATATTATTTTAAAAATCAAAACTTCTAATCTCTCTACTAACATAATCATAAAAAACCATGTGATGAAATTATGGTTACCTTAGCAAAAACTAAGAATTTCATTCACCATACCTCTTTGATTGATAAAATCATCGACACATTTACTATTGACCCTTATACTCTTGATTATAATGATGTATATTTATATATTATCCCTTTTTATCTTGATTCAATAAAAATAAAAATGATGAGATACTTAGATATAATTATTCTTTACAACATTCTCTTAGTACTATTCACATAGTTCCTTCTCTTGCTATAGTAATTGATATTAGTTCTTCACATAATGTTCATAGGTCTAATATTGATCATACACACAATAATCCAATCATTTTTTATCCTATTTTGAGTATGATTATGGAATATAACATGATGGGACCTTACCAATTTTATATATTCCATGATCCTTCTAGTTTATTTCCTCAAGAGATGTTAGCTACAATACAACAACCTGCTACAAGTTCATCCCTTAATGTAGTCCAACACAGTGTTGAACCTATTCCAAATTACTATATTGGTGATGGAATACTAACTTCACCCAAGCTTTATTCTCTACCAACATGATGGGAAGATGATCCTTATTATGAGATCCATAGAGTTGTCAGTCACTGAGCTAAGAACTGTAATATACATCAATAAAAACATGCCTCTTCTTTTGCTACCATAGATAGTCCACCTTCAAATTATGTTAATAGACATACTTTTTTATTTCATGTTACATGTAACCATTATTATGATCAATTTTCATTATTGACAACTCTAGTGATACACTGATGCACTTCATCTAGATATATCACAACCAAACGACAAGCATCTACCACCTCCTAAGATACTTTTAGGATACATATCAAAATATGGGGAAGTTTATTTTCTTTAGAATAAATGTAGTACATACCATACTTATATATTTCTAATGATTTAATACAATTTTTAGGATTTCCTATGGCCTACGCATTGACTATCTCAACCTCATTCTCTAGTTCATTCATAGATAAAGGTTCCTCCTTTTCCAAAGCCTATAAATTTTCATAGATTTGCATATACTAGTCATATTTTGACACCACTTCCTTATTTTTAGTATCTAAAATAGGAGGTACCTCATGAGCATCATTATTATTATAGTATACCCACCTTATCTATAGAGATGATATGATGAGAAGTATTTTCATGACTTTTTATGAAGATTGATGAGACTCTGATTAATGTCAGAATTTAGATACACAAAGATTTATCAGATGTTATGGTTGATATTTTCCATGATATTTGTCAGTATTTGTGAACACACCATGGTTTTATTTTGCATTATTACATGATTTGGATTTTATTTATGAGCATATATGGATCTTATGTTTTGATTATTTACATGTCTCATGGATTTTTTTTTCATACAGTAGTTTCTCTTTCATATTTTAAATTTAGAATATCTTATGATTTAATCTTATTATAATGGATTAATTTATTTTTCATGGTTTAAATATTCTCTCAATTTGTATTATATTTCTTTTCCTTATGCTTTTTATGTCATTTCATTTAAAAACAAGATAATTATTATTATGACATAGTTATAAAACCCACATCCCTTTAATACCCTATCTTTACCATATGATAAATTATCAAGCATACTTCTCATTGTATCACTACATAGATAGATATATTTTGATATCCATTTATCCCCATTTAATCCTTTATACTAAGCACACATATGGTTAATACTTGATAACACATGCTGGTTTTTAAGAAAATCTAATTGTTTATTAAAACATGTCAATATCTCTAGGTATTTTATCTCCTATAACCAAAACCTAAAGCTCATTTGTGTTTGTCACTTCTATAACTCATGATTGGTTATTCCAAATCCTTATGGAGGATGAATAAAAAATCCATAAAAAATTAAAATCCAAATCATTTAAATAAAAGGCAATGATGAAAAGTAAAAAATGAACATTCAAAATTCAAAATCACACCAAAAGATGTCATTCATATCTCAACACATTTCCTATTTATAATTAAAGCTCACAATCCATAGTTGGCTTCATAATAGAGTCAAAGTCTATAAGGGTATGGTAGGTCAATTTATTAGGATAGGATATTTAAAAATTTTCTATAGTGATACCTAGTTTCTCATGTAAGTACCCAATATTCATAATAGACTAAGGGATCTATAAGGGGTCCTAAACAATTGGGAATACATTATGGGAAATTATGTCCTCTATTATATATATAACCTTCATAAGTTTATTTTAGTACTCCACTTATTTTCTCATAAAGTTTTGTGATTATTGTGAACAAATATTTTTTTCATTTGACATCCACTAAATTCTTCATGCATCCCTATTTACTTACTATTTCTTATTCTTCCTTAGGTTTTATTATAAATTCCCATTTCATGTTTTTTCCACTCCTAAATTTGTTACAAAAACAGAAATATTCCTCCTTGATTATCATGCTATGTTAATTGATCATACCCCTAGGTTCTTCCTTTTGTGAGTTGCAGTATAAGACCATGGATATGAATAGTATTTCCTAACAAAATATTCCTAATACTTCCTTCATTGGATTAGTCACAAACATAAATATCACTCTTTATATTTATGTTAGAGGAACAATCACTAGGGGTGAATTAGTGAGCACAAATATTTTAATTTCAATTCCAATCCTTTCAAACTATTACAAAATCAACATATATAAACTTGAATAAGTAAAATTAACAAGAGAGATCATTAATTCAATGCATACACAAGATCAAACACACAACACAGTTCTTGTGGAAAACCCTCATGGGGAATAAAACCCACTCTCAATTCTATAACACATAGACTACTTATCCTTTAATAGATTATAAAGAAGAGACTAATCAATTCCTTTTGACCAACAACCTTGGTTAAGTCCTTCTAACCTAAAGCCTTTAGTAGAACACCTATTTCACAAGGATCAATTACCCCTAAGGAAGATCAAGTCCTTTAGACCCTCTTATGAAATTAACACCTCCACCTTTGAACTAATGTATTCAACACATGATGATGGATTTATAATTTTTTCTAACCCTTAAAAAACACCCATTCTATCTCATATAGTCCTCTCATATAGGCATGCCACAATCTCTCTCGTTTTTCACTCATACTTCCCTCATATTCACACTTAAACCTCTTCACATATCCTCAAATTACAAGAGCACTATTATGACATTATAAATATGACTTATAGGTCATATACATAGTCAAAAAAATATTTGTTTCATCATCTTATCCAATAAGCACACTACCTATCCTCTCTTGTTCACTTCAATGCTCACTCTATGCCAACAAACCTTGCACAAGTCTAAAAACCATCTCATTTGGTTTTACTATTTATAGAGCCTTTATGATTATCAAAATTTGGTCAACCATTAGGCATGAATTAACCCTTAATTCATCTCTCACATCAATACATGGCTCAAAATAATATTCATAGGTTAGACGTAACATCTACGGGTCACCCTTAATTAACTACACCTTTCAATTAGGCCCTTGTAGCTCTTATAGGTCTCATGGAGACTTATTCACCCATTTATCACTTCCTTGAGCAAACTAAAAACACAAGAACACTTTTTAACTCATGGAACCATGCCACATGATTTATAGGTCCTCTTTAAGTTCCAACATCCATCATAACACTCTTATACTAACCCCCAATTAGTTTAAACATCTCTCTATATACACAATCATTATGAATGAAAACATAGTTGAATTATAACCATTTTTTAATAGTTAATATGATTTTTCAAACATTTATAATACACATAGATGGTCCTCATGGAGTATAAAACATATTACAGTACCTAGTTCACCTTTAAACATCAATATACCAACAAGCATAGCTCAAATACCCTTCTTGGGTTACTTGCATAACATGCAAAAACATAGACAAATTTTAACCTCAATATATTTTACTTTAAAAAAATTTATATCTTAAAAAATATATTTCTAGACACACTTTGGATTCCTCTAAAAATTCACTTTTTACACAATGAGCAAATTCTATGTGTATCAAAAGATATGGCCTAAAAACTAGACACTGGTCTTTATTTTGTTAAATTCAAATATTTGAATTCAAATAGTCATAGTTAAACTTTGGTTACTTAAAATTCATATAATTCCCTTAAATATTAGATTAAATATGCACCTTATATATTCTTTGAACTTTAACTCATAGTGCACCATAGTCCAAATGTTAAACTTTGAACACTTGGCATCATTTTGCTTCTTCTTGACATCCTAGAACAAACATTCTCTGCCAATCTCTTATACGTAACTTTATCTTTACCTGTGTTAAACATTAGACACTTTTAACTCATTTAACTTAATATACATCATTGATATTTATTAAAAAGAATACCTGCTCAATGTTAGATCTTAGAAGTAGCTTGATCTTTACCTATGCCTATCATTAAGCAACTATCACTTTGACCTATTTAATTTGATATGTGATGTTAGATAAAATTTTATGATCACTCATGAAATGTTGGATCCTCATTTGGTCTTGATATTTATCTCTTTCAAAATTGACTAAGTATGGGAACCATTGCAATCTACCTAGAAGTTTAACTTTAGACCTTAATAACTTTTGTTGCATTTTGATGCATGATCTAAACTTTAAATAATATGATCTCCTCATACAAGATAATAAAACCATATATAAATTTTATCCTAGAACCTTTGAGTATAGGATATAATGTCATTAATCTATTCACTCAATTTTTTTTCCATAGAGCCAACTATGCCTAGAGCTTCCTAGAAGGCCAACTTTACACATGCATATCTTTTAAAATGCTTCATCACATGACCTAAATTTTAGTGCATAGTAAATAAGAAAAAAATAAAAATAAAAACATATGATTAAATCATTATGAAACTAACACATATTAAAAATATGACTACATCAAAATGTCTACTTAGCTTTTCTTTCCACATGCAAATTTGGATAGGTATGGGAAAACAATGTCAAACTACCTAAGATCTGAAATTTGCACTTGTATATATTTTATCACACTTCATTACAAAACCTAATATTTATCACATAATTTTTTATCTCATACATTAAGTTATCCATATGTTAGGCTACTCCTGAAACTTTCATATGTGCAAGATATGAGGTCACCAAATTACTTACTCAAAATTTTTGCCACTAGACCCAAAATGTCTAGATGAAAAAAATAAAGAACGAGATGAATTTCATTTATGAACATAAGAACTCAATACATACTTGACCTCTAATAGGACATATTTCATAACCTCAAATCATCATACTCATCTCTAAGCATTCCTAACCATGCCCAAACATAATATCAGCCAATCCAACTTCAAGCATAGTATGACAAACATACTTCACACTTTATCATTATCACTTAGAATATTAAGACACTTCATCCACTCAATTAGAGACCTCCATGAAATCACCATGACATGATTTATAATTCTATAATAATCTTCCCATTTTTCATTGATATCAACACCCATCATATAACTCACCTTCCTTCTCTCTCTTTAAGTACTCTTACCATAGGAACTTTTCTCCCCCTTTGACACAATGACAAAGTGGGAACCAAATAATATTGAAGACCTAAAAAAAACATAAATAGGAGAGTATCACCTTATAAATATTATACAAACTCCCCCTTACCTTGATCCTACCTTTTCTTTGCCTTGACAACTTCCTCTTGCAACATGCCAATACTCTCTTACATCAAGCACTACAACCAATGAAGAAAGAACACACAAATTATGACTAAAATCTTATTGATCTCATCAATAAACATTTTCGAGGGACTCCCCTTAAGATTTTTGAATAATTTAATCTCTTGATCATCGTTAAATCTCCACACACCATATAGTCTTACTAGCCTTCTATCTCAAGTTACCACATGGACCACCAATAGAAATTCATGCCACTCACCAAATAGGAAACATGATCTAAACCAACTTGATAACTCTTTTTTAAATATTCATACCTTAATATTTTGTATAAATTAAACACAAATCACTCTTCATCTCATTAGGCCTGTCTAGACTCCTTGTCGCCCTACCTGGAACTTGTAGAGCCCAAAATTTTTACTAGATGCACCTTGAAGAATTGAAATTTAATATCTAGATTAATCTCATATGCCCCATAAAACACACAAATTTTAGTCACCTATATCATCCTCCACATCATACTTCCTTAAAAAACCTACTAGCTAATTAGGCCTACATCTTTATAAAAACAAGAATAATTTGAAAAACACAAACCTTTAGATCTATTTAAAGGTTGATTTGATAACCCATTTTTCCCATTCAACCTATTAAGAATCCTTAGACCTCAATTCGCAAGGAAAACCAATTTTATAGTAAAGCCCAAAACCCTATAACCTCAAAACAAACAAGGTCAACACATCACCTTCCAGTCAATGCACACTCCTAAAAGTTATTACACACTTGGAGACAACCATTACACACTTCTAGATCAATATTTGAGCTTCCACACCACTAGCAACCCTTATATCCTATAACCCATTTTAGACCTACTTGCCTTTAAGCAAAAACTAAGAACATTGAGATTACTAAAAAATATCCAATTTGACTTCAACATACCTTCAAACCATAAAAACACTTGGATCATGCTATAATAATGTCACCAAACCTTTCTATGTAAAAATATCATCTTAAAAAATCATAAATCCTCTTTTTCAACTTGAAAACCTTTAATGTGACTTTACAGACTGACCATATATAGCTATTACATTAATCTAACATCACGATAACATATCTTCCACTTGGACATACCTATTCCAACTAAAAATAATCATATCTATCCTCATAAGACCATTTAAATAATACCACAACAATACTTGCTTTTCTACTAAAAGGAGTCTCTTAAGAAGCATAGATAGAGACATTCTTTGCACCATAATGCTCTAAAACAAAGTGAATATAAGAGTGGCCCACATATCCTTAGTAATCACTAGAATACTCCTATAGATATAAGATTTATTTCTTTTATTCTTATTCTTCTCAATTTGAACTATGACTATAGACACCTAAAATTGACTGTCACTAACCTCTAACCAGGCTTTTGACTAATTTCTACCCAATATGCACAATTTGGCCTAAAAACACTAAACCATGTTAAATGATGTGAAAATGACATATTAAAATTCTGATTTTGGATAGGGTATCCCTAAATGGGGTAATGTAATTTATGGGCTAGCCAACTTTGATCAGATCATTTCAAGGCAAAATACCAATTTTACACTTAGGTACTCTAGATTGCTCTTTCCCATAAAATCTTTTGCACAAGAATCATTCCTTTGATATCTGTTGTTGGAAACATCCTAAATAGGAATACGCATCCAACACATTTGATAGTGACTTCTAATTCTAATCCAGTCAAATTTAGGACCAATAGCAAGGCATTCTGATTAATTTGAGTAATTTATGCATAAAGTGCTTAATTATGTTTAAGAGCTAATTAACCCAAATCAAGGCCTAATAAAAAATTCCATGGAAAGTTTTTGAATAATTTGTTTGGAAATGAATATTTAATATATGTATTGTCAAGTGACCTCATTTCTTGGGAAGACATCCCTAGGCCATAAATGCCACAGATATTAGGATTCATGCCCTCCATGCCTCATCAATGCCTTCCATGATGCCCTCCATGCCTATTAATTGCCCCTTCTTCAAATTCCATGATAAGGATAATTAAAAACTTAATTCCAAAAATTAAATTAATCCTCAACCACACATCTCAAACTTGAGATGGATGGTTGAGGTTGATTTTGATCATATCCAAAAATCTATAAATAGGAGGCCTCACAACATCATTTCTAAGCTTAATTAGTGCAAAGTTATAATGTAGAATTGGTTCCAAAAATATTCAAGAAACTAGTGTTATAATTCCAAATTGATTCCAAGCTAAGACACAAGCCAAAGTTGCCAAGGAGAGATGGAGGTTGTCAAACTTCCATTGTAAAGGACTTCATGAGCACAAGCCAAACAAGCAACCACAACAAGCATTTTGGAGCATCCAAGGAAGGTAAAAGAGTTTTCTTTTGAATTTTAGTCATGTGTTTCATTCATGATTTTTATGCTATTAGTGTGTTTTTTTCATTTTGTTTTCATTTTGGAACTGACACAATACTAACCATCCTCTATTGAGTCAAATTCCTAGATGACATATGGCACACTCGATGGGACAAGATGAATCTCACACCTAAAGGATATCATTTTTCAAATCTCAAATATCCATTTGGACCTTTAGAACTCTTTCAAATTGATTTTATAACTTTATTTCTCCATTTTTTTGTTTCCATGATTTTACACAATAATCGACATTAGCAGGAAATACCAACATCGGTTACTTGGCTCAACTAACATCAATTAGATCTCGATTGCCCATTATGAACATTGATGGTATATAACCAATGTAGATCAATGTGTTTTCTTAAAAACACAAACCTAAGATCTATTTTAAAATGATTGGTTTGGGGTCATACGTACTTCCTTTTGGATGATTTTTTTAAAACCACATGTTTTCTCCTAAATTTTTAGAATTTGGCATTAGTTTAGCTTAAATTTTCATAGATTTTTTTAATAAAATTTGTAAAATATATTTAAAATGTTTCTAATCTAACATATTTGCTTTTGGGGTGATGCCTTAAGGGTAGACAGATAACCAATGGATTTGAAATTTGATAAATCATGTTTTAGACAACCTTTTAAATGACTTTAAAATGAATTAGGAAAATTGTTTTGGTGGTCAAAGTAACATTTAAGGTGATTAAATAGGTGTTTTTATCATTAGTTTTCAAAGTTATAAGTAAGACCAAGGGGACAAATGAACACCACCAAATCTTTCATTTTGGGTTTAAAATTTAACACACTTATCAATTTTTGTTTACAATAGTTGTTTAATTATATTTTATTTGGCAAAAAGAGGAACGTTGCATGTATTCTCTTCCATTTGTACCCTATAGGGAACCCTTAGAATCAAAATCACCATTCCTATTACAAGTAACCTAATCCAAGGCTTATAAATAAAGTCATCTAAAGTACTCCTCAAAAACTCATCAAAGTTTAGGTGACCTTGAAAATGACCCTAAAGTATTTCTAGTTTCATGCTTTCTTTATTTTTATGCAAACTTGGCTTGTGAGGGGGATGTCATTACCTCCCATGAGTTCTTTAGGGAAGCTTTAGCCTAGGGTTTCACCTCCTAACATTGACTTCATTTGGCTCCTTTGGAGTTCCACATGGGATGTATCTACATTTGGACATCGCACTACACTGAGAGAGCAACATGATGTAGTGGTTGTAAAAAAGACTAGACCTTTTTACAACTAGCTAATGTTATGGTTACCTAGTTTTTGTGCTTATATTTTGCATTGTTTAATTTGAAAGTCATTATGTAATTGATTCCCTTAGAAGAATTTAAACCTTTCTAGTTTATTAAACTCCATTTTTCCATACCCTTGATAGGATTTGGATGATTATACTTAGTGTATTTAGGTCATTTTCTCATTTGGTATGTTTTGAGACTAAAACTTGTTTGTTTGTGTATAAGCCATGTCAGAACCAATTTGTCTATATGTCACTCTTTTGTCTAAAGAGGATTTATGTTGGCCATTTTACACCACAATTGTGCCTTGAAAGTTTTACTAAACATTTTTGTGTATGTGTCATTTGAGTTGTAGAGGGTAGTGTTATGCTACCCAAAATTATGTCAAAACATTTTTGAGCCTTTTTAGTCTTTAAAACATAACATTGAACACATTATTCAAGTATTATTATGTTGTTAGGCTGCTCAACTTATTTCAAGACTTTTTTACCATTGTATCAAAGCCATTTTTTTCAAACCACTTTGTATATACCATTTAGACCTTAGTCTTGTATCGTCATGCTATCCAATCTTGTCTAGCTTGTTTGGTCAAATCTTAGTTTTCAACATTGAGTTTTCAATTAGCCTTGCTAAGTTTGGATATAAAAATTGATTGATTTATATTTAGGCCTTAATTTATGGGGTTCATATATAGATATTTCTCTTTTGGGTTACATAACTTCAGTTAATCGATTACCCAAAATTGAAAACTATTGATGGTTTGTTTGTTTAAAGCCTATCCTCATCATTATATGTGCCTTTATTTGGGAGAACACAACCTTTTTCAAAGATCCTTTATCTTATACCTTATGCCAACTGATCATGTTTATGTTTGATTCTATATGACAGGTCTATATCAAAGTTATTTCCAAACTTGTTAGATTAAATCAAATCACATTAGCCTTTGTTTCAAGTCTAGCTTTTGATGATATTTGGCCAAAAGTCCTAGCACATGCTTGTTTGTTTGAGCCTATATTTTGACTCCACATTTGGAAAAAAGACCTAGCAACTCAATTTTTCCTTTTCCTAGTTTAGACCTTGTTTGGAACACTTTGACTTAGACCTTTGGCATGCTAGTTTTTTTATTCAGACATTAACATTTTATGTGTATGACATTTGACATTAGATGTTTGACATTAGGATATTTTATTTCAAGTCTTATCACAAATCATTTTGGAGATACATCTCCACTTTCAAACCACATTGGAGATACAATTACACCCCTTCGACCAAGTTAAACCAAGTTTGAACCATTTGTCCACTATATATAGTTTTTCAGAGTTTGTAGAACTCTAAGTCTTTTATTTTAGATATCTCATCATTTACATGGATATGTCTAAATACACTTATGGTGGAGTCACTTACAATCTGACTTATGATATAATGGCTACATAAAATGACTTTTATGGTTTTTGTCAAGACCCCAATGATGCTAATATGGTTTGTGAGATAGATTTTTATCCACCTCAAATTAGTCATTCATGGGAACAAACTCATGAAGTATCTTACAATCCAAATCGAGACCTTAATTGGTATGAAGAGGCTTGTTAAAAGGGCTTTGAATACCCAACTATAGATAATGTTATTTGGGATACAAATCCATACCCTCTTTGTAATAATCAGTATATGGAAAATAGGCAAAAACTAGCTTATGTTTCAACTCATGACTAGGATGATATGGTTTATGAGGAAGACTTAGATGTTTTTGCTTATTCAAATAATCAAGTTTCATGACATCCTTTTACTATCCGATCATTAACAACCACTAACCCTCCTTTGGATTATATGATCCATCAAGCTCCATAATATACAAGGAATTCCATTACCATTCCTAGACCTAGTCCTTTAGTTTGTGTGAGCAATCAAGCTCCACAATGCCCCTTCATCATTCCAAGACATACTTCTTTGGCTTGTGCAAGTAATCATGGTACATACTACCCTATTGTTACCATCTAAATACTTTATCCTTTGGCTCATGGAAACAATCATGCTCCCCAATACCCTACCATTATCTAACCACAAGCCATTCATCATCCAAAAGCAATCCAATCCAAACCTCAACCCGTCCAATCCTTCAAATACCAAGATATGTTCAAAATTAGTATTTTTCAACTCATTAGAAACCAAAGCCAAGAAACCAACCAATCTAAGATTTTTCTATTGAATCAATCATTTGTGATAAGTTAACTTCTGATAAATTGCCTATGGATCTTATACCAATTACTGAGTCTCACTCTGATGAGACAATCATTGTTGAGTCACTTCTTAATAATTATAACCACCTTTGGGAAAATCATTACCTTGACCATGTGCCTATTTTTCAAGAGCCTCCTATTGACAAGCTCATCTCTAAGGAGTTATCTCTTGACCTTTTTCCCATCCTAGAGGAGTCTCACTTTGACAAAATAGAATTTGTGGAGCCCATCATGCTGTTATAGGTTGTTACTTATCCAATACCAAATATTAAACAAGACATCATTATAACAGAGTACTCATTAGATGAAGAATCAGAGTTAGAGTTAGGTTCTATTCTTTAACTGACTTCAAATTTAGCATCAAAATCAAAATCAACATCAGTCTCAACATCAAATTTAGAGTCCCTTGAGTTAGAATTAGATTCAAATGATGAATATGTTCATGGTTGTTACAAAATTGGTTATGCATGCCTCATAAATTAATTTGAATACATTTATTATCCTTCTATAGTTTTTGAGGATGACTTTTAGCTTTGACACAAGTTATCCTAATATCTTCTATGAGGATTGTGCAACCTTTCCCCATTTCATTATCATTATATAGACCATTACCATAAACCAAAATAGCCATATTATTGACATTTCATCTCCCACAAGTGTCTACTGGGACCAATAGAATCACACTTTGTTAAACTGCATCCATGGTGACATAGTAGTTGAAGAAGATCAAGGAGGCAAAGAAAACATTCATGTAGTAGAAGAATAGTCTCCTAGTGGAACCTTTTTGAAGGTACTAGGGGACAATCCAAGTCAGAACTCAACATCTTTTAGTGAAACTTTTTTGAAAGCACTAGAAGACAATCAAAGTCAAAAGTCAACATTCCTTAGTGAAACTTTCTTGGAGGTGCTACAAGACAATTAAGATAACTTCATTGGTGAAAAACTTTTTGAGGCACCAATAACTAAGCACAAAATTTATTCACTATTAGATGAAGATAAAATCAAAGATCAAATCAAAATAGCTTCCTATCTGTAGCCTAATCAGATGGAAGCTACTCTTAGGCCCAAACAATATAAAAATATTTTGGTCCTATTGAAATAATAAGTCTTTGGACCCACCAAAACCAAAGTTATGTTTAATATAGCATCAACAACATTATGTGTGATTGAAAGCCCTACTCTTCATTTATTTCCCCACTATTACACATTCTATTATCATTTATCATTCCATTTCACAATCAAACCTACCATGCATTATTTGTCCCTATTTACCATCCATGGCCACATTTTCCTTTATAGAGGCTACAAAGATACATTATTTTGATTTTTGAAGGAATCAAAATCAATGAGCAATGAAGATCACAAAAGCATTCTTGACAACCAAATCTGTAGGCCATTTTTGATAGAGCAATTATTCTGACAAGGTGTGGGCTAGTAATTAACATGATCAAGTATTATATTTGTATCATTTGTTGATTAGGACATGAATCTCCCCATAAATAGGAACAACAAAATAAAAAACCACACCCAGGCCAAAAACATGGACCATATCATTTCACATTGCCATACCATTTCCATTTTACGTTATCAAATATTCCAACCATTTACCCCCATCACTCGGGGGAAACTCTCTTACCATTTTATCCAATCTATCTAGACCATCATTATCCTTATAAATTCCATAGCATCCTATCATTCCATTCCTATCTAGACCAAAGCTTATTTTTAGTCATCTTACCCAATCCTATTTTGATTTTGGTTACTTTGGTTCTTCTCACACCTTTTATGGGGGGATTTTAATCAAGTTTAAATAATCAATCTAATTTGTCTTTATAAAGATAGTCTATGAAAGTAGTGTGATAGTTTATCTATCAAGATAACTTTCATCCTATCCACATTTATTTATGTAAGCTTGATTATAACTGCCTATGGGCAAATCAGTGTTTCACTAGTCTTGCTACTAATTATAACCACCTATGGGAAAATTAGTATCATTAACCTATGTCATTGTATCTTAGTTATAACCACCTATGGACAAATTATGGGTAACACTTGTTTATCATAAATTTCCATATCACCTTGCCATCAATGTTTTCATTTGACTGGCTATTTGCCGGATTTGAGAATTTGTTGGGACCTAGTTGGTTTTTTTCCACATTTTGTGTGGATGGAATTACTATAAATTGAGGTCATTTTAGGACTATTTGGGTCATGTTTAATTCATGTTGAGGTCACCTCAACCTCCCTTTCCATACGCTCTCACCATTTTGTGACCAATCTAAGCCAAACACTCTCACTATTTTTCAAGCAGGTATCTTGTCATTCTTAATGAGTTAAGATACCTCAAAATTCCAAAAACATTTAAATATTTAAAAAATCTAGAAACATTTGACCTGACTAAGCCTCGTCAGTTATCCTTGATCCACCTTATTGGGGCATTTCCATTTTTAGGATGCTTTCTTTTTCTTTTATTTTTAGGCTTTTTGTTTGTTTATTTATTTCAAGTTGTTTGTTTGTTTGTTTTATTTCTATTTGTTTATTTATTCACTTGACTATTTTTTTGATTTTAGCACTATTTCCTAAAATAAATCTATATGTGTTCATTGGGTGATTCCTTGTGCACATTATTCTTGAATCCATCCATATTCATACATTAACATTTTTATCATGGTTTTTATCTTGGGTGCATTATTTTTTGAGTGTTTATTGGATTAGGAGTCAGTCCTTATGCATATTTTGTCCAAGTCTTCATGGTGTTCTATCATAAATCCTACCATCACATGCTACAAAAAAAATTAGCTTCAGGAAGATCTATAATCAATGGGGCTATAAACTTTTCTCCTTGGCACCTTGGTAAATCATCCCACCCACCTTGATAAATATAACTCATTTGACCATTCTATTTGTATCATTGTTAATCAAGATGAGCATCTCCTCATTAATAGGTACAACTAAATTATTCACACTTATCAATATTATTATTATATTCATCTATTTCATCACTTTTCACCCACTAACCATTAATTTATATTCTAAGTTATATCCTTGAGTTATGCTTGCTCATTATCCCTAACTAGGGCACCATTAGTTTTAGCCAATTTAGGTCTGCTTAATGATTATAACTGCCTATGGGCAAATCATGATTTTGACTTTTATTCTTGATTATTAACACCTTTAAGCAAATCAACATCTTTTTAAAATCAATGCATGCAGGCATTTTATTAACCATGGGTTAAATCCACCTTTCTTCTTATTTATTTTCAAGGGGTGGTCCATTAACAAATGTGATGGCCACTCCCTTGAGGGGACATCATCATAAGCTTCCCAAAAACCATTTGGAGCTTTGTTCTTTAATCATCTTCTTCTTTTTGGCATACAGGCCATTTTTCATTCTTTGATAAGACATTGCTTTGTCTATGGTTTGCAACATCTTCCCAAATAGGTATAAACTATAGACACCTAAAATTGGCCATCAATAACCTCCAACTAGGATTTTGACCAATTTCTACCCAAAATGCATAATTTGGCCTAAAAACACTAAAACATGTTAAATGATGTGAAAATGACATATTAAAATGCTGATTTTAGCTAGGGTATCCCTAAATGGGTCAAGGTAATTTATAGGCCAACTAACTTTGATCAGATCATTTTAAGGTAAAATGCCAATTTTGCATTTGGGTGCTCTGGATTGCTCTTTCCTATCAAATATTTTTCACAAGACTCATGCCTTTATTATTTGTTGTTGGAAACATACTAAATTGGAATATTCATCCAATGCATCTGATAGTGACTTCAAATTCCAATACTATCAAATTTAAGACCAATAACAAGGCATTCTAATCAATTTGAATAATTTATGCATAAAGTGCTTAATCATGTTCAGGAGCTAATTAACCCAAATCAATGCCTAATCAAAAATTCCATTGAAACTTTTTGAATAATTCATTTAATTTGTTTTGGAAATGAATATTGAATATCTACATCATCAAGTTACCTCATTTCTTGGGAAGACATCCCTAGGCCATAAATGCCACAAATATCAAGATGCATGCCCTCCATGCCTCATCAATGCCTTCCATGATGCCCTCTATGCCTCTTAATTTACCCTTCTTCTAATGCCATGATGAGAATAATTAAAAACTTAATTCCAATAATTGAATTAATCCTCAACCACACATCTCAATCTTGAGATGGATGGTTAAGGTTGATTCTGATCAAATCTAAAAATCTATAAATAGGAGGCCTCACAACATCATTTCTAAGCTTAATTAATACAAAGTTATAATGTAGGATTGGTTCCATAAATCTTCAAGAAACTAGTGTTATAATGCCAAATTGATTCCAAGCCAAGCCAAGCCACAAGCCAAAGGTGCCAAGGAGAGATGGAGGTTGTCAAGCTTCCATTGCCAAGGACTTCATGAGCACAACTTTAGCAAGCCACCACAACAAGCATTTTGGAGCATCCAATGAAGGTAAAAGAGTTTTCTTTTGTAGTTTTGTTGTGTGTTTCATTTATGATTGTTAACTAAGCTCTCCCTAGTTTCAAGGGCTAGAGATGTTATGCTTTTGATGTGTTTATTTTATTTTATTTTATTTGGAACTAACACAATACTAACCATCCTCTCTTGAGTCAAATTATTAGATCACAATGACAATTGGTTCTTTTTCTAAATCACTCTCCTCTTTTAAGATTTAATTGAAAACATATGGAACAACTATGGAATTTTGACATACCCTTTTATTTGTAAAATAAACCTTATAATTTGGAATATCATCACTAGTTAATAACAATTAATGTTCTTCGAATGAAGCTTACTCAATAATAATAGGATTTTCACTTGGATCCATACATACCTCAGAACTAGCTTCAACTAGCACCTTGGTCTTCTCTTTGAGCTTGGTCTCTTTATTCATAACATGAGTATAAAATTAAAATACTTGACACTCTTCAACTTCTATAACATTGTCCACCATAAAAAATATATTACTTGGACCTGCAGACTCATCATGACTTACACTTATCACCTTTGGATTCCATGAGTTAACTTTTCTTTTTTCTTTCACTCTAGGATCCTAATAAAACCTATTCTATCTTGTAGGACTTTTCTTTTATAATATATAAATGTGACCTCTTTATTTACAATTGAACCATACTATACCTTTTTCAAGAAATATATCTTACCTTACCTTATTTGGACAATGTTTAGAAAATGTCTCTCATTAAGATAGTTGAAGTACTTAACATTGTTAACACCTTTTAACTGATGGCCCCCATCATATTTCCATACAAAATCAAATCTAATAGGTATCTTGCATTCTCTAGCCATATGACCACATTGATTTCATGTGTAATAATAACCGTTAAATCTTTCATACCTCATGGCATTAGGTTGTCTGATTTGATTTATCTTCAATCTATTTACACCATCATTTTTCAATTGATTGGTGATATTCAAGGGCTGAAATACCTTTCTCTCATTAACATTCATGTCAACTTGAGAGGAAAATTTATAATCTTCATTAATACCCAACCTAGATCTATCACCAGCAAAATTTTGACTATGTATAAGATTATACAAATGATTGGAACTCTTATCAAACTTGAAAAATGATTTCTCCTTACTTTCATACTTCTCTAACTCATCTTTAAAAAGAATTATTTTCATAAACATACTTTTAACATTAATATTCTTTAGCTTTCAGGCTTGTAGACATGATTTCCAATTGACAACTAAGATGTTTGACTATATCTTCATACTCCTTGGTATCTTCATTAATTCTTGCCTCATACACATTGAATTTATCCTCATAGTATTTGAATTGATACTTCATCTTCTTGTTAATCTTCTTCTCAATCTTAAATTCTTCAAGAGCGTTTATCAATGTAGTCTCATAGTCCACCTCATTTTCATCATCATCTCAATCACTCCAAGTATACTTATTTTCATGTGAGTAACTACCTTCCTCAATTATGAAGAGGGTTTCATATTCAATAGGACCATCATTTTCATTATAAAATTTTGAGTCACTATCTTCACTCTCATATGATAATATTCAAAATTTATTAGTGTAGAGACTCTTCTTGTTCTTGAAGGACTTTTTGTTGTCATACTTTCTAAAACCTTTCTTCCTATTATCAAAATTGTATGTCTTCTTGTCTTCATCTTCATAATTCTTATTATACTTATGAGGGAACTTATTAGTAAAATGTTCTATCGTTCCATAATTAAATCATTTGAAGGGTAGTTTACCCTTATACTTTTCTGATCCTATTTTCAGTTTCCTTGTAAATAAAGCAATTAGTTCATCCTCATCAATATCAGAAATGTCATCCTATTTAGGTTTCTTAACTTAGAAATTCTTCTTTGTATTTAATTTAGTCTTGAAATTTGCTTCCATATTTGGTGGTATATCATGATGCATTTACTATCATCTCATAGGTAGTAAGGGTGTCATGCAATTGATCTAACTTCCATTGAGTAAGATCATGAGTTTCTTCTATATCAGATACTTTTGGATCAAACTTGAGGGATAAAGACCTTAATAACTCTTGAACTATAGTAGCCTCTTCAAGTTTCACTCCAAGACCTTTTATGATGTTCATAATATCATAAACTCTCTACATAAAGGATGCCAGATAATCTTCTTCCCTCATCTTGAGAGTTTCAAATTACCTTCTGTGAATCTAGAACTTAGCAAGCTTAAATTTTGAATCTCCTTCATATATGATCTACATTTTATCCCATATATATTTAAAATATTTACAATAGATTACCTTGGTGAACTCAATCTCTATGCGACCAAAAGCTATGACATTAATTTCCTTAGAATTATTCACAAACAACTTATTGTCTATAACACTAGATAGAGGAGTAGTAGGAGCAACATAAACATCCACAACAAATTTCCATACATTAAAACCCAGGGACATAATGTATGTCCTCATCTTTGCACTCCAAAAATAATTCATGGATTCATTAAACATCAATGCTTTTTTGGTAGATAAACCTCCTTACATTTGATGACTACCCACATTGTATATTAGATCACCTTTAAGCTATCAATATTTTACCCAATGACTTGCTCTGATACAAATTTTTAGATGTACAATCACTAAGATGGGGGGTGAATCAGTGAGCCCAAATCTTTCAATTTCAATTCCAATCATTTAAAAATATTCAATAATCATCATATATCAACTTTATCAAACAACATTAACAAGAGAGCTTATTCATTCAATGCATACAAAAGATAAAACACATAACACATAGTTCTAATGAGAAACCTTCATGGGGAATAAAACCCACTCTCAAGAATACAACACATAGACTAAATATCTTATAAGAGATAAAAAATAGGATATTGATCAAGTCCTTACGACTAGAAATCTTGGTCAAATCCTTCTAACCTAATGCCTTTATTGAAACACCTATTTCACAAGGATCAACTTCCCTTAAGGAAGATTGAGTCCTTTAGACCCTCTTATGAAATAAACACATCCAACTTTAAACTAATGTCTTAAACACCTAATGGATGATGGTTTTCTAATATTTTCTAATCCCTACAAAACACCCTCTCTATCTCATATAGGCCTCTCACATATACATTCCACAATCTCTCTCCTTCTTCACTCAAACTACCCTCATATGTATACTTAGACCTCTTTACATATCCTCAAACTAAAAGATCACTATTATAATATTAAAAATATGACATATAAGTCATAAAAATTATTAAAAAACTATTCTCCTCATCAAATCATATAATAGGAACACTAACTATCCTATGTTCTTCTCTTTAATGCTCACTCTATGGCAACAAACCTTGCACAAGTCTAGAAACCATCTCATTTGGTTTCATTATTTATAGATCCTTCATGATTATCAACATCTTTATCAGCCATTATGTATGCCTTAACCATTCTTAAATCTCTCACATCAAGACATAACTAAAAATAGTCTTCATAGGTTGGCCATAACATCGATGGGTCACCTCTAAGTAGCTACAACTTTCAATTAGGCCCTTACAGCTCTTATAGGTCTCATGGAAACCTATTCACCCATTTAGCACTTCATTGAGAAATCTAAGAACATAAGAAAACTTTTATGGAACCATGACACATGATTTATATGTTCTCTTTAAGTACCAAAATTCATCATAACACTCTTTTGCTAACCCCTAATTAGCTCAAACACCTCTCTATACACATAGTCATTATGAATGAAAACACAATAAACTTCTAACCCTTTTTTCATATTAAATATTATTTTTCAAACCTTCATAATGCACACATATGGTCCTAATGGAGTCTACAACATACTCTAATAGCTTTTTCACCTTTAAACATCAAGATACCAACGAGCATAGCACAAATACCCTTCTCGGGTTACTTTCAAAATATGCACAAACCCACATAAAATTTAAAAATTAATATATTTAATTTTAAACACTTTTAGATATTAAAATATATATTTATATAATATCTTTGCATTATTCTATAGATTTACTTTTTACACCATGAATAAATTTTGCCTGTATCAAAAGATATGGCCCAAAAACTAGAAACTAGTCTTTAATTTATTAAATTCAAATATTTAAATTTAAATGGTCATAGTTAAAATTTTATCACTTAAAAAACATCTTGTGCCCTTTAATATTAGATTAAATATGTACTATCTATCTTCTTTGAACTTTAACTCATAGTGTGCCACTACCCAAATGTTAAAATTCAAACACTTGGCATCATCTCATATCCTATACATAGATTGATATTTATCTATTTTAAACATTGAAAATTTTTAACTCATTTCACTCAATAGACATCATTGATATTTATTAGTATAAACACCTACTCATCATCAGATCTTAGAAATAATTTGGTCTTTACCTCTACCTATCATTAAACAACTTTCACTTTGACCTCTTTGACTCGATATGCACCATTAGATAGAACTATATGATATCATGTGAACCATTGGATATTAATTTGGTCTTGATATTTATCTCTTTTAAAATTGAATAAGTATGGGAACCATTTCCTATAAGGGCAAATTTAGACCTCAATAAACTTTGATGTGCTTAGATGCATGATCTAAAATTTGGACCATATGATCTCATCACATAGGATAATCCAATTATATATCAATATAATCCTATAAAATTTTCATGTGTGAGATATAATGCAATTAATTTTATTACTTATATTTTTCTACCATATATCCAATTATGCCTAGAAATGCTTGGAAGGCTAACTTTGCACATGCATATATTTTGATACGTTTCATCACATGACCTAAAATTTAGTGCATAGAAAATAAGCATAAAATGAATAAACCCATATGATCAAATTGTTATGAAACTACCTTACCTGTAAAACACTACATAAAAATGCCTACATAGCTTTTCTTGCCACATGCAAATCTGGCTAAAATGAGAAAACATTGTCAAACTAATTGGGAGCCCAAATTTGCACATGTATATATTTTGTCATGCTTAGTCACATGACCTAATATTTATAAAATAAGATCTTATATGATAGGGAAAATTTTACATATATCAAGATAATCCAAAAGATTTCATAGATACAAGATATGATGTCACCAAAATGCTTACTCAGATTTTCTACCACTAGACCCAAAATGTCTAGATGAAAACAATAAAGAACCAGATGAATTCCATTATTGCACATAATAACTCGATGCATCCTTGACCTCTAATAGGACCTATTTCAAAAACTCAAATCATCATACTCATCCCTAATCATTCCTAACCATGCCAAAATAGAAGATCAACCAAGCCAACTTCAAACATATTAAGATAGGCATATTACACACATTGTCATTGTCACTTAAAATATCAAGACACTTCATCCACTCACTTGGAAACCTCTATGACATCACTATGACATCATTTACAATTATCCAACAATTTAAATCTTACTTTACTTACAATTTTTTTTTACACACTTATCAACTTCACTTAGTATGTTTCCCATTTTGATTCACTCATCATTTACATACTTCCCATCTTGATTTAGTATCTTTTATATTTATAGTTTTTTCAGTTTCAACCTATTTACATTTTGCATAGATTTTTAAACATTTTATTTATTATGTTCTAAATTTTAATTTATTACATTTCACATGCTTCCCATCTTGATTTAATATGCTTTATATTATTTCTTACTTTCAATCTATTTGCATTCTACACATTTCTTAACTTTATTTAATGTGTACTATACCAATTTCATATATATTACCTACTTTATTTAATGTGTTTTAAAAATTATTTTATTTAATATACCATGAATTAGTGTGTTATATCTTTTATTATTTTATCTAATATATCATTTTACACTTTTACATTTTACATTCTTTCTATCATTCTCTTTAACCATGTATGTGTTCACAATTCCTAGAAAAGAATCGAACATACATCACATGTTTTATAATAACATATAATAAAAATTAAAAAACACATTCTATAAATATATCCATAACATCTGTGATCAATATAAAACCATAAATAAGAACTATATATATCCATGAATCAAGTGTCTAATACAATAAAACATGATAAATACTACAAATAGCTCTATCACTGTGGTCTATCCTATCCATTTAGTGGATGATCCAAAATACAAATGGATTCTTATAAATATCCCCTCTAAATATTCCATTTTAATGACTTTATCCATGAACACATACCCTCTATCTACCCATGCAGATTAGTCACTTGGGCCTATACACATGTTAGCTACCCCACTATAGCCATTTAAGCAACACACTCTTTAAATACTATCTTTTAAGCTTATAGCTATCCATATCCCATTATAAGTTGTATTTGTGTGGTGTCTCCTCATTTTTGTATCTCTTGTGCTAGCTCACCAAATAACTTGAACCCATTATCATACATTGGGTATATGGTAAAATAAGATAAGCCATAATAATAATAATATCATGATGAAATAATGCACTATCCAAAATATCATGATGTGCAATTTGTAATATCACACCCCATTTTGATTCCTCCTTAGTAGTATCTACAAAATAAAAACCAAATATAAATTATATCTCGCATATATAATATCTCAACATAACAACTATATTAATAAATATACATCTAAAAATAAATTCATATCTTGTCATCTATTTACTACTTGACATAATACCAAACACTTACTAATAATGATATCACCCATAATAGTCTCCCCATCATCATGACCTATAATTAAATATACTAGATAATTCCTATGAAGTGATTAAAAACTAGGATTAAAGACTTGAGCATGTAGTGGTCCCCTTTAGATTCATCACTCTATCACCCAACTTTGTGTTGCTTATGTTGTGGGATCTCCCTACTTAGCTACCTCCTCTTATGCATCCACTACCACATGGATATGTCTTTATCACTATGGTGATTATGGTGTAAAATTTAAAACTTATTATGTCTCAATAATAAAAACATCCACATCCTCAACATTAGTTGTAACCATATCCACATCTACAACCACTACCTCCTTAAAAAATCTTTTCACTTCTCTCTATTTTCATCACTAAATAATATAAGGTATTTATTGAAATAATTAAATAAAAGGCACATAAACAAAGATTCCTTCATTAACAATACCCACCAACTCCATAAAATTATGTGCCCAATACTTAGGCACTGCTATTAGAATTGATGGATTAGGCAATCCTAACTGTCTAGGTAGGTGAGTTATAGGATGTGGATCTACCCACCATGTATAATGTCCAATAAACCATATATGGACTAATCCAATATAAATATTAGGGAAAGTTATCCAACTATATGCAATGCCCACATAAGGACACCATAAAATATCACCATGACTAATAGTCAACAGTGCTAAGATGTGTGGTATAACACATATCACATGATATTGTGTCCAACTACGCACCTGAGGTAAACTATCATTGATAGTATAGGGAAACCCAATTTGTTGATACATAGGAAATATCTCATATATCCAACTACAAAGAAAAATAATGGGCCCCAAAGTCTTCTTCCCATAAGACATAATGACATACATGTCATGAACTAGTTGTACCCAAAGCACTACCCCTAGGTCATATAAATTACACTACTCCAAAATAGACTAGAAAAAGGTGACTATATATAGAGTCACCTTTCAATATCAATTATGAAAAAGCATACATAATTTCAAATGGATAATAAATACCTTATAGATATATAAAATTGTTGATATATAAACATCAAATAATCATACATGTAAACCCTCAAAATATCTCTCAAAATGAGTCACCCATAGGGATAGGTCTCATCCCTTTGCCTCCATCTCAAGAGTGTTACAAATCATGGGAGTACCAAAAATAAGAATTAAAAGTAGATCATGGACATCCTCTAATGTGATACCAACATCTATAGTATCCCCATCCACCTCCCATTGAAAAGTTTTGGCTACTCACTCCCATGCTCCAAAGAACATAATGACTAAGTCAACACCAAGTGGGATCATATGAATCTCCATAATATTGCCAAAACCTAATGATGCCAAATGTTCATGATCATATACCATTAGTCTATCCATAAATTTAGGTAACCATGCTACATATATCAAATGATATATCCTCAGTCTCCTTGGTGAAATGCCAAACAACAAAATATGTATTAGTCTTCAATCTAAGATAATTAGGAAAATACTTTATAAAATTGATTAAAACTACTTTAATTGAAAAATCAACTACTTCATTAACCTTTTTTGGATATTTTCCTACCACTTTATACATATTGGCCATTGTTACAACACTAAAACTATATTAACCACTTTGAATATAGTTGGCCATATCACATAACTAAGTTACCCAATTATTACATAGTTGTCTAGGTCATTCTATGGCATCAACCCCTTTATACAAAGTCAACCAACTTTTCAAAATATATCAACCACCTTCCTAAACTACTACATCAGCCAATATCATACACACTATGCCATTTAAATATTAATAACTAGATCAACTCTCCCCTACACAATCATCTACTCATCATTAAACTACATCGACCACCCTATTATCCCTTTGCATTTAGAATTAAGTTAGCATGGCTAACACTATTCATTTTATGTGGTGACTTTTCACTTATTTATCATTAATGCCTTAGACATTAATGAATCATTTCACTACTTATCCATGGACCATCCTAATTCTTACTCTACCCTAAAAATTCTTGGGGAAAATTATGTTACACAAATTTTCCCTAGCACCTAATTTTTCAAATCTACCTTATTTCTCAATAAAAATTAACAAAATTTCAAAATTTTAGGCACCACTTACCTGAGCCATGCATTATTTTCTACTATACATCCCTTAGCTTGTGTTCCTCATCTCTAGGCCATAGTATCTATCCTCACTCTTTTGGGTCTCAAAGAGATATATTTTTATCAAAATAGTAAAATTCCAAATGAATAGTTTAAAATCCTATTTATATTTTAATTTCCAAATTTTTAACTACCAATTAGTTTTTGACAAATTTTTAAATTTTCTCATAACTATGTCTTTAGTAACTCTTTTTCCAAACCAAAATATATTTTATAGAACCCTAACACTATATATTATTTTTATACATTTAACACATATTTTTGTAAAAAGAAAAAAAAAATTTATTTTTTAGGTCCATCTAATGTTCTCTACATCAAACACCTCTTCATTTCTCTCACATGAATTATATTCTATATAAAGAAGATAAATAAAAGCATGTATTTTTCAATTATTTTCTTTAATTTATATTTATGCTTTGTATTATAATTTATTAGCTTAGTATTGTGTGTATGTAATAAAAAATACATCATGTCTATAAATCAAGCCTAACCTGGAAAAGATAGATCATATCATACACTTCTGATTGACGACACATTTGTTAAGCGGGAACATGACCAATATGGGATCTATTAGAACTAATTAGGGGATCTCTTAATATAATACACTATGCTAGGGATGGTTTGAAAGCCTCTACTCAAGAATAATAACATAATAACCTTAACGGGTTCCTATGTTTTGATATATCACTAAATTATTAACAAGTAAATCTAATCTAGTGCTCATTAAAGCTTATGGAAAAATATTATGGGTTATTAAACAATAAAAACATAAATAAGAGAATCACAATTAATATATGTATGAGTAAGACCATCATACATAGAATAAAGAGAGTAATATTATTTGAATCCAATACTTATGCTACTTATATCTACTAAAAACAAAATAAAGAATACTTACATGAATGATGATCCTAATGAGACTCAATCTCTCCCTTGTAAAAAGGGAATGTTAAAATGGTTATTGTGGTTTTTAAGGATCACTATGAAATTCCAAAATATCTAAGACTGATCCACAAGACTAGATTATCCAAGTAGAAACCCTAAGCTAAGACTCCTCAAGTAGAATGGTGGAAAAGCAGATTGCAAAGACGTGCAAGTGAATAATAAATCTTGATTTCATATGAAATAATGCTGAAATGATCTTATATATATATATATATATATATATATATATATATATATATATATATATATATATATATATATATATATATATAGGTGTATTTGACCCTAAACCCTTATGATAATATCAACTGATAGGTTCATCCCATTCAAGCTAACATAATTTTGGATAATTATTCACTAGGTCATGAGCTAGGTCAATCAAGAGCCAAACTAGTTCCTAAGTGAAAATCACCCAAAATTGTATAGGATAGACCCAATTGACCTAGCACAACTAAATATCAAAAGGGACTTAAGGTGAGAAAAAGAGGGATAGAGAGTGGGAAAAGATTAGAGGATTCCTCAAAGTAGGTGTAATAGCTTAGGGAATGGTTTGATTAGCTAGTTGGATTGGTAATAAGTGGTAATAAGGGACAAAAATAATGTGAAGCACAAATGGTCTACCTAACCATTTCTTAGTACATCCCTTAGGGAGTGCACTCAAAGAGATTGAGTTTTGATAGGTTCTTGTAAGATGTAAAATATAATTTTGATAACATTTAAAAATATTATGTGTACACATATGTCCCACTCGAAGCTCATCACATGTCACTATGGTGAAATAGGGGATAATGCTTCAAAAAAGAACACATAATGTTGATACTAAAAAAGTTATAATATTTTAAAGCATAAATGACTAAAATTAAATTACCAAAAGGAAAATAACTAAAAAGTAAATGTTATGCATACCTTGATTTACCTTTATTTCTAGATGTTTTTCTACTGTGTTACTAGTTTTGATCATGTAGGGCGGAGAGACTACTTTTGAAAAACCTAAAAATATAAAACTAAAGAGAAAAAATAAACAAATATAGGAAAGCTAAGATAAATGATACTATATGGATGGGATGCACTTTGGAATTTGGCAAGTTTGGATGACAAGTGTTATATTAGACCAAATGACCAAGTCAAAAATAAGAGTAAATTGGGTAACCAAAAAGCTAAGGCTACTAAGAACCATAAAAATCAAACAAGTAAACCTTAAGTAAGAAAGGACAACTCACCAAGTCAAACCAAGGATACATGTCAAAAAATATGGTAATCAAACATTGATGTAAAATTAGTAACAATCCTTACTTAAACAAAGATTGACAAGTGAAAAAAAATGGTAAAATAACATTGATGAGTGAGTAGTAATAATCCTTATCTCACTCAACAATGGAAAAAAGTTACAGACTTAGGTTTTTGTAATACAAGGGTAGTACAAAAATGACAAATGGTAAAAAAAAGGTAAGTCTAGGAATGGAAATCTATGGTGTAAAGAAAGTAATCCATAGTTTCTCTATCATGTTTTTCTCTAAGTATAGATAAAATTGAAATTAAGTAGTGTTAGCATGTTTTTAAAAGGTGAAGAAGAAGGGAATATATAACTGAAAATAGATTTAGAATCACAATTTTCCTATCAAGAGGGAAAATGAAATGGGTGGAGGGGAGAATGAAATAAAAACCAAGGTAAAATAACTCTTTATCAAAGTCAAGACACTCAAATTAGGTTTACAAAAAACAAGATGACTTCATACCTTAAGGAATCTGAAGAACTTTTCTTAGCTACATAATACTTGGATAAATAAATACACGTATAGATCATCCCATGAAGGATATATGCATGAAAATTAAAATTGACCTACCTTATCATAATGTGTTCCTCATTCCTCAAGATCCCTTATAGAGTCTTTAGTATACTAAAAAGATTGGGTGCTTGCATGATAAAGTAGGTAGCACTATAGAGTTTATTGAATTCTCCTATTCCAATCTACTAGCCTAACATACCCTAATAAACATTGTATCTATTATGAGGCCAATTATGGAGTTTGAGATTTAATTAGAGATAGGATATTTGCTTGTAAACATGTCTTTTGGTGTGATTTTGACTTTTGAAATTGGTAGTTTTCTTTTTGTATATCATTGCCTTTTGATTCAAATTATTGGGATTTTAATTTTATTGATGGATTTTTGTATTCCTCCTCCATATGGATTTGTAAAATCAAACATGGGTGATAAAGATGAGTTTCATTTGAATACTTGGGACTTGGTTTCTAAGAGAGATAAATTTAGAGAGCATGGGGTCTAAGATTCTTGTAAATCTAAAAGTGTTATCTTGATTTAGACCTTGTTTTATCCAATGAGGAGTCGAAAGAAGGGAAATCAAGAGGAATGACACATGAAGCAATTTCAATTACTTAAAATTTTTAAAAATGTGACAAAGGGTGAAAAAGGGATACAATGACAATAAAATGTGATTACTTATCATAAGAATAAGGGAAGTGGAGGAAAACATGCTAACATAGATTGTTTTGTAAATTCCATCTATCAAAAGGAGCAAAAGATGAAGCTAAGAACAAGGATTAAAAATACATTCTAGAAAAGAAATAACATGATGGTAATTTTATGAGGAAGGCTAGGTCTTATCCATGGTCTTAAACTACAACTCATAAAAGAGAAACCCATGAGGGTTCCAATAAGCATGTGAAAAATAAATAAGGTAAGAAAAAGATGGTATTTATGAGGAAGACCAAGTCCTATCCATGGTCTTACACTAAAAATCACAAAATAAAAATCCAAGGGATGCTAAAATGAGTGTAAAAAGAGTATGAAAATAAAGAAGACTATGGTACATCATGATGAAGACTAGGTTTTATCCATATTTTTACAATGTAACTAATGAGAGAAAGGAGAAACCAAAAGACCAAAAAGGAAGGACCAAAGGTTTGTGATAAGAAAGAATTAATACAGAGGGAGATACCCATGTAAATAACTTATAAAAAGTGTTATATAGATAACATATAAAAAGAATGAAAATAAGGAAATTTTTAGGCAAAATAATTTTTGAGGAATTGGGTGTTGGTGAGCTCTTTGAAAACATGGCCTTCATTGATTTAAAGGCAGTAGATAACTGGACCAAGAATGTCTTTGACTAAATAGGGCCCCCACCATTTTTGGGTGTATTTATATTCTTTGTCATCGGTGTAGTATAATTTAAGGATAAGATCACCGACATTAAATGTGAAAATTTTAACACATTTATTATTTTGTTTGGTAATATGATCCTTGTATTGACAGTTATGTTATAAAGCAAAAATATGGTATTCATTAAGGAGATCAAGGGCATGAAATTGAGCATGATGTAATTATTCATCAAAAATGATACCATGAAGATATATATGAAGAGAGGGAAGCTCAATTTTTAAAATAAGGATTTGCTTAGAACAATAGACTAGCGATAATCATGTTACCCTAGTGGCAGTATGTATGCTTGTCCAATAGGCCCAAAGAGAAGGATAAAGGTGAATGTGCCAATCCATGTGGGTTTCATAAATTGTATTTTGGAGAATTTTATTGATAATTTTATTAGTAGCCTCATCCTAACCATTACATTTTAGATGATAAGGTGTAAAAAATTTATGATTGATCTTGAATTTATCACAAAGTTATTTAACATCTTTATTTTTAAAATTAACACCATTGTTTGAAATGATAGTATGGGGAACACTAAAGTGTAAAATGATTTAATTAATAATAAATTTGGAAATTGTGTTACTAGTGACATTAACAAGAGTCATGGATTCAACCCATTTGGTAAAATGTTTGGTAGCAATGAAGATAAAAACATGCCCATCTTGGGAGTGAGGTAATTTATCAATGAAATCTAATCCCCACATGGAGAATGGCCGAGGAGATTTGATAGTTTGAAGCTTAGATAGAGGTGAATAAATTATATTATCATGAAGTTAGAAAGGAATACAATTTTTTGAAAATTAGATTTCATTCTTTACAAAATTAGGGCAAAAATAAACCATACGTAGGCATTTACGAGATGTAGTATGTCCACTACAATGGCCAGTACAAATTCCACCATGTGCTTGTTCAAGAAGAGAAGGGACCTCATATTGCATAACATAACATATCAAGGTACATTCAAAATTGAGATAATAGAGGATGTTATGTTGAAATACATACTTAAAATCTTGTGTATGAATGTGTGTCTTTTCATGAGAGTATAAGTCAGGAGGATAAGTTTTTGGAACATGTTTCTATACCACATGATTTTTCAAATGGTAATAGCCTCATTTTGATAGATAATTAAATATAGTGGTTGATTTGAGGATGGATATTTTATTATTTGTATAAGAAAAGTGGGATTAGAAATAACCTGGTGGGAATGAAAGAGAGAAGCTGAAGAAGCTAGGGATCAACAATGGAATTTTGATCTCAAAGGATAGGCTCAATAGTGAAAGAAATACAGTCCTTAGTAAGAGTGATTGAAATTTGATGATAGATAATGAAGTTTTCACTTTTCCATTGGTAATCACTATTTACTTGGTAGAAAATAAGCTAATAGTCACCTAAGACATGTAGACATTGAATGTCTAGATTAAGAGCAGCTCTAATGCCTAAGATTAGAGCTTCATATTTGGCCATATGGTTAGTGACATCAAAGGTGAAGTTAAAATCTAAAGGTATGAGTTTAAGGAGAGTAGTTTTTAGAATTAAACCTATCCCAGCACCTTAAAGGCATTTATCACCATCAAAGTGAAGGTTCCAAGTATCCTCATGTAAGTCAACATTAATTTTAGGAAGCTCTTTGATAACTAATTTAGGTTTAGTAGTATTGAGGAAAATAGTGGATTAATCTAGATTATTTTATTCAAGATCAATGGTAAAGTTATGAAAGTAATATATAAGATAGATAACTTGATTAAGACCTTTAATAAAGAGGATATTATCATCTAGAAGACTATCTTTAAGGTTATTGGTAGCTATCACAAGAGCTTTATAAAGCTGATTAGCTATGACTTGTCCTTTAATAGATTTTTGAGTCAAAATGTAGAGATCAAATTCAATAAGAAGGACCATCCATTTTCAAATTCTATCTCTAGGAAGAAAGGCTTTTGAGAAGAAGTGATAAAGTGGGTTGGAATGAATGATGACATAAGTGGTCTGGTATAGCATATAGTGCTAAGATTTTTAAGCTATGAATTAGATGGAAAGGTAGTAACATTTGAATTTGGTATAATGTGTCTCATAATTGACGAGGCCTTAGCTAATGTACTAAATGGCATATTATTTTATAGTATCATCTTGTTGGGGAAGCATTACCTAGATTGATATAGTTGTGTAATAAGTATATAGGATCAATGGTTGATCATTGGAAGGAGGACAAAGTGTAGGTGGGTGAATCAATGACCCTTTCATGTTATCAAAGGATTTTTGACAATGATGAATGTCAAGAATGGATTGAGGAATGGGCATGCTGATGATATCACTAATCTTATTTAGGTCAGCATGGATAATATAGAGAGAGACCTGGAATCCTAATAATTTTCCAAATGTGATACCAAATACATTTGTAAGTATTTAGTCTAACTCAGTATTTGAGAAGATGGTCAAAGATGATAACAAGATCTAAGAGATGAGTTTTAAGAATTTTGGATTTATAAATGAGATCATCTATATAGGTTTCAACAATTTTGGGGATAATATCTTGAAATATATGAATCATTTCTCTTTGGTAAGTGGCTTTGACATTTTTGAGGTTGAAGGGCATTCTGACATAAATATAGATGCCCCATTTTGTGGTGAAACTGGTCTTATGTTGGTCCTTGAGGGAAATTTGAATTTGATTTTAGTCCAAGATGTCATCCATAAGAGATAACATTTTTTTAAAAATCATGAAACCAATGATGGAATTTATTGAAGGTAAAGGGAAGTTATCCTTGGGATAAATAAGATTAAAATTGTGTAAATCAATACAAATACGAATGACCATAATGACCTCTTTTGCAATTGGAACAATGTTAGAAACCCATTCAAAATAGTCCTAATGGTTTGATAAATTTATCATCAAGTAATTTTATTATTTCCTTGTGACATAAGTTGGAAAACTTGTGTGAAAATTTTTGTTGCTTTTGATGTACATGTTTATCGTCAATTAAAGTAATAATGTTATAGACCATAATGTTAGGGTCAATACTAGGCATATACTTGTAGGATCAAGAAAATATTTAAATATATTTATAAAATAATAAGGTAAAATTATCATGTTTAGTAGGTGATATTTCATGATAAACTATAATTAGTTGAGGACCAGATGGAGTACCATATTCAATGCAAGTGGTTTCTTCAATAAGCACGGAATTGACATCTTGGAAGTGATATGGTACATTAGGTAAGGAAGAGATTGGATTAGTTTTAGGATCAATGATATAAATAAAGTTATTGAAACAATGGGTTTTATTTTTAAAATTTCCAAGTTTATGATGCTATTGAGGAAGTTAAGGTTCTTGAGCATGAAGTATTTCAAGAATAACTTCATCACTAGGCAAGGTAGGAAGAGGATCATAATACTCAACATCTACTTTGAGACATAAAATTTGATTACCATGGTTATAAAAATTAGAATGTATCTAATAGACATTAATTACCTTTTCATTGAGTGTAATCTCATGAGTAGGAGTGGTAATGTTTCTATCTAATTTTTACTTTTTCTTAAATGTGAAAAGAAGAAACTAGTTAAGAAGGGTGTGGAAAAATACATATTGAATGTGCATGAATTGAATCCAAGTGTCTATGAAGATATCCTATTTATCTTGGGAGGATGACCTATAAATAATAAAATTCTAAAATAAACTTGTTTTTTAGACAAGTAGATGGGTAGATTTCCTAGCATGACCTAGATCCTAAAAGCAAAAGCTTTCTTGGAGGCTGTCAATCCACCTTCTTTAGAACACTTAAGTGGAAATGATAAAAGAAATATATTTTCGTTAAATTACTATAAAAATAAAATAAAATAAATAAAATGATATAAAATTAATTGATAAAATTAGATTATTTTCTAAAATAACCAAAATGAAGCAACTAGTTTGATTATACTAATACTAAAAATTGGTTGAGGCAAGATTGTGGTTTTGGGTTTGGTAATTTGATGAGGGTCAAAAGAATGGTTTGGTTGGGGTTGATTGAGATAATAAAATGATAGGTATAGATGTTTGAAAAGATAAAACATTAAATAACTAGGGTAGAAAAAGGATGAGGGGGTAAAGAGGGTGAAGGTGGAAAAAGAGGTAAATATAATTACAATGGAAAAGGTGGTAAAGGAGGTCAATGGATTAAGATGAAAAGTGGATTAAGGGGTAGAGGTAAATGTAATAAAATTAAGGAATTAAGTAAATAACTGAAATAAAAAACCAAATAAGGTTACCTTGAGGCTTGTTGATGTTGTTGATGATGTGATGAAGGAATCCCATGGCAATTTTAGTAGACCTTAATTGCTTTGAACTCATTTCCTCAAAGATATGGATGGCCTCCAAAATGATTACCTCATTCAAAGACCTGAAATAAGATCTTAATAACTAAATATTAACTTCCAACTTCCCCTTGGTTGAAGGAGAGATGGGTATTTATAGCATTTATTGTCAAGAAACATGCCAAAAGAGGGAATATTATAAGTTTGACACCATTTCCAATGTGGTACGTGAATAAATAAAAATATGAGAGTGGTGGGATTCACACCTTGATTATCGATCTCCCATTTGGGTTGGTGTGTCTCTCACTTTTCACATGAGTCCACTTTTTAATGGGAATCATGCACATGGGCATAAATGAGGGTAAAATACTTTTCACCACCCTTTCTTATCTTCATCCAAGCACTTAAAGAGATGCCCCAAAAAATGTGGAATAATTTTCCATGTCGGTAAATGAATGAATCAAAATATGAGGGTGGTGGGATTCCCACCTTGATCATGGGTCTTCCATTTGGTTTGGTGTGTCTCCCACCATGCACATGAGTCCAATTTTGAATGGGAATCATGCACATGGGCATGCATGAGGATAAAACTCTTTTCACCACCCTTTATTGTCTTCATCCAAGCACTTAAATAGATACCCCAAAAAATGTGGCACCATTTTCCATGTGGGTGCATGAATTAGTCAAAAAATGAGGGTGATGGGATTCTCACCTTGATCATGGGTCTCACATTTAGGTTAAAAAGTCAAAAATGAGTGGATATAGTTCCCTTTGTCTTTTCCAAATAACTAAAGAGGTGGGTATTGCATTTTGAAGGCAAATTTCATGTGTGAAGATAAAAGACATGTTTAGTGATGGCCCCTTAAGGGCAAATTTTTTGTATTTGAAGGGGGGACCCTTGTGATGCTTAAATGAGGTAATTAAGCACCTTAATAAAGGGTCCCAGGTGGGGTATGATGTCCCACATCAAGCCACCTCACTTATAAGCCATGTCACTTGCCATATCACATCCCAAATCACCTTTCATGTTACTTTCCATGTCATTATGAATAGTGATAGTGGGTCCCACAGTGAATAGTGAATACTAGTTTCAAATATTATTTTTCAATAGTATTATGTGAATAGGATAATAGTGATTTAGTTAGTTTAAGAGGGTTTGGTTAAGGGTTAATAATTTTTAGGGGGTATTTAGGAGGTACTGAGGCATTTAGTCATCAAAAACTATAAGTGTGTATTTTCTAGTGTCTATATTTTGTCCCTTTTCATTATGTAGCATTGAATTAACAAGATATAAAACATAAATAAATCATTTGGTCAAAGGTAAAGGTGCCTTAAGTATGGGAGGAGTTATTCCCCCTCAACTTGAGAGTCGATGAGGAAAGGCTGAATCAGGTGAAAGTTTCATAAGCAATTAGTGGGGAGGCACTAGGTGGTGCCATAAGGTAGTTGGACATGTGAAATGCCAATGGGTTCATAATATGTGACTAAGAATAATAGTCAAGATTATGAAAATACTAAATCTACCAATGTTGACAAAAAGAAGGTCAGGTTCTAGATGGACATATGATAGGGTAACCAGTCTATAACATTAGTCATAGTTGATCAGATTAAGCCTATCAGGTCATCTTGACAAGGTTGATGTTGTTCATAGGTATCTAGGGTAAGGTCATCACAAAACATGTGAAGAGGTTAGGTAAAAAATGGAAAACATCAAGGTGGATGTGGTAAAATGGGTTTGTTAGTTGGAATGGGGTGGTTGAGTGGACTCAATATGCACTAGGTAAGTGGACGTTGCCTACATAGTTCCATGGCCATAATGTTCAAAATGAAATTCAAGCCTAATATAGTTATTTTGAGGTGGGGAGAGTTGGTTAAATTAGTTTCCACAATTTGATGTATCATGTAGTTAGGTTTAATTGAAGGATTTTGGAGAAAGGGAAGTGCCAAAGGGTAGAAAAGATGGCTATCAAGTAGTTGTCTGATTAGTTTGGTAGAAATGGTGGATGAGATTACCTAAGATGAAATTATATGATTTTTTCAAATATGTAAAATGAATCTATAACCATGGATAAGTAGGTTCAAGCATGAAATTTCTACCACCATTTTAAAAAATAGCTAAATATGCTTTACCAGTCTTTAAAAAATCTAGCACTACTCAAATTGTCAAGGTGACCCAATGGGTTCATTCATCACCATCCAAATAAGTTTACATTATGCACACTCTATAATAATATCATTAATAGGCTATGGAAGGATATTATTTAATGATTTAGGGAAGTAAAGTAGTAGAGTATGTAAATGAGAAGTGGTGAAGATTCAAACCCTTGAGCTAGTGGGGCCACAAAATAAGTAAGCATTGAGTTTTGAGGGAATTCAGAGAAAGACTTTGAGGGATTTTGGAATATGGAATGAGGTGAATAATAATATTAATTAAATGAGGGATTAGGTAAAAATAAGAAGGAAAATAAATGGTATAAATGGAAAACAAAGAGGGAAAATAGAAGAATAATGTACAAAGATAGACAAATTAGGGAGTTGACAAAGAAGGTGGGAAAATTAAGTATAAAAGAGACCAAGGAGGAAAATAGTTTGGTGTAAGAGGTGATGCCTATAAAAGGTTAATAGGTGGAATATGATTAAAGAGTAGGGATATTATAGTGCATAGGAAGATATATGTTGGGTAGGGAGAATCAAGGAAAATTATTGGTTGGGAGGTAGGTCGCATGAGAGGGTATAGATAACATCCACACATGGATACCCCAAATATTCCATTTGAATTTTGTTTTAGTTTTGATTATAACATATCTAAAATTTATATTAAAATGGGTTGAAAATATGTAAGACTAGAGGATATAGGGAAGGAATTTGCATCCTAATAGCTGGTGGTGCTCATGTTTGCTTGTGGGTCATATGAGCTTACAGGCATGGTTGATTATGATATAAAGTCATAGGATTGGTATACATTTAATTGTAAACCAAAATAAAATACAAGACATTCATGGCCATATCATAATAAATGTTGTGATCATATAAGCTTAAAATGGGTAGAGGGTTTAAAAGGGAAAAAGGTGATAGGTTGGGTAAAGGGAATAACTAGAGAGGGACAAAAAAGAGGATCCAAGCTCAATATTTAAAGGCATTAAAGGAAGAAAGGGATGAACTTGAAGTAATGATCCTAACTAGATTTCATGCATTAAAACAAGGGTGTAGAGGATGTGAGGAAGTAGACAAGGAGATGCATGTGGAAGTAGCTCAACTGGTGACCACACTCTAAAGAGGTGTAGGTTGAATGGGAGAAAATAAAGGAGATCCAATAAGGGATGACGTGAAGGTCAACCAATATATGGATGAATAAATATGTGAAGAAAAAAATGAGGTCTCATATAAAGATGAAGGTGCGGAAGGATGGAAGGAATCAGGTATGGACATATAGGAGGGAAAAAAAGAAGGTTGGGAAGAACAAGGAATGTCCTTAAGATGATAAAAATGAAATGAAATAAAGAAAAGGGAGAGGATGGTGGAGAGCAATGAAAGGGAATGAGATGAATATAAAGGATGAAGATCATGGATGATAAGAAGAAAAAGGAAGAATTAAAGTAGGGATATAAAGCATGGATACTCACATAGATGCAAAATATAAGTGAATAGCAAGATGGAAAGAAGAAAAGGGGAATGCAAAAGGAAAAAGATAAGAACTCATAAGAAGAAAAGGGGTAATTATGGAAGGCTTATCAAATGATAAATACCAAGGTAGAAACTAGTTGTGGAGGAAAAAAGGAAAACAAAAGGGATGGAAGGATGAAAATAAAGAAAAAAAGAAGAGTAGAAAATAGGGAAGGTGGGAAGAGTGAAAAAATTTATAGAGAATGGCTGTAAATGTAAATAAAAAGTGTAGCAACAGAAGGAAAAGAAAGCTTTCAAGATGTACAATATGATGTATAATTGGTGAGGAAATGAGAGTGATGAAGGTGTGATAATTTGTGAAGTAAAAGGGAAAAAAATGAGGATGGAAAAATAAGACAAAGGTGATAGGGGTTAAGGTTGGTAAAAATTAGAGAGAGAGGTAAAAAGTGCAAAAAGTGGTTGTGGAAGTGACCTGTGAAGCATGCACAAGGAAAGGTTTTGGGGAGGACAATGAATCATAGTAGGTGGTGGATTTATGGGAGATAAGAGGGGCTAATTAGGAAGACTATCAATCCTTATGTTACAAGAGATTGACAAGATGGAAAAGTGGTTAAAAGATATTAACAAGCTAAAGGGAGGGAGGTGGTGAGTAGATAGGTAGAGGGGTAGAGGAAAATAATTTAGGAGAGAAGGGGAAATAAAGTAAAGGATATGGTTGAGCTAACCTCAGTAAATGAGCACTACCTACATAGTCAAAAAATACTTTAGGTTAATGTAATTCTCTTAGTAATAGGGGGAAATGAAAAGGAATTATTAGATGATATTAAAATACAAGGATACTAAGAACAATCCAAAGCTTTATTGACATAGGATGCCCTAAGTAAGAGGGAATTGTTAGAAATGGAAGTTATTGAGAAGGAAAAGGGGAGGGTAATTATTTATTAGTGGCTAAACTACCCTCAGAAGTCAAGCAGTGCCTACATAGTCGATGGACATTAGGACAATGTAGTTCAACTAGGGTTGGAAAATAGTGCTCAAATTAGCTACACCAATTTGATGGACCACATGGGTTAGTTTGGGATGATGGAGAAGGTTTTTTAAAATAGAGGTTTTTGGTTTTGGTGAGGGTGATGGTGAAGGTACATGATGTAGATTGGTGAATAGTTACCATAATTATCCCACATTTAGTCGGATGAGAGACACGGATGGGCAAGGTAGGATAAATTAGAAGGGAACACAATGCTAAGTACCAAAAATGACCTTCAATGGAGATAATATAAAGAAGAGGTACCTTTATAAGGAGGTTACACCTTCTAAAATTATGTGAAGGTATAATCATAGTGATAACAGTTATCACTATGAGTTAAGTTTTAGAAGAGGATTTTCTATTAGGATCTGCATAGTCAGTTTTGAAAAAATTCATCATCATTATGAGATAAGTTTTATGGGTAGTAGTGAAGTGATGACCTAAAAATATTTTATTTTGAGGTATAGAATATTCCACATGGTATAAATATAGTAGTGTGGTGAGTGATAGATGATGGAATGTGCCTGTCTTAGGACTTCCATAACCATGTTGGGCAAAAGTTGTCCATGTTTGCATCCTCTATCCTAATACCACAAAACCAATGACTTATTGGATTTTTTAGGTTGAGACTAACCAATAAGAAGTTGCATATCCTATGATATTGGTTATACAGTTGGAGAAGGTGATCATTCCCTTGCTATGGATGAACTTTTAGCTGACATAAAAGATAATACTGCCATGTTTGAACAAGCACTGCCAATGGTTGGTGTTTGATGTTTAGAGCTAGTTTCAATGGAATAATAGTAATAGGAGGGTAGAGGTAATAGTAAGGTGAATGTATTGTTATGAATTAATGGTGGCTTACCTCTAATGGAAGAGTTTCTATATCAACAAGGATTTAGAAGCTTCCATTACCAATAATAGTGGTAGTTTTGGAGGCATGACCATTATAGTGACACATGGATCAAAGCCAATTTACATAAATTAAGGTAAAGGTGAAAATGATCAGTCCCATAAAGATTAAAAGATGAAAATAAATTAAAGACATCAGATTTAGATTACATGATAAGGGTGGCAAAGAGAAATCATGACAGTGCATGATAACTTTATCAAAATGGCTAAGCAGACTGAGCTATATGTGTCTACACAAAAAGGCAAGTAGACATGACTATTTCAAGTGGGAAGACTATTCAAGGGAAAAAATGACATCATATGACCTTCCCTATTGATGGAATCAAGAATCATGTTAGTGAATAAGAATGGTTAGGTATTCTATTTAAAGAATCGTGATAAGGATGAATGTCTATCATTGAGTTATTTGGTTTTACAGGTTATAAAGAGTGCAAAGAACTACACAAGGTTGAATATGGAAAACAATGGGAATAATGGTGGAGAAAATCAACAACCCTCATGACCTAAAATAATCAGCATGGTGAATGTCTATATCTACCAGATACTAGAACATGTAATGGTGATAATGGAAATACTATTAGATCAAAAACAAGAAGAAAGACACCTATGAATTTTTCTTGATCCTAAACTCTTACCTTTGTAGTAGTGAAGAAGGAAAGAATTTCAATACACAAGATGTAGGGATAGATAACATGACCATCAACCTGTCTATGGAGGGAAACCTCACTATTCAAGGGGATGTGTATTGAGGCAAAAACTAGTGGTACCTATACAAGTAGAACAACTAGAGTAGAGGGATGCAATGGATGAAACATGTAAGTAGGGTGAAAGACCCAGAGTGAAATATGATTCTCATCTTCTGGGGATGAATTTGAAAGAGGATAATAGAGTACACCCTTTAGCAACTGCTAAGACAAGGAATATTATGGATGTTTGTTCAGGGAGTAATCAAGTAGAAGGATGACTGAATACAAATCCAAAGTCACCAGATAATCATCCTATTGCTTAGGTAGGAAAATAATGTATGTAGGGGCCTTACTTGAAGTGTCGATACTTTGATAACTTTTTATGTGCCATGCAACTCCTCACACCCTAAATAAAATATTACACATTTTATTGTAAACATGTACATAATATGTTGGATGTCATTGCTTGAATGTTATCATGATTAAGGTTTTGTGGATACTTCTAAATGTTATGGTTATGGTTATGATTGGTATGGTTATGGTTTTTGTAATCTCACTTAATGTTAAAAAAATGATTATTATTGTTGCAACACTAGATGGTAAATGTCATGATGAAAACATCAACCAAGCACATTAAGATAAGAATAGGGCACGATGCTTTATTTTTGGCAAGGATTTAAAATAGACTTGAAGTGGGATTGGCTTAATGAATATAAGCCCTTTAAAAATTGGGCATGAGTAGTCATGAGTTGATAAAAAAAGGTTTTTTGATCACAAGGTGTCAAGTAAGCTCCAAATCCCTAATTTATAGATAGTCTAAAGGGAAGATGGGTGATAAGTGGTGTGAAGGGTAATGGGTGATATGTATGATAACCTCATGTGAATTAGTTTGTACCTTCTATAGGTGGCCTAAAAATGGTAATAAACAAGTCCATGTCATATGGTAGATGTAGACTGATAAATGTAGAAATTCTAGATGTGAAAGATGATTATGGATTCCAACTTATTATGCTACTTGAGAGCTAATTAAAACTTTAGATTTTGTTCTGATAGTAGTTATTTTTCTTTATTGTTCTTTATGGGAAGTTTATCGATGTGGGAAGCTTTCAAGAAATTGCTCTACTTTTGACAAAGTTAACTTAGCCATCCTTCAAGGGAATGGTCTAAGCTTATTAGATTTGTTTAATGCTTTTGATAGTTATCCTTCCAGGGAGTATTCTACCTTATATTTATCAGTTTTTATTTTGTTTTTGGGTAGATAGCCTTCGTGGGAACAATCTACAATGCTTAATATATTTACCTAAGTAGTATTTTGGT
Source organism: Torreya grandis (assembly GCA_037957365.1). Taxonomy (NCBI): domain Eukaryota; kingdom Viridiplantae; phylum Streptophyta; class Pinopsida; order Cupressales; family Taxaceae; genus Torreya; species Torreya grandis. The sequence goes on from JARHVA010002854.1 coordinate 1,321,759, forward strand.
ATCCAAATTGTTTCTAGATGTAATGTTTTTAGATATGGACAAGTCTAATTAGGTTTAGAGGTTTACCTTTATGAAGGAAAAATTCTAACACAAGAAGGTTAATGATATGAAAAGGTGTGGTTTTTGAGAGACAATTACCATGGGATTCTATCTTGTTAGAGACAAAAAGTATTCATGAGAACCATGTTATGGGTAGATCCTGGTACCCATATTTAGGATTAGGATATGACTGTGATTGTTAATCACATGGTTTTATGTTGTAATCAATTATCCTCAAAAAGAGAGGAGAAATATGGGTGAAGGTTAAAATCTTGTAATCAATAGATGAGCTTAAGTTAGACAAAATATGTGAGCTTGATCCTTCTTTAACATAAAAATGGATGTAGATGCAAAGCATTGAGAGGCTCAAGTTATAGTTTACCTTTAAGAGATGATAAATGATAAGCTCTTAATCTATACTTATGGGTAATGATGTAGGGTCCAAGCCAATTGAAAGAAAACTTGCCTCATATACTCTTCTCCATGTTGGTCATGTGTTGGTTTTTTTTAGTATGAGGTCTTTGATATTGAAGTAACATTGTTGAGATCATTTTTATAAGCATATTTGATACATTATTGATAGGTATGAAGGTGGGTAAGGGCTGTTAAATGATGCTTGTCAAGTAGCTCAAGCTAAACTAAACATTATTGATGATAATCTTATTTATAAATAAGATCTTGCAAAGATATGTGAAAACAGGGAATTTGGAATTCAAGAGGAAATATTGCCTCTAATTCAAAGACTAGAGAGAAGGGAGTAGCACCATAGAGGTTTGAATGCTAGTATAATAGGCCCATAAGTTGAATGGTTTGTGCAAGTGCCAATCTCAACCTGAAGCACTGTTAACTTTGGTTAGTATTTTGTTAAGGATTTTATTAGAGGCTTCTACCTATCCATTTACCTATAGTAGGTAAGATGAGGAAAAGATTATATTAATGCCAAATGCATCACATAAACCTTAGAATTTCTTAGTTTTTAAGGATTCGTCATTATTAGTGATGATATTATGAGGAATGCTAAAGTGATAGATGATATGATCGTTGATAGAGTCAACAATCGTCTTCGCTTTGGTTGAGATAAGAGGAATAACTTTCACTAACTTGGTGAAGTATTTGGTGGTTGTGATGATGGAGCTATGCCACTATGAGTAATGGGGGTTAATTTCCCCAATGATATCAAGCCCCCATTGTGAAAAAGGCCAAAATTCCTTAGATACTTTGAGTCCATTAGCTGGCACATGATGAAAATTAGCATGATGTGGAAATTTAATTTTTTTTTGCATAATCATAATAGTGTTGGTTGAGGATGGGCTAATAGTAACTGAGTTGAAGGATACATTTAGAGACCACTATATCACTAAACTATCCCTCATAGATACCATCATGTGTTTCCTTAATGGCATGGGAAGCTTCATGGCTGTGTAGGAAATGAAGTAGACCATAAGAACCATGTTTGTAAAGGATTCCACCTATTATGGTGTAATGAGATGTACTCTATTTTTTTTATGGGTGTTCCTAGAGAGGTTGGGAGGAATAATTCCTAGGTTGAGGTAGTTAAAAGTTTGGTCATACCAAATGTTGGATGGGGATTCTTCCACATTACAAATAGTAGGGAGGTTAAATTGCCTATAAGAGGATGTGGTAAAATAATGAATGGTGACAAATATTTTAGAATTAGAAGGCTAAGAAGGGATCTGGGAAGTAAGGCATGCCATTATATCCATGAATTTATTGGTAGATTGGGGGAAAAAATGGACAAGGTAATGCTTGAATGATGTTAAGATTTTGTCAACTAAAAGTTTATATTTTTGTAAGACATCATTCTTACATTGATAAGATTGATTGACCTAGTTGACCACAACCTAGGAATAGCCAAAGACATGAATTATCCTAATTTTCAAGGTTAGAGTAGTTTGGAGACATATCACTAGGGCTTCATACTTATCCATATTATTGGTGTATTCAAAGTCAAGTTTGAAGGAAAGAGGAAGGGGTTTGACATCAAGAGTAATTCCAATAACTCTAGCACACCCTCCTTATTAGTACTTTAAGCTATCAAAGAACATGGTCATTTGGTAGGTTATGCCATCTTCTTGAACAAGAGTCATGATAGACTCATCTAGAAAGGCAAGAGGAGATGGTTGGTGGTTTGGTAAAATAACTTCAGTTAATTGGTCAATAATGAACTATCTTTTAATAAACTTCTAGTAGAGGAATTCAAGGTCAAATTTAGCTAATATCATGATCCATTTATCCATACACTAATTTTTGTATGGTTTAGAGTGCATATACTTGAGTGGGTTGGTATTATTTATGACATAAGTTTTATGGTTAAGAAGGTAGTGGCAGATTTTGGTGGGCATAAAGGTCAGTGCTAAGTAGAGTTTCTTAGTATGTGTATACTAAGTTTCATACTATACAAGCATGTGGATAATGTAGTATACATCTTGATCTTTATGTTATTCATATCAGTGAGCCAACATTAACCCTAGGGAATAATCAGTGGTAGAGATATATTGGTAAAAGGGGTGGTCATCCTTAGGAGGAGTGAGGATAGGTGGTGACAAAAGGTACTATTTGAGTGAATGAAAGGCCTTTTGATAATCTCAATTCCATTTGAAAGAGACATCCTTCTTCAAAAGGTGATGGAAAGGTTAGAACCAGTCTAAAATTTGGGAAATGAAATGGTGAATGGATTGAAGTTTTCCCTATAGGCTATGGAGTTGCTTAAGGTTGGTTGGAGGAGGCATGTGCAAAATTATTTTGACTATAGCAGGGTCTATTTTGTTTCTATGAAGAGAGATGATAAAGCCAAGAATCTTTCCTAAAAGGACCCTAAAAATATATTTATTGGGATTAAGGCAAACATGATAATGGATGAGGCATTAAAATATGATCATAAGAATAGTCAAGTGATATTTTTAGAGTTTGGATTCCTTGAGAAGGTCATCCACATAGTCTTCTACAATATTATGGATGATATCATGGAAGATATAAGTCCTGGCACATTGGTAAGTTACCCCATCATTCTTTAACCCAAAAGGCATGAATCTATAACAAAACATTCCCTAAGGGGTGGTAAAGGTGGTTTTATGATGATCTTTAGGAGTAATCAAGATCTAATTATAACCTAAAAACCGATCCATAAGAGATAACATCTTATGGTTGGCTATAAGATCAACAAACTAGTCAATGCTAGGTCGAGGAAAGTCATCCTTGGGGTAGGTGAGGCTAAGGTCATGAAATTACACATAAATGTGTAGACCCCTAGTGACTTTGGTTATACGTAAGATATTTGAGACCCATTGGAGTAAGTCAATGGGTTGAATGAAGTTTACAGATAGGATATGCTAAAGCTCTTCATTGATAATAAAGGCTATGTAAGGATGCATGTGTTAAAGTTTTTATTTAATAGGCTTGGCATCATGATTAGTGACTACGTTATGGGTATAAATGATGGGGTAAATATCAAGCATGTCACTATAAGACCAAGTGAATGTTATGTTATGGTCTTGGAGGAAAGATGAGAAGTACTAAAGTTCCTCAACATTTAATGATTAACCCAATTTGAAAATGTGGGGATTGTCTAGAGTGATCAAATTGATATATATGGTGGATTCATTTGACATGGGTGAGGTCTCAAGAGGAAGGGATTTGTGGATAAAAGAATCCCCCACATTGAGGTAGGTAAGAATGGATTCATCATCTTGATGTTGGATAGTGTTGATGGTAGGAGAATCATTCTCTACCATTTTAGGGTGTATGAGTGGAAGGACTTTGGTTTGGCCACCCTTTTGGTAGATGAGAGGGCCCAAACTAATGGTATTGACTAAAAAAAAGTTACAGGGGATGATGTTAGGATCTTAAGGTGGGGAAAGTGGTTGGGTTGGTGAGGATGGGATATCTTCCTCCATGATAGAAATGGGCTTGGGTAAATTGGTGGGTTCTTAAAGTGGTTCATACCCAAGGCCAAATGACTCATGAGGTTTTAAAGATTAGATATGGGGTAGCTCATGAGGCCCTTATTCATAGTGACCAAGGCCAAATCCTTTCCAAGCACATATATAAAGATACAATTTAGTGAACTTTGGTTTCCTAAGATAGGAAAAGTTAGAGGTAAATGGTTAGATGGATGAAGTAGTGGTAGGGGATACAAGTGGTCAATAAAGTCCCCCATAAATTAAATTTGTTTTATGGTTAAGGATCCCAAAGGGGATGATGGTTCCAATGTTAGGGTCATAAGAAGGGTCATGTTTGAGATTACCATATTCTTAGGGAGTAGAGAAGACATCTAGGGCTAAGAGTCTATATTCCTTGAGGGAAAGACATTGGAATTTAGTTACCATGGGGTTCTCTATAAGAATCTAGGAAGAAAGGATAAAAAAAGAGTAAAAACCTCATCAAAAATTAGTGTGGAAGTGTCATGGGTTTTGGTTAGTGGAGTTATGTCATTAAAAGATGGTTGTGAAGTGGATAAAGGAGGAATAAGGACAGCATTAGGATGATATGTTATATTGTAAGATGTTAAAGGATTAGAGTCAGCCTTGATAGTCACAACTTGCCCTTCATGCTCAAATTTTACACATCGATGTATGGTGGAACGGACACAACTCATGGCATGAATCCAAGGGCACCCAAGTAAAAAATTATATTGTAATTATCCTTCTATAACATAAAAAAGTTTATAAATGATATGGGGTCCCATATAGATATAGACGACAATTTTACCCAAGGTAGTAGCCATGGTATAATTGAAAGAATGAAGGACCACTATGCTTTTAGATATGATGTTTATGGGTAAGTGTAGCTGGTTATAGGCATGGGTGGAGATAATATTGATGATATCTCTTCCATCAATCATCACCCTTTTGATGAAGGTTTTATTAATGTATGTTGTAATGAAGAAGGGGGGATCGAGATCCTCCAAATGAATAGAAGGGATTTTTGAATTTTTTGAAACTGACAAGGTTGGAATTTTGAAGGGCACCAACAAATATAGCTAGAGGTTGAGTGTCACTAGGTTTAACCTCAATGGATTACAAGGCTTCTATGAATGTTTAGTAGTGATGGGGAGAGGTAGAGACTAGCTCATACAACTCATTTTTTTTGGAGTTTAGTGAAGCTACTTGAGGATAGCTTTCTAGATGGATACTGCATATGGGTTAGGGTATGGAGGGTTAGATTGAGAGGCACTTAAGATAAACACCTTGGGTTTGTTTGATGATGTATATGGTTGGGTATTGTTGGCTTGGGATTTTTGGGAGGGATAACTCTAAGTAATGGATTCTTTAGCCTTCTCTTTATCCTTTTGTTGTGATTTTATGATTGCATTGATTGTACGAATAACAAGAGAGGTTGAGGTAGTGGAGTTAGCTAGCTTGTCTTTATTCTTAGGTGAACGTGGTGGATGAGTAGGTAGGTGTTGGGTAGGTATGGTTGTTATTTGGTTTGGTAGGGGTGGTAAAGGAGGTTCATCTATTAATAGATCATACTCATCATAAAGCTAATGGATAAGAGTTTGGAGAGCTTTATAGTTCTCTATGTAATGGCCAGGTGTCCTATGATATAGGTAAATCAAATTTTCATTGAACCATGATAGTTGAAGACATAAATGGTTAAAAGGTTTTATTGGTGGTAAGGCTAAGGTAGAGGTTCACAATAACCTTTATAGAATGGTTGAATAAGACTTAGCTAAAGTTGGTAAATATTTAGCTATTTTTTCTTTGGTTGTTAAGATAGAAGGTTATTTGGATGTGGGTTTGGTGATAGGTGTCTTAGGTATGGTGGTATGCTTTGATGGTTTTAGTTTAGGCAAGATGGTTAATGAGATGGAGGTAGAGGATGGAAAGATAGGTAACTTAGGAATCATCGATGTAGTGAGGACAGGTGTCTTAGAAATCCTGTAAGAAGATGTGACCAACAAAAGTGGTGAGGTTTTGGTAAAAATAATGGGATTCATGCTCAAGGTAGAGGGATGAGGACCCAAAATGGAGGGAAAGTTTGAGGGAGGTAAATTTTGATGTTTTGGGCCTTTTGGTGGTTTTACCTCTTTGGTTGTTTTGGTTACCAATTTTGAAGGGGGTTTGGTTACTTGGGTCTTATTGTTAATGTTTAAGCCCTTAGATAGAGGAGAAGGAATGGTTCCTTTATCTTTGTCTTGGTTTTTGATAGAAGGTTTCAAAATTAGTGGTTGGGTGGATGAAGTTATATTATCTTGTGAACTAGATTCCAAAGAGGGAGTATATGGATATATGATAGGGGAGGTAGGTGTGGTATCCTCCAATAGAGGTGTGGGTATGGTGGATTACTTTGTTTGGGTGTCCAAAGGAATTAAAGGTTGTTTCTCCCCTTCCATTAGGTAGATGGGGAAAGAGGTATTTGAGATAATGTTTTCTTAAACAATGGATTAATTAGTAATCACTTTAATATTATGTTCCTCATGGGATGGATCTAGTTTATTTTCATGATAAGGGGTAGAAGGATCATGATTAGGAAAAAGCTTACATAATATGTCAAAGGCCTAGTTCGGTGGTATATTGGGATTGTCAAACATAGGCTCACCCTTATCAATGAGGGATTAGACAAAGTATTTGAAGATGTTTCACCTTTTGATGTCATGTCATATGACTCATTTAAAGGCATAATGGTAATTCTCATTATACTAACCTGGTATGGAGCAAGAAGTATCAAACTGTTGGGGTGGTTTAATTAATGAAAGTTGGATGATATTGGCTTTTAGTAACTTTTAAAAAATAGAAGGATAGGGCTCCCCAAGTGGTTTTAATTGCTTATGATTATTCCAAGTTTGGTTATTTTGATTTTGGTTTGAATAATTAGAGGAGTTGGAGGTTTGGTTCCTTGGGTTCTATTGGTTGGTAAATGGTGGTGGTGCAACTTTGAGGACAATGGCATTGGTGGTTGCTTTGATTTTAGTATTGAGATTGGTATGGTTGTTTATTTTGGAAGAAAAGGGCTCATTGAGTTTGTAAGTTGAGTTCTTGCTCTTTAACTTTAACCTTCTTTCATCAATGGCTCTATTCTCTAGTTTCTGAGCCATGGTAAAAGCTTTGTCAAAGGTTTGAAATCTTTAAATAGATAATGTGGATGAAATATGTTTTTTACATGTCTAGGTGAAGAGATCTATAAGCTCAAGTTGAGCCAATGAAAAGGAAAGTTAGTTGATTAAGTTACTCTAATGAGCCATAAAATAGACAATAGATTCATCTTTGAATTACTGAATGGAGTAGAGGTCAATAATAGAAGATTTCTTGGATATATTTATCGAAAAGTGATCCAAGAAGTTTTAGGCTAATTGGGTGAAAGAGAAGATGGAATGTTTGGGTATGGCACTATACCAATATAATGCTAGTCTGGATAATGACATAGGAAAGATATAGAGGAAAAGAGCATCATCATGTGAAATCAGCTAGAATGAATGCATATATTCTCTTAAATGTTGTTGAGGGTATTCTTTACTATTAAACTTGGTAAATTTTGGAATTTCCCACTAGGCCATATAAGGTCTAATGGGGACCGAAGGGTTATTAGGATCATTACAAATTTGATCATAGGATAAGATATTACGGGATCTAACACTAGATGAATTAAGAGTAGTCATCTTGTCCATGATCAAATTCATGAATTCTACTTGAGGTTGTTGGGATTCATAGTTATAATGGTATGTTTTGTTGAGGTTAGGCAATGTGTGAATATCTAGTAGATAGTTTAGATGAATCCACATATTGGTATGTGGTATTTAGAGGTTGGGTGGAAGATATATACTGGTATGTGGATGTTAATGGCTAGGTAGAGATGGATGGTTGGATAGCGGGCATATGCCATTGTGGGTTATGAAGATAGGTAAAGTTTGTGTGTTGGGTTGGAGTGGTGGTTGGGTTAGTGGCAGATGGAAGGGTGGTGACTCTTATGTTGATTGGTGGTAAAATGGATGGTATGGACACCATAAGGATTGGAAGTGGAGTAGTGTTTGATATATTTGAGGAAAATAGAGGAATATGGGTAGTGTTATATGTAGGCACTCTTATTATAGGGGGTGATTATTAATATGTATAAGGGAAGTGGTAGTCTATGTTGGTTGTTTAGTTTTGAGGGAGTTATTGGTTGATGATAATGTTTTGGGAAACTAAATTTTGATTATTTCTCATGGTAGTGGAGGTATTCCCAATGAGGTGGAGAGGTATACCATAAGGCATATCTATGAGTGGGGTCAAAACTAGGATTTGGTAAGACATGGGGTTTAGGTAGTGTTGTAAGGATGCATGATTTTATCTTAGGAAATTAGTAAAATCTAAATCTATAGGGCCTACCTAAGTACAAATTATTAGAGAGTGGGGGGAGTCTATCAGTTTAGAAATGTGTTTCATGGATGAATAGGTGGAAGGTGGTAATGGTTGATTTGGTGGTGGGTGTTGTTCCTTGAGTTCTTTTTACTATTGGTGAATGAGAACTATATGATAAGATAATAAAAGGATGATACATTCTCACACCTCAAAAAAATAGAAATAAAAAGACTCAATATAAAAATTTCATTCACTAAGAGTGCATTAAATCCTAGGATTCTTTTTAATCTCTATTTTGGCTTTTGCCTTAGAAAAGTGTGAAGAGGAAATTGGCCTGAATATGTTCTAAAAAATGTACTCTATGCTTGGTTTTGAGTCATGTTTAGGCACTCAATAGAAGTCTATGTTGGTTTGAATACATGGCTTGGTATTTGGGGATTTATCCACTCAAATCACAATCCTACAACTAGTGTGGGTTCTTAGCCAATATATATCAATTTTTAAAGTTTATACTCAGTGAGAGAATTGAGTTGGTTATCCCCTCAGTGATTAAATCCAAATAAGATAACCAAGAAAGGGTAGGATGATCTATTAGGTGATAAAATCCTATTCGGGCCTTGTCCCAAGAGTGTTTTGATGTTTTTTTGTACAAGTCATTTGGTTTGTGTAACATTTGTGAACTATAATTAGTTCATAATGCTTTTAATTAAACTAGGTGACCTAAAAACAACCAAATAGTCAATGGATGCACTCAATTTTAGCCAAAAGTTTTTTTTTGATTTATTTAAATGAAGACAAGAAAAAATAAAATTCACCTAAATTAAATATGAAAATTCAATCCTAATTCTAGGATGAATTCTCTTTTCTTTCTTTTAGAAATGCAATCAAATTTAATTTTCTAAGAAATGTAACTAAAACTTTTTTGTAAAGAAAGAAGATTAATTTTATAAGAATTAAACTAAATAAATTTCACTAATTAAATTATAAATTTCATTAAACATATAAGGACCCAAGAAAACTCAAAGGTCCCATTGGGCATGCCAAAATATTTCTCTCTAATTTTTATTTTCTCGAGTGTGAAAAGAAGAAACTAGTAAAAAAGGGTGTGGAAGAATACATGTTTAATGTGTGCACGTTGAATCTAAGTGATTGTGGAGAGATCCTCTTTGGCTTAGGAGGATGTCTTGAAAATAATAAAACCCTAAAAAAAATTTGTTTTTAGCTAAGTAGATGGGTAGATTGGCTACCATGAGCTAGATCCTAGAAAGCTTTCTAAGAGGCTGTCAATCCACCTTCTTTAGAACACTTAAGTGAAAATGATAAAAGAAATATATTTGCATCAAATGAATATAAAATTTAAATAAAATATAATAAATTATATAAAATTAATTGATAAAATTAGATGATTTTTTAAGTTAACCAAAATGAAGCAACCAATTTGATTATACTAATTTTGAAAATTGGTTAAAGCAAGGTTATGGTTTTGGGTTTAGTAATTTGATGAGGGTAAAAAGAAAGGTTTGGTAAGGGTTTATTGAGATAATAAAATGAGAGGTATGTATGGTTTGAAATATAAAACAACAAGTAACTAGGGTAGCAAAAGGATGAGGGGGAAAAGAGGGTGAAGGTAGAAAAGGTGCAAAGCGGGCAAATGAGGTAAATAGAATTACAATGGAAAAAGTGGTAAAGGAGGTCAATGGATTAAGATGGAAATTGGATTAAGGTATAGAGTAAAAGGTAAAAAAATTAATGAATTAAGTAAATAAATGAAATAAAAAAACCAAATAAGGTTACCTTGAGGCTTGTTGATGTGGTTGATGTGGTTGATGATGTGATGAAGCAATCTCGTGGCAATTTTGGTAGAGCTTCATTATTTTAAACTCTTTTCCACCAAGATGTGGATGAACCCAAAAATGATGACCTCCTTAAAATACCTTAAAAAACATATTAATAACCAAATATTAACTTCCAACTTCCACTTTGGCAAAGGAAAGTGGGGTATTTATATCATTTGCTATCAAGAACCATGCCAAAAGAGGGAATAGTAAAATTTTAGCACCATTTCTGATGTGGTTCATGAATGAGTCAAATTATGAGGGTGGTGTGATTTTTGCCTTGATGTAGGTCTCCCATTTGGGTTTGTGTGTCTCCCACCTTGCACATGAGTCCAATTTTGAATGTGAATCATGGACATGGGCATAAATGAGGTGAAAAGACTTTTCACCACCCTTTCTTGTATTCATCCAAGCACTTAAAAAGATGCCCCAAAAAATGTGGCACCATTTTCCATGTGGGTACATGAATAAGTAAAAATATGAGGATGGTGACATTCCCACCTTGATCATGGTTCTCTTATTTGGGTTGGTGTATCTCCCATATTGCACATAAGTCCAATTTTGAATGGGAATCATGAATATGGACATAAATGAGGTTAAAAGACTTTTCACCACCCTTTCTTGTCTTCATCCAAGAACTTAATGAGATTCCCCATAAAATTTGGTACCATTTTTCATTTGGGTTCATGAATGAGTCAAAATATGAGGGTGGTGGGATTCTCACCTTGATCATGGGTCTCCCATTTGGGTTAAAAAGTCAAAATTGGTAGATATAGTGCCCTTTATCTTTTCCAAAGAACTAAATATGTGGGTATGCATTTCAAAGGCCACTTTCATGTGTGAAGACAAAATACATGTTTAATGATGTCATATTAATGGTAAATTTTCAATATTTCAAGGGAGGACCCTTATTATGGTTAAGGAAGGTCATTAAGCACCTTGGGAAAGGGTCCTAGGTGGGGTATGATGTCCCAAATCAAGCCACCTTACTTCTAATCCATGTCACTTTACATACCACCTCCCAAACCACCTTACATGCCATTTTCCATGTCACTTTCCATGTCACATGCTATTTCACTTTCCATGTCACATGCCATGTCACTTGCCATGTCATCATGAATAGTGATAGTGGGTCCCATAGTGACTAGTACTTTTGAATAGTATTTTCAAATAATATATTTGAATAGTATTATATTAATAGGATAATAGTGTTTTGGTTAGGTTAAGAGGGGTTGGTTAAGGGTTAAGAATGTTTAGGGGGTCTTTATGGGGTCTTGAGTCATTTAGTCATTGAAAACTATAAGTGTGCAATTTTCTAGTGTCTATAGGGAAATAGATCAGAAGGGATTGGACTGTTGTTAGTTTCAGTGATAGGGGAAGGATCAAAATCAATGATTGGATCTATAGGTGGTAAAGGAGATACATAAATTTCTATAAGTTTGGAAGGTATAATTTTCTCTACCACCCAAGGAGTATCAAGGAGTGGAGAATTGGTAAGAGGCACATAACCTTCAGGATCAAAATCAATAGTCATAGAAATGGTATTAACATTCTAGTTAAATGCATGGATTTGAGCTAAGGTTTTATTATAGTGTTGGACATCCAAGTCTCAAGATTGAGATTGGGTCAGTATAATTATCATCATATGTTGGATAAATTGTACATGCTTTAGAGTTAGGGGGAATATCATAAGGTGAAATCCCCATATTATTGATTGTATGTGGAGACATGATGAGAGGATCTTAAAATAAGTTAGCCACTCCAAAATCATTGAAATTGAAGGCATATTTAGGTAAATAAGGATATTCAACATTACATGGAGGGTAAAAGTTAGTAATCTCATCAATAAGAGGAATATTATAGTCCTAAGGTAATAAATAAGGAGGAAGCCATTAGGAAATTTAAGGAGGTGGCTTGGTAGTATTGTAAGTATGTTTCAAGTCATTATGTTTATTATTTTAAAAATATAAAGGAGTAACTTGTAAATCAAGATTGATGTTAATGAATTTGGGTAAAGGATCACTATTAATCTTAGGAATGGTAGGAATATGACATTGAGATTTAGGATTAGGAAGTTGAATACTCCATAGTTTGGGATCAACCTCATGCCTATATTTTTTCCATTATGTAATAATTTAATGCATTGACTATCAAAAGAAGAAATGGCCCTCATTAGATGATTTTATGGATGATAAAGAGTAAGGGTAAGTTAAGTACCATAAGATTAGTTTGAATGGTGTTAGGTCCAATGGTTAATCGAAGCCAAATGTAAGCAAGTAGTTTTTTATAGTCTTATTAAAACCATGGTAGGTAAGACAAGTTTGTTTGAGATGATCCTTGTTATAACTAAGTTATTGGATAAGCCATAAAGATGTCACATTGATACTAGATCCTTAATCAACAAGAAATTTATGGATAAGGGTACTATTAATGGTAATTTTAATAAAAAGTGGTGGATCATCAACAAAAAAATAATTTCATCATTGGTCATGTCCTCTTTAAGAAATTCAATAGAAGGCATGTAAGAAGGACACATGGTTTCAATGATATCTACATTGATATTTTGAGGTTATATTGATGCTTATAAATGTACCATAGGTTCCCTTAGTGTTTATAAACATTTCTCATTTAAAAATTTAGAAAATTCAGAGCATGAGTTGCAAGTTTTGACAATCTAGTTGCTTGTGGGGAAATAGCAACAGAGTAAGATAAATGTTTCAAAATATTTATATAATTTGGTGGTTGGGAGCCACCTTGGTCCATTCTTTGTGAATATTTTTTTGTGATTCATGATTTATGTCGCATCTTTAAGCTATAGAATAATCTAAGTGGATATTTATAATGTAATTAAAAATAAAGTGATCTTAGTGTAAAAAAGGAGCAAAGAGGAGGGTAGAGTAGAAAAGAAGTGAGTGATTGACAAATTTAGTCCTAAACATTATGATAGAGTATGAATTTAAACTAAATATGCATTTATAAAATATATAATGAAACATGCCTAAGCTCAAATCTCACTATATATCAAGTAAAATTCAAAAAAAAACATTTAAGAATCACAAGTAAGAACCAGGTCCACTTTAGGGATTCACCACTATAATCAAATAAAAATTACACATCTAAATATAGAAAAAAATGAAATGAAGGAAAACCTAATATATTTAAGCTAATATAGCATAGGCATAAATTAGAAACCTTATGATAAAAGAATGTTATTCAGAATTTAAAGACACTATTCAAATTCAAGATCTTTACTAATAATTAAGAGAAAATCCATATTAGCAATTAAAATATAAAAAATGGAGAATCCTTGCAGAATTCCTTGATCTTATTGATTTCTTTAAGTAAAAAAAAAATTCTCAAAAAATCTCTCCCATTTACAATGGTCATACATGCCTTTATAAGAAGATTAGGTAGTATACCGATCAGTCATAAAATATAGGTGTACCAAAATAGGGATAGATATCCTTACAAGTTCTAAAATACAAATGCTTTTCCAAATTGTACTAACCTAGAGGCAAATATGATAAAAACCTAGCATATGCCTTTACAATGGGATATTCTACTTCAAAATGTTACAAAACTTTTACAAAATAGAATATGCTTAATTTGATAGTGGGGCCCCTGATTATTGTTGCTAGAGTATGCTCATGGCTCTCTCATGTTGTTCATCAATTAAGTCCAAGTTCAAAATAGGATTCATGATTTATTCTTCCTCTTGATCTACTAGGTCATTAAAATCTTTATCAATTCTATCCAAGGCCTCTTTGATACTCCTAGCTTCATTTATTATTTCCCTTATATTGAGTAACATGCCTAAGATTTTGTTGTTTTCACCCACAGATATGCCTTGGCATTTTCCTCTAATTTCTTGGGTTTCCAAAGTAGCCTTATTCTTTAACTATTAATCACTAACTATCCTAAGGCCATTGGGTTATGCAATCTTTGTAAGCATGGTCCCAAGAAGTTGTTCAATTTTTATAAGTTCTTTGTCTTCTTTTAGAACCCTTTCCATGCCATTATACCATGCACTCAAAATCTAAAAATTTTCAATCAAAATTCCCATAATTTTACTCAAATGCACCAAAATGATGTTCTTAAAGTTTTGGATTTGCTTGTTTTCCTGAATATTAAGGAGTTGAGCTATCTTATCTACAGAGGCATGCCATTAGGTGACTAGACTCTTGACTAGTTTGCATTATCATTATAATGCACCTTACCTTAATTTCATTGACTTAAGTGCCTCAAACATGTCATAAAATGACCTATCAAGTAGCTTGATTATTGTATCTAGCATTGATAGAATTGCCTATTTTTCCAACTTTTCTTTCTCTCTTTCCAAATTCTAGATTCTCTACTTCATTCTTTGGACTCTAGCCTTAGCTTGTGCTAAATGGGATTCAATCAGACTTTTCACATCCTCCTCACGAATTGTAACCTCCCCAAGCTATTAGCCACCCACTAGGGTTAGTCTTATAAATGGTTCCACCTAAAAGGTGAATTTTTCTACCCAACCATAGCTATCCTAGTTGTTATTCTTTCCAACCCAAGTATCTCAAGGTTGAAGTGGATAGTAGTGAATGGTTCTTGGAATTGGGGAGTTTTTGGGACCTCCATACTTGAGCTAGTAGATGATTCTAGAGCATATATCTTCTTGCCTTTTAGCCTTTTAACTATGATAATTATTATTTTTTCTTGATTTTTCATTCTAGCCCTTATCCAAGGCTTCATATCATCTTGTATCCCCACATCAGTGACCCTTATCATGGCCCAAGAATGAGAAAGAGGGGATATTTTACAACTTTTCATTGATGAACCAATCAAGAATGACTAGTTTATGGATTAGAGATTCATCATTAAAGAGATTGACTTCACTAGTGGGATGAGTGAAGGTTAATCTAGGCTTATTCCTTGGTCTTATTAAGACCAAGGCCAATTCTACCTCCCTCTTCCCTTGAGGTTATATGAGAATTATCTCCTTTCTTATTGTTTCCTCTAAAGTATCATCCTCTCAACATGAGCCATATCAATCTGCAAGTTTTTTGAGGGTACCCTAAAGTGTCTCTTCTAGTTCCAAGACTATCATGTCAATATACTAGATTGGAGAATGTGGTCTCTATTACATGGTTGAAGGTAATAACCCTTCTCTAGGTCTTTCTTATAATATTATCTCTCTATCCTTTTCCTTTCTTTTACCTTGATCACCTTAAATTTGGTCATCTACTATTGGGTTTTTGGCTACTATGTTTGATGTGGCTAATGGGTTATTCTATATGGCCCAAGTAGTAGATGGTATTGCAAAGGGTACATTTTCTATGTTTCCCTAGATGAATTGTTATCCTTGAACAATATGTGTTTGAGCTTAATGTTATGGCCTTAGATCCTAGCTAATACCTCTTCATAATTCTTAGTCCTGATATATGGTGTCATGGACACCGAGTTGATGTGCATATTCTACATTTGAGAGTTTCTTATCTCTCAAATGATCACCAACTATATTCTTTGGATCCTACATCTAGATTTTATCTATTTCAAATCCAAATTAATCCCTATATGTGGTAATCACCTCTACCTATTTCTAGTCCTTTATTATGGTTTTACCAATATTTAAGGGGAAGGGGTGGAGTAGGCCTTTCATTTTATATTTGTAAGTCCTATCAATTCCATGGATGAAATGGGAAGCAATTTCCTACTCTACAATCTTATTTGGAACATATACTAGTAGTTTGTAAGGTTTATTCATGATTCCTTCTATCTTGATGACTATACAATCATGATAATACCATATGTCCCATATCATTTAACATATCTCTTGATGAGGGGTATATCTTAGGCATGGGAACACCTATGATGACCTCCACTATAGCAGGGTAAATATAGTCACAAATAAATTACATGTGATTTTTGTACTTGAAGATGTGCAACTTGGAATAGTAGTATGAAATGGTTTTTCTACCCTCTATGGACAAATTCATAATCCTAGGGAAGGTGGTTGAGGCTAGAAGGGTGTTAAAGAGGTATGACATCATAAAGAATTGATTGGAGGTTTTTCTCTTAATGGAAATTAATTGTTTAGTAAGGAAGATACTGATCAAATATCCAATTAGAGGGGTAAGTTTTTCCTCCACCAAAAAGTGCACATATGAGACCCAAACCTTATTTACATAAGTTATCAAAGAGGAACTAAAAGATCTATTCAAAAAGGTCATTATCACCCTAATAACCTTTCTAAATTAGATGATAGGGATTTTTCTATCAAGGGTTCTAATAATGCGAGGTCCTTGGTGGAGCCAGGGACTTAAGATAGAGTCTAGGTCATGGTTTTTGGTCCATTCTCTCATTTTGGGAAGGTCTACATGGGGAAGGGGGAGAATTTAGTACTTTTAAAGAGAAATAAGGGAAATGTATGCTAATCCTTTTGAGCTACCTTAAATAATGATCCATTTACTACCTATCATATAATTAAAAAATATGGGGGTAAGGACATCAAAGTAGTGCAATACCTATAGTTTTATCATGGCATGATCAAGGCCAACCATTTGGATTATATCCAAGTTAACATGTCATCTATTTATGGTGGCATTTATATGTTCCTCCCTTGAGATGGGTAGAAAATCTTCTATCATAAAGAAGAGCTCAGATCAATTCCTAATGCCTTGGATATTTATCATTGTGAGGTCTAATTTTGTATCCTTGAATATCTAGGCCTCATTGTCTATCACTAAATAGATCTCAATGTCTTCTTTTAATTATTGCCTATTAGCTACCATGGTGTCTAATTTTTACTAATTATACACACCAGATTATAGATGGCCTTTATGAAACCTGTCTCATGCTCATAAACATAATTAAGTTATCCTTTGATTGAATTATATCAAATTGAATCTATTTGGGTCACTTTATGTTGGGTTTAGGGTTTTGGAGCTTTAATGGCAAATGATATCTAGGCTTTGGCTTATATGTGTTATATATTTGATTTGGACCTTTGTATTTATACCATTATGTTTTCAAGCCCACAAGATCTTGAATTTTGTCCTTATCTACTTGTGTGGTGTTTATGTGGCACTGGTCTTGAATTTTTATAACATTTTTCATAAATGTCATTTGAACACTATCCATTAGTATTTAAAAATACCTTCTTCATTTCACACTGTAGGATCAAAATCCCATATTAACATGAGCCATTGATTATAATCTAGGCCCTTGGATACTTATTGGTTTTCCCTATTGAATACTCTATGATCATGACACTTGGCACTTTACATGCCTTCTCTGTGCTCCAAATCTTTTGGTTAGTCATTCAGTGACCGAGTATCAGCCATGTGGTGAGCTTACAAACCTTTGAAAAGTCATTGTCACCCTTTCACCATTAGATAAAATCTTTTGATAAATTAAAAACTATTGATCTACAAATAATGCTTGAACATTAAGTCAATTTATTATTAAAGTCATGATCTAGGATTAAGTTCATTAGCCTAAGGTTTGTTCCATGTTTATTAAGCACATGATAAACCTTACTCTAAGGAATTTAAACCTAAGTTGTGGTTTATAAAAAAGGGTGGGTTCAAGGTATAAATACTTTAGGTTAAATGTATGTGTTGCGTTTAATAAACACAAAAAAAACATTAGGATAAAATATTTATGCCATGTGTCATGAACCATGTCCAAAACAGGTTCAACATGAAATAACAATCTAAATTTTACATAGGTTAAGTTTTTTATTTGAGTTCTGTTATGCAAAATGCAATGTGAATCTTAAATCATAGACTTAGGATATGTATATTTCTTGCATATGACCTTATTTTTTAGATTGAAGCCTTCCATTTTGAGAATATTTTGAGCATTTTCCTTAGATTATGAAGCCATTTTTAAGTTAAAATATTATTTTAGAATTCCATTTGAACACTAATTAAGATATTTCATTGGGTTAAAATTGAAAATCTCATAGATGTCAAATACACCCTTGTGGGTGTCAATTGATGGTCACATGGACGTCAAGTTTAAACCAATGAAGTTTTAATTTTGATGGGCTTAAAGTTTATGGTCACACATGCATCAAGTTCATATTTTCAGATGCTTGGATGATGGTCACACGAATGTTAATATTAATTTTGTTAAAATATTTAGTGATAAATGTGAGGGTGCTACTTGGCATTTCTATGGGGCTTCCCAAGGTCTCGATGTTAATTCATCCCATTAGATCAAATGTCATGATAAAGTGACAACTATATGATCTTGATTTAGGGACTTGTTATTGATTGGTAGTCGTGTCAGGTGGTCACCTTTTCCTTTTAATCCTTGAATGTGATGGTACCACATGTCCATATTTTGGGCCTCTTACATCCTTTATAATTTTTAACTATACTTCACTCCATCTAATTGAGTCCTAGTGAGTAAGCGTAGATCATTAGATCACCAAAGATGTATACTATGTAATCTAAAGTTTGGGATATCCTCACATCATTAGATCAAATCCCATGATAAAGTGATAACTATAGGATCTTACAAAGTGTGAGGAAGTTAATGATAATATCATAGAGATAATAAAAACATAGGCATAAGGTACTAAGACTAAGGTCATGATTATATTAAATAATACATTAGGGCTTTAGTATTAAAAGCTTAGGCTAAGTTGGGGAATATAAAATGACCTTTCATAATGACATTTAGTTAGGCCATAAGGAACATAAAAATGGGGAATTAATGAAGGGGGTGAAGTTTCTTAGTCAATTTGTGTTAAAAAACATGAATAAACTTAGGATATGTTTTTTATATTTAAGTATATAAATGAAATTTAAAATGGTTCCTACCAATTTGGTTCCTAACTTTATTCAAATTTGAATCAAGGGCTTGCTAGGGTTTTGGAATCTATAACCCATGGAGATGCATGTCATGGAACCTATAACTAACAGTTAAATGAACTTCATTAGCAATGTTAGTCCAAATAAAATAGAGTAAAACCACATAATCTTGTCCTTTAATAAAGTGGATGATCTCAAAATTCTATTAAAAACCTTGACATGTTAAAATGTCCATATTTTATTCTGAGCACTTCTCAAGGGTCCCAATTTAAAAAATGGGGTATGTTCATCCCAAAAAGTTTAATAGAAGGTAGTTATTCATATATAGAGGATGGATCTTCAATTTATTAGAGTTATTTCATAAGGAACATGTGATGATAGGGAAAAGTATGAACTAACTCCATAAGTAGAATCTTATAAGGCATAGAGTTAAGTTATTCAAGAAAGCTCTAATGAGATTTAGAAGAAGAACCAACATGAGGCTTATGAGGTAAAGTAGATTTTGAAGGAATAGGTGTGGATGGAGGTCTAGAAGGAGGAAAGTGGTTCCTCATGGGCTTCTAAAGCTAGATTCATAGTGGTAGTATCCTTGAGAAGTTATTCTTCTAAATATGTCTTATTAGGTTTGGGAATAGGATCTTTGTGAGTTGTCTTACAATGATAATTGACCTTAATAGTGTTAACATATTGAGAATTATTATAATATTGGTCATAATCGGCATCACTAACATAAACATCCTTGGTATTGGGTTGATTATTGGTTGTAGAAAAATATTTTTGGTTATTTAAGATAGATCTTTAAAAACCTATCATTTATGAGAAGCAATAATGTACTCTTAAAGATGAAGGTTGATCATGGCTCCATGATTAAAGGAATAACCAAGAATATATGAGATAGAGAATTTAGTAAAACCTATACAAGATTCATTAGAATGACCAATGTCAGCATGGAACCAAAAACATTGAATAGGGTCATACCATTTAGGAGAATTGTTAGGATAGGTTAAATTTCTAGAGGGAGGTAGGAGTTGTTTCATTTACTACACATAAAGTGGTATGTGATAAGGTGAAGGGATGTTTGATTTCATAATTTTAGGTTTGGGTTATAGAGTATTACTAGTGATAACATTAGTAAATGTTTGTAAATATCCTTTTAAAATTTTAGGATTAGGTTCTAATTGCTTCATGAGAAAGTCTTGACATTTATCTTGGTTGATAGCTTCATTAAGTGTTCTGGGAGAAAAGGTTTGAACCTTACATTGAATATAAGGAATCAAATAAGTAATAAAGAGTTTGAATAAGTTATCCTCAATCATGGTATGGTTGGCTTTATGGGCCAATTATTTCTATCATTTGATAAATTCATGAGATGATTCAATGGGAGATTGCTTAGCATTGATGAAGTGGGTAAGATAATTTTTGGGAAGATCATCATGTTGAAACTCTTTGACTAAAGGATTGACTAAATCTTCAAATTTATAGATAGGATGTTGGGGTATTTAGTTGTACCATTCTAATACATTTCTAGTGAAGGTTTTGACTAAGAGTTTAGTTGTGGCAAAGGTATTAGTTTGGATCCACTCTTTGTAAAGGTTTCCAAAGGCTTTAAGAAATAAGGTTAGGTCTTTAGTCCCATCATATTTGATAGTTGGAGATATGTTACCAATATCAATGGACATAATGAAGGGATATAAAGGCTTATTTTAGATATTTTAAAGCATTTTATTACTCATTATGGGTTGAGGAATAACATTACAAAGGCATTTGTAAGAGGTGGAGGAATGTAATTGGGATTAGCTTGAGGATGGATGGGTGGAAGTTGATTAGCCATATTAATAAAATGATTTTTAAGTTGCATCATTTGATTGGTGTTATATTTTTACATTAGGATCATTTGTTGGATAATTTGGGCAAGAAGTTGAGTTGTATGAAGAGGTGGGTTGGTGTTGGTAGAAGTACTCCTTGAATTGGTATTAGGGGGAGTGTTGTTAGAAAATGGATTATTAGTGGGTTTACTGATTAAATTTATGTCAATTACTTAGACATTAATTTGAAGGTTTTGAAGATGAGAAGTATCTTAGTAGGTATAGAAAGTATCAAACCCATCAAATTCATCATTATGTGTGATTTGCACCATGTTAAAAGTGATGGATGAAGGAGGGGAAGAAGTGACCTAAGAGTGATGGTACTCTTGAGTGGAAAATAAAGGGATAAGTAAACATCCCATATAGTATCTAAATGGATTCCAACTACCCAATAAAATTTTGATAAGAGACTCCATGTTGACTAGAGAGAAATGAACAAAATGCTAAGAAAGAGAAATGGAGAACTAGATTAGTAAATAAAGAAAGCAAAAAAGGTACAAGGTTGACTAGGTTGACCTAGTAAAGAAAACAAGGGCTAGAAATTTTATAGAGTCGATAGGGTTGACCTAGTATAGTAAGTAGGGGGAAAATAGATAGTATATAAGAGATTATGTTGATAGAAATGACTGTGTACTAAAACAAGAATAATTTTTCAAGTAATTTAGGAAAATAAGAAATTAAAGGAAATAAGTAATCAATTGGGTTAATGAGATTGATCTAATTGAGGCACACAACATAAAACCTTGCACCAATGCTAGATAACGCATGTTTTGGAAATAAAACATACAATTAAGTAAAGAATAAGCAATAAACTTGGAAAGTAAAATCTAAGTAAGTGGCCAACCTAAATATTGTTAAATTATTATAGTATAATTTTAGATGTGATAGGAATTTGGTTGTAAGCAAGGAACTAGAAAGCAATCTAAGGATGGTTTTGGGACATTTGGGCTAAAAAGGATCTATATTGGTAATGGTACTAGCTTGGTATTAGATCCTACCACCTCACTTCACATACTATAGTGATAAGGGTGTTGGGTGCTTAGCCAAAATATACCATCAACCACGTGTTTATACTTGTCCATAAAACCAATTTGACTTCCCCCTTGGTGATGAAATCTAAATAGGTTGACCTTGAGTAGACAATTGTAAAAATGCTTTATGAGATTTTGTGATTTGGTAGTGTGTGTATAAAATAGAAAATAGTGAAACTAAATGGTATATTTAAAACCACCTAATTATACTATGTGATCTATTATAAGCATGAAAATAGTAAGAAATGAAAGTGTGAGCTAATTACTATCATATAAGGGTTCATTCTAACTTTGAAACATAGTATAGTATCAATTCAGTTGAAAGTATATGTAGAGAATATAGAACAAGGTTGATAGTGTCACCTTTATAATATATAAATCAAGGTCTAAAAATTAACTACATTGACAGGGTTGACTTAGATTTCTAGATAAAAACACATAATACAAAACTATATCGATAGGGTTAACCTAGTTAACTATACTAGGGTAGTTTTAACAACTAAAAACTATGAAAATTAGAACTTTAAAAAATAATGTAAATGATAAAGAAAGATAGAAAGGAACCTTGGTGGGTTGGAGAATGCAAATAAATATGATTATTTTGTTGAATAACCTTGATTTATACTTACAAATTTTGCTAACTATGTCAGGTGGGTTAACCTAGCTTTGTAGATCTTATTTGCTAAAAACCTAAAAATTTATAAGGTTGATTGGGTCGACCTAGTAGGTTGAATTAGAATTATAAAAATATATAGGGTTAATTAGGTTGACCTAGTAGCATGAACCTAGTAAAAGCCCTACATAGATAGAACAATGTTGTATTGATGCGATCGTATGTTAAACTTACACATAGAAGCTAGAATTGCATCAATATAATCAACCTATTATTATTAATATATGATAATAAAAATGATAAAATAATGAAAAATATGATATAAATCCTACAAGGGTTAGATTCACATTAGGTTTACCAAAATTTATGCAATTAGAAATGTATCATGTCTATAAATTAATCCTAACTTAGTGAAGTAGATCATACCATACACTTCTAATTAGGGACACATTTGTTAAGTAAGAACATGACCAATTTGTGGATCTACTAAACTTTATTAGTGGATCTCTTACTAGACTACACTTGCTAAGTAGGGTTCCAAAGTCTCCAATCAAGTACAATCACATAGTAACCCTAAGGGGGTCTTGTGTTTTGATATCATACTATACTAATAAAAAGTAAATAAAATCTAATTTAGTGCTCACCAAATCTTGTGGCATAATATGATGGGTTATAAAAAAATCAAAACATGTATAAGATAATCTCAATTAAGCTATGTATGAGTAAGACCCAAATACATGGAATAAAGAGAGTAATATTATTTAAATCCAATACTTATGCTACTTCTATCTAGAGAATACTTACTTGAATGATGAACCCATTGAGATTCAATCTCTCCCTTGGCGAAAGGGGATTTTCAAGAGATTTTTGTGTTTATAAGGATCACTAAGAAAGGCCAAAGCATCCAAAACTTATTCATATGTCTAAATTCTCCAAGTAAAAACCCTAAGATAAGACTCTTCAAGTAGAATAGTTGAAGAACAAATTATAAATAAGCACAAGTGAATAATAACTCTTAACTACATATGAAATAATGAAAAAATGATCTTGTATATATAGGTAGATTTGACCCTAAACCCTTTAAAAAATCTCAACCAATAGGGTTAACCCAGTCAACCTAGCATAATTTTAGATAATTATTCACTAGGTCATGAGATAGGTTGGCCAAGAGCCAAACTAGTTCCTAAGTGAAAATCACCCAAAACTGTATAAGGTCAACCTAATTAACCTATCACAACCAGCTATCAAAATGGACTTAAGGTGAGGAAAAGAGATATGGAGAGTGGGAAAATACTAGAGGAGTGTGAATAGGATGAGTAATAGATTAGGGAATGGTTTTAGGATCTGGTTAGATTGGTAATAAGTGGAAATAGGGGATAATAATCCTATGAAGCACTAATGGTCTACCTACCCCTTTCTTAGTACACCCCTTAGGGTTGTTTACTCAAATATATTGAGTCTTGATTTGTTGTTACATGATGTAAAGAATCAATATTTGATAAAATTTTGAAATATTATGTGTATACATTATGCATTGCTATGTTCTTTTCTTAAAGCACCATCCCATATTATAACTATGTGACACATGATGAGATTCAAGTGGGGTATATGTATACACATAATATTTTTGAAATTTATCATGGCCCCTATACCACCACCTAAAAACAATACAAGCTACTCTTATCTGATTACCTAAGCATTAAAACCTCACTTATACACTCTCTTAAGAAATTTACCACACAAAATAGCCCCTACATATACAAAAAACCCATTTTCCAATTTTCATAGTACATCAACTAGGTCAACCCCATTCTAGGTTTAGTGTATGTTACATAACTCTATTGACACAAGCTAACATAATTTGAAACCTAACGACTCTATTTCTCACCTAACAAAGTTGATCAGGCTGACTTCATTAGCTAAATTATTAAGAGGGTTTAGGGTCAATACATGGCTATAAATACACACTCAAATTCATTTCTAAATATGGGATAATTCAATTTTTAATCATTAGTATTAAAAAATCTACTTATACAATCAATATGAGGTTTCATTACTTAGGTTTTTATCTTAGATAAGTATCACTTGTCTTGTAGAGGTCTTGGATGCATAGGTAAAGTCTTATAACATATAAGTGATTTATCCTTGTGATCTTTACAAGCCAAAAAAATATTTTTCAAAGCACCATTGGCCAAGGGAGAGATTTAGGTATGACAGATTCAATTCAAAAAGATAAGCATATTGTTATCCCTTCAAATTTTGTTAAGTGTATATTTTGGAACTAATAAATTGAATTATATCTCTCTTTACTTAGATTATTTCTATTTTACATTTTATATAATTATCTTTGCATGTTTATTATCTTTCTCACTTGTGCCACAATATTTGGTAAGCACTAAATTAGCTTGAGTATTCATTTACTAGATTATCTTGAATTTTATCTAGTAGATTAACTTGTTTAATATTATTACAATCATAAAACCTATCTAGGGTTATCAAAAAATGGCATTTGACAAGAGGCCTTAGAAACCTTTCCTTTTCCATTGTGTGATAAGAGATATGCAGGGTAGTTTTAATAGATCCATTATTGGTCATGACCCTGATATAAACATATATCCAAGTAGGTTGATTACCTTTTTGAGATTAAATATTATTGAGTAGGATAAATTATAAATATATCTAGTTTCACTTGAATACATTCTAGTGATCCCAACCAAATCAATTCCTAAATGATGCACTACACAATAAAATGGATAGTGATATTCTTAAGGTTCAATAAAAATGGAAATATGAGGCATTTCTAAAATATTTTGAGGTATGTGGAAACTAAAACCATGTTTAGCTTTGTATAATGGCTATGAGTAATGGGACAAGCCCTTCATGCCACAATATCTATAAATCATAGTCAAGAACTATAAATAGAGTATTTATTAGACCTTCATGATAGTAGTTAAGTAGTTTTAAAACTATTGGTACATATTTTTTATGGAAATCCAAACAAAGTGAAAAATAAGAATGAAAATCAAAGTTTTGAAAGCTAATTTGTAGTTTTTATAAAGTAAATAAATAGGAAGCCAACTAAAAAAATAAACTGAGTTTAATTACTATTAATGTAGTTTAATTCTAGTTGTTTGAGCTAGAAATAAATATAAACATAGCAAATTTGGCTTAGTCGACCAAGTTTTACAAAAAAAATAGAGCCGAGATGATCGACTCAATCTATTAGAAGACATGCTAGAATGAATGTAGTTGAGTTAGTCAACTTATTTTTTTGGGTAGAAAATAGATACATAACTATATTGATATATTCAACCTAGTTGACTATAAATTTATAATTTTATAAAACTAAAAAATTGGTAAAGACAATACTGAAACATAAATTTTTGAAAAAAATTGAGAAAGATAAATTATTGATCTGGTTAGAGTGAACCTAGTAGATAAGATAGATTTGAATTGTTTGATGTAGTAATTTTATTTAAAATGCTAAGTTGCTATTTTAAATTGTGTTTTTCAGGTGTAAATTTGAACTTACAGAGGTAGAAGGTAGAATATTTAGACAAAATTGAGCTAGTTGACTTAGTATAAATAAAAACTAGTAAATGATAGGAAAAATAGAACTACATCAATCATATCTACCTAGTTATTAAATGAAAAATGTAGAAAATAAGAAAATGGATTAGATTGATTCAGTTAAATGTTAAATGAAAAAAAATGAACTACTTCATTTAGATTTATCTAGTTGTCTTATACTAGAAATTTTAAGTTTAGGAGGCCAAATAGGGTTGATAGGCTTGACTTAGTTGGAAAAATTGCAAACAAATTCCCTATCTAGATTGATTAGGTTGAAAAAGTTGTAAAAAACTATACATATAGCTAAAATAGGTTGAAAATGTCAAATAAGTATGAAAAATGACATGTAGAGTGTTAAACTATGTTGATATGGTCGATCCAATTGTCTGTAAAGAAACATTAAAAAATATGTAAAGGTGGATTCATGTTAGGTTCAACAGAATGTATGAAAGTAAAAATAAATAAATATATGACTTATCCTACTCAATAATATTTAATATCATAGAAGGTAATCAACTAACAAGTCTACTTGGAAATAAATTTATATTGGGTTCATGACCAATAATGGATATGCTAAATGTACACTAAGGGATTTATTATCACACAATGGTAGAAGAGAGGTTTCCAAGGTCTCTAGTAAAATTCCATTTTGTAATATCCCTATCTAGGTATCATTATTACAATAATATTTAATAATATAATCTACTAAATAATTTGAAATTTAATCTAGTGCTCACTAAATCCTATGGAAAAAATGGGGATGATAATAAACATGTAAAGACAATTCTATCTAATATAACATAGAAATAATCTAAGGATAGATAAAATTTAATCCATTAATCTAAAATATCTCTTTATAAAAATATGAAGGGATAGGAATATACTCACCTTCTTGAAGTGAGTCCATCATGCCTCAATCTCTCCCTTGGCTAACGGTGATTTACAAGATGTTATTGTGGCTTGTAAGGATCACACGAACAAATCAACTCTAACCTATAATATTTATCATAAACATCCAATAACTCCAAAATATAAATGTTACTTCTCCAATGTAATAACCTAACCAATGAAACATCCTATTGATTGTATAAGTAGATGTGTTAGCAGTAATGATGTGTAATTAAATGATCCTTTATTTGTAAATGAAGTTGAGGGGGAATTTATAGCCATGGATTGACCCTAAACCCTCTCAAGAATTTAGTTGACAAAGTCTTCCTAGTAATATATGTTAGGTGGCAAATAGAGTCATTAGGTATCAAACTATGTCAATTTGGGTTGACAAATTTCTATAATTTGCACTAAACCTAGACTAGGATTGACTTAGTTAACATAGTAAAAGTGGTAAAATGGATTTTTTACTTAGGTATATGTTATTTTTGGAAGTGAATTTCTTAAGGGAGTGTATAAGTGGGATTTTAATTCTTAGGGAATCAAATAAAATTATATTGTACTTGTTTTAGGTGGTAGTATAGGGCATAACGATCTTAAAAAGCATGAAATTTCTATTAACCCCTTTCCTAATGCACCTTTTAAGGCATGCACTTAGAGAGATTGAGATTTGATGGATTATTTTAAGAGAGAAAGCATCAATATTGATCAATTTTAAAAATATTATGTGTATACACATTGTACTATTAGATCCACACCAAAGGCCAATGATTGAGCCTTGGATTCATTATTGCTCATATCAGTTAATATTATCAAGGCTACTCTAATTAGAGTAACTACATAATATTTGATGATGTAAATGGATACAAAAGCACTAGGGTTGCCTTGAGTGACCCCATCAAAATTAAGCTTGAATAAGCTTAAGGATAAGGGAAACCATACCAAATTTTATATCATGCATGATGATTTTGACATAAGTCTTGGCCATTAACAATTGGTGTCTTGAGCAACTGCCAACTTGTAATGATCTACTAATTCCAAATTATCAGTATCCCATTTCTCTTTTTAGCATGAGAAGATCCTATTTTAGACATGGCCACTTTATATATGTGGATAAACTTCTCCAATCAATTGGTTTTATTTTCAAATATCCTCTAATTTCATTTTTTTATACTGTTCAAATTAATATGACTAGATAGGCCACCCAAAGACTATGAAAATTTGCCTTGATAGGCTTTATCATCTAAGAAGTAAAGGCTAATAGGAGTGATTTAGAGTGAAACCAGATCAACCTAAGTTTTGTACACATCTAATTCTAATATTGGGCTACGTTGAGGTCAACATAACCCCATTTATAAAACATGGGGACCCTTATGTCAAATTGTATAAATGTTTACCTTAAAATTAAAAATTCACTTGGTCAAAATATATGTAACATGTTTGCACATTGGTCATAAGTCTCATTTGGATTAATGGACATGTTATCAGATGATCATGGTTTCTCCCCTTCTAAAGTTTCTAACATTTTATCTTTATGTTTATGTCAAAGTTCCAATGGTTTCCATTTGGAATACGTAATGTCCAAGTTTTATGATTTAATCATGATTTGATATTTTACTAGCCTTTGGTCCATTGAAATCAAGTTAAATTCATGTTCAATCCCATTAAAACCCTAACTCCAATTACCCTAGATCATGCCCTTTGAATTACAATTCAAATTTATTGGGAACATTTTATGTTAGAACATTTCAATTATGACATGGCCTTACTTTTTTTCTTATCCTAAAGCTAAGTCATATTTTTTAACATGACCAAACCTTAGGCTAAAAATTTTATGCTATGTACCTCTATGTCTCATGACCTCCTAGTCTATTTTATTATTGGCATGGTTTAACTAGCCCATGGTCCCTTTGTTTATAAATCTCCGCTTATATATTTGCCCTAAGTTTTATGATATTTATTAATACAAACCTTAGGCTAGGTATTTTATTGCATGGGGTACCTTTTAACATGTTTTAAAACTTAGATTAAGACTTTAGCTTAAATATTTGTTCATATGAATGAAAACATTAGTCTAATACTTTAGCTTAAATTTTATATTCCCCAATCATCAAATTAAACATCATTTTTGTTTGCAAGATCATCGATAAGAATTTACTCAGATGATTGGGATCCAACAGTGTGAGATTAAAGGCAAAGACCCTAAAATTAAGTTAAATATTCAGCATATTAAAAAGATCAACAACACACATTTTATTGGTCATATTTAATCCAATGACACATATTGAGTAAAGACTTTGATGGAGACCCAAGACAAGTGAGAGTGTGAGAAGTGTCACACTCATAGCCAAAGAACATTGAGTAACCAATGGCATTCAACACTACATATTAAGATCCAATGCTCCATATTCACTTGTAAAAATATGATTGGATGACACCTAGACAACATTCAAAATTCAAGGAAAAACATGAAGATGCAACATGGCCTACCTATGGGCCATGAATTAAAGCTTGAGAATTTTTCAAATATCAATGGTACATGATGAAATGTACACATTCCAATTAATTTTCCATATATCAAGAGGTATAATTAGGTATATTGAGATCAATAGATCATGATTATTCATGTAATCAAGATCAATGGCACATATAAAACATTGAAAAGTTAGGGCAAATATAAAATTGATAAGTGTCACAACCACAAGAAATATAGTGAGTAACTAATGGCACTCAAGTTCTTATATCAATATCAATGGTCCACATTGATTTTTGTAGGGATGATCCAACGAATCAAGATCAAGTGAGAATTTTCAAAACATAACAATCACCTTTTCAAATATTAATAATAAAGATGCCATGGTGATGTCATGTCAGATCCACATAAGCTTGATATGCCAAGTTAGAGATTTTAGGACCCAAGAAATGCAAAGATATAACTTAAAAAATCCAAATACAATCTAATTCATGATTATTTCATAATTCTAAATAGTTACCATCATTAAAGAACTGTAAGGAAATTTTATAAAAAACCTAGCACCTTCATAATCCTTAGTTTGACCCTGTGATCATCATAATCAAGCCAAGAAAGATTGGATTGTCATTTGAGTAAAGCTAATTTGATATAGAATTAAATTAAAGACCATTGGTATGTAATTTTGAGAGACTTATAGCCATGGTATCCCAAAAAAGTGTCTCTAGAAAAGATGTAGAGCTCTATCTAATCTCAGATGTAGAAGGAAGAGTTTTCAATGATACACAATTTGATGCCACAACTTTAAATATTAGGGATAACAATTGGTCAAGCTTGTTCTAGACTGTTGAGAACCAAAAAACCACCATGAGAGAAGAAGGGAATAATGTGTCATCAATAACGCTCTATTATGATATAGTTTCTACTCAAATGATGGGTCTCCATTATGCCATAGACAAACCTGAGGTATTACATTGTATAGATGTTTTCTCTCCTATTTTTATAGATGCTAAAGTTGATAATGTAATGTTATTCAATATGAATACTCACATTACTATATCTTATATCTATACCATATCATTTGAAAACTATTTTAAGCTAATTAAACCCAAAATAGACCAAACCAAAATCAATAATTGGGCTAACAAAAATGACTTGAAGACCATTCTTGCCTTATGGTTATATTCTAGAAATTGGGCATTTTTAGATTTCAATGGAAACATTCCCATTGGTCAATTTAGACCTAGGATAAGAAAGATCATGAGTTTGATGAATAAGATATGTTTAAACCCAACCACCACATATGTGAATAAGATTTAGGTGCCCTTAGTCTATTTTATGGTGGAGAAATAATTCACCCCTCCCCTTGATGAAGTGGTCAACACTTGTTTGAGTAGGCAGATATTTGTAGATAATAAGAGAACTAAGAACCAATTTTACATTATGTCATACCTCTTAGATGCCTTTTTTCCTACCAAAAATATTCCTAACCTAGGAGAATAGTCACCTAATGGGACATAGACAATCTCCCACTACTATTCAAAATTACACACATTCAAATACATGGACCACATCCAATTTATATGTGACTATGTTTATCCATCCCTATCTAAGGCCATAACTATAAATCCAATTCCAAGAGTCAACCCCTTAACCAAGAAGTTAATTGAGGTGATGGGAGACATATGGTTGTATCTAGATTACATAATCATCAGGGTTGAAGGAACCCAATGCAATCCTCTTAGATTACCAATCTATGTGACAAAAAAGTTAAATAAAAAAGAGATGGCTTACTAATTATGCAATGAAATAGATGGTTTTTACAAAACCAAGAAGAAGGGATTGCTTCATAGCTTCCCATTAAACATTGGAAGGAATATTTTTTCACAATGGTACAACATTGAGGCTACTTCCAAACACAAGACCTCCTTCAATCTCCAAATGGAAGATCTAAGACAATGGGATATATAGGGAAAGGTTAGGAATACTTGAATTCTAAGGGAATAAATATACCCTATGATCATAAACCTAGTTCTTTTTACCCCATATATACAAAGGCATTTTCATTCTCTGAGCTCTCCTTCAGGTTGAAAAATCACAACATCAAATTAGAATCTAGAATTCAAAGGGAGAAAAAAGGAGATGATGACAAATAACAATTAGGGTTGAGGCAATACCATTTATTTAGTGGTGTATCTTATATACATATAATAGCCTAGTTACAGATAGAATCCAAACCTAAGGCACAATTTAAGCAAAGGCTAGAGGAGAGAAGGCCTAATGAAATTTCATCTTTCTCAACTCAAGCAGAGGAGTAGGGATCACTAGTGGAGGAAATCCATGCGGTATCACTTGACCTTGGTGAAATACTTGAATATGATTTAAATTTACTATTGTCAACCTATGAGTTTGAGGATGAGTAAATGGAGGTATCAAAAGAAGAAAAGTGGAAGGAAGTGTTATACATAGTTCCTATAAACCTTCCCAAGAGAAAAGTTGAATTGGAAATTATCCCAAAAATGTCTAAGAATCCCAAGGTGACCTTCACTCATCCTTTGAGTGAGCTTAATCTCTTCATTAAAGAAAACTTGATTTAGGGTTTAACCATCCTTGAATGGTTCATTTATGGAAAATTACAAAAGGTACCTACCATGCACCATCCTTGGGTATTGATGCAAGAAATCAATATTATAGTGCACGAGAAATCCAAACCATGGATATTTGTATTGTATAATGAGGAAGAGAGAAGAATGACTACGCTAGGAAAATAAATTAGAGAAAAATAGAGACCCTACTTCCTAAAGTGACAAAATATTTAGTTGGTGTCAAATTTAACCAAACCATTACCAGCTTATATAGGGTAACTGAGAAGAAATCCATGATTGGTGGGGAGGAATTAACTTTCCAAAAAGTGGAAACTTTTATTGGATTGCATCCATTAATAGGATAAAAGATAGGAAAAGATCCAATGTTTAAATAAAATTTACTTAAAGTGGCTCAAGATTAGACATATCAACTATAGATAATGATCAAAGGTATCATATGTATACACATAATATTTTAAACTTTTAGCAAATATTGATGCTTTAAATCCTAAAATAAATCATCAAGATTCAATCTCACTAAGTACATGCCCTAAGGGTGAATTGGGAAAGGGGTGGGTAGATCTTTGGTGCTTCTTAGAACTATTGTCCCTTATTGCCACATTATTACCAATCTAACCAACTCTTAAAACCATTCCCTAAGCTATTAATCCTCCCTTCCACACTCCTCCAATATTTTCATCTTTCCATCCTTTTCTTTCCTTAATTAAATTTTTCATTATTAGTTGTACTAGGTTAACCATGGCGGACCTTGTATGTATAGTGTTTTTTTTGGGTTTGTTAGCCTTTCAATCGACCTAGTGAATTATTCCTGAAAACATAATGGGTTGACCATGGTTGACCTTGTACAACCAACATTTATATAAGGATTTAGGGTGAGATAAAGCTATATATACAAGATCATTTTTATCATTATTAGAATATGTAATCAAGAGTTATTATTCTCTCATGCTTCTTCATAATCTAGTCTTCGACCATTCTACTTGAAGAGTATTAACTTAGGGTTTATACTTAGAGAATATAGTCTTATGGATACGTATTGGATGTTTTGGCCTTTATTATTTATCCCTAAAAACCAAAATAACCTCTTGAAAATCCCCTTTATCTAAGGGAGAGATTGAATCTTGATGGGTTCACACTTAGGTAAGTATAGTCTAACATTATTTTCCTCTTTTTAGTAGATAGAAGTAGCATTTATGTTGGTTTAAATACTATTACTCTTCATATTCCATGTATTAGGGTCTTACTAATACTTATCTTAATTTAGATTCACTTATACATAGTTTGATTACTTATACCCCCTTTATTTTACCACAAGCTTTGGTGTGAACTAAATTAGTTTACTTTCTTGTTTATTAGAATTAAGTGAAATATCAAACCTTAGGACTCTTTCAGGGTTGTTTCATGATTGTGTTAGACTATAGGATTTGGAACCCTACTTGACATGGTGTATTGTGACAAGTGATACCTTAATTAGGTCTAGTATATTTCCATATTGGTCATGCTCATGCTAAACAAATGTATCCCTAATCAGAAGTGTAGGTATGTTCTATCTTCTTTGAGTTAGGATTGATTTATAGATATGATGCATTTATGATTGCATATATTCTAGTAAACCCAACATGAAACTAACCCCTATAGGATTTATTTCACTTTATTTCATTCATTTTAGCATTATTTTTATCATATATTTGTCATACTAGATTGATTATATTGACCCAATTTTAATGTTTATGTGTAGTTTTTTAGGAGCAAGAAAATTGATCGACTCAGACAACCTATTATAGGTTTATAGTCTTTTAAACTTCTTGTTCAGGCTACTAGATTGACCCTATCAACCCTATACACTTTTAGGCATCCAAAAAACATACTAGGTTAACCCTAGTCAACCTTATATATTTTTAGGATTTTATAGTAGGTCCCTACACAACTTGATCAATCAAATTAGTAGGTTTTACCAACATTCTTCAAGGTTCTTGATTATAAATATTCCTCTTTTGCATCTTAGATCAACCAAGGATATTTTTTTATCTTTTTATCTCTTTCTTTTACTATCTTTCCTTTCATAATTTGTAGTCTTCAAAATTACCCCTATACAGTCAACTAGTTCAACCTTATCGACCTAGTTTTGTGTTCTATGTGTTGTATAAAATAACTAGGAGGTTGACCCTGACTGACCCTATTCATTTTTAGACCTTGATTTCCTAATACAGGTTTGACCTTATTGAACCTATTTTATATTTTATGCATATAATGTCAAAATTATACCTTGTTTCATATTAGAATTAATCTCTATATGCTAGAGTTCACACTTTTCTCTCTTGTTGCTTGCATTCTTAGAATAGTTCACATAGTCTAATTAGGAGGTTTTTAATTAACCATTTAGTTTCACTATTTCTATTTTATACACACATAGTCAAATCACATAATCTAGATAAGCACTTTAATATTTGTCTACCCTAGGCCAACCTACTTGGATTTCATCACCAAGGGGGAAGTCGACTAGATACTCTGGTCAAGTATAAATCATGGTTAACGGTATATTATGTCTAATCACTTGACACCCTTATCACTATGGTATGTGAAGTAAGGGTTTATGCCCCAATACCAAGCCTATATCATTGCCACTATAATCCATTTCAGCCCAAACTATTTGAAACCATCCTTATATTTTTATCTAGTTCCTTGCTTTACAACCAACTTCCCATCAAATTAAAAATCATTTCCTAATAATCTAATAAAACATCTTAGGTTGACCAATTAGTTAGATCTTTACTTTCTAAGTTGATTTCTTACTCTTTAGTCAATTTTGTATGCACAAACTTGTATTAACCAACTTTAGTACAAGGCTTTATTTTGGGTGCCTTAATTAGATTGGCCAACATTGACCTAATTGACTATTTGTTTCCCTTCAACTCTTACTTTCATATATTAGCTACAAAAATTGTTTTATTTTAGTTCACAACTTATTATCAACCTTTTATTTTTCCCTATCTATTATACTAAGTTAACCCAATTGACCCTGTACCTTTTTCAACCTGTATGCACTATACAAGATTGACCTAGTCAACCCTGTACTATTTTCAACCCCTTTTGCCTCTTTTTACTACCTTTGTTGACTATACTAGATCAACCCAGTCAAACCTATACTATTTTTAGGCCCTATTTTCTATGTTAGGTCAACTTAGTCAACCTTGTACTATTTTTATCTTTCCCTATTCATCAATCTAGTTTCCTATTTCTCTAATTTTTTATTTTATTCATCTCTCTTTAGTTAGGATGAAGTCTTTTATTGAAATCTTCTTGCATAACTTGAATCCATTTAAATACTATATGGGATGTTCATTTCTTCCTCTCTTTTCCTCCCAAGATCACCATCACTCTTGGGGTACTTCTCTCCTCCATCCATGAATTGTAACATGGTGTAAATAACACCTCAAGATAAATTTATGGATATGATCATTTATACACTTACCAAGAAACTTCTCATCTTCAAAATATTTAAACTAATGTGGGAGTGATTAATACAAGTTTACTTAACAATCCCACTAGTAATCCTTCTAGTAATCTTCCCCCTAAAACAATTTTGGGGAGTGTTCCTACCAATACCAACTCACCTCTTGATACAACTTAAATTTTAGCCCAAGTTATCCAATAAATGAACATTATGAAAAATTATAACACCCATCAAATAATACAACTTCAACAACATCCAATCAATGTTGCTAATCAACCTCTAACTATGCATCCTCAAGCTATTCCTAGTTTCATCCCTCCACCTCTTAGGGATGCCTTAGGCAATATTATTCCCTTCCCATAATGAATAACAAGATGATTTAAACCATTCAAAATGAGGCTTTATCCCCTTTTATTTTATCCATTGATATTGGTAACATATATCCAACTATCAAATATGATGGGACTAAAAACCCTACTTCATTTCTCAAAGCCTTTGACAACCTTTACAAAGAGTGGATCTAAACTAATACCTTTGCTACAACTAAAATCTTAGTTAAAATGTTTACCAGTGATGTATTAGAATGGTATAATTAACTACCCCAAAATTATATGTGGCAACTTGAAGATTTGGTTAATCTTTTGGTTAAATATTTTCAACACAATGATCTCAAAAATTGTCTTAGCCACTTTATCATTGCTAAGAAATCTCCTACTGAATCATCTTATGAATTTATCAAAAGATGGAAATTTTTATCTCATAAATCTGACCGTAACATGACTGATGATAACCTATTCAAACTCTTTATCACCTCTTTAACTCCCACTCACTAATATAAGGTTCGAACCTTTACTTCTCAAACACTAAATGAAGCTCTTGATCAAGCTAAACGTAAATATTTTATCATGAAGCAATTTGAACCTAATCCTAAAATTCTTAAGGTATATTTTCAAATATCTAATTCTATCACTATTAATTCTCTACAAACTAAACTAGGAATTTCCAAATTCAATGTTCCTTCACCTTCTCATACACCTATTTCAATTCAGAAAATGAAATAATTTTTACCACCCTCAAAACCTTTCATCTATTCCAATGCTCCTCCTAAGTGGTATGAAACCAATATATTTTTTTGGTTCCATGCCAAAATTGGGCATTCTCATGAATCTTGTAGAGGGCTCACTAATTTTTTTATCTCTTATGTTCTTGGTGATTTATTTATCCATGAATCTATGATCAATCTTCATCATCAAGAGTACATTGCTGCCTTTCAAAAATGATAAATCTTCAAAGCTTATACTTCAAATAGATAAAATTATTCTTCAAATAATCAATCAACTTCTAAGTATGTTTATGTCATCAATGTCAATTATGACCAACAATTTAACAATTCTTAATATGTCAATATTACTAAGGTTAATTATTTTCATAAACCAACTCACAAAGATCCCATTACCAAGCCTAAAATTCCATCTTTAGAATAATTGATTAAAGACGCTACCACTACAAATCTTGATTAAGAATCACCTGAGGAACAACATCCTCTTTCTCATCCTCCAACGACATCTATTCTTCTAAAGTCTAATTTACCTTCTAAACCTCATGATGGTTCTTCTAAATCTCATTGGAATTTTCTTGAAGAACTTAACTCTATGCCTTGTAATATTCCACTTACAGAGTTGGTTTTCATGTCACCCTATCATTGTAAATTCCTTATGCAATAACTTCAAAATATTGAAGATCCTTCTTCCTTAGATGAAGAACCACCTTCTATTAAATCTTAACCTACCATCATTAATACCATTGAAACTATGTGTCCTTCTTCCAATCCCTCTATTGAATACCTTGAGGATGACATGATCAATGATTAAATTCTTTTTTGTACCAATGATTTACCAATTTTTATCAAAGTATCCATTAATACCACTCTTATTCAAAAATTTCTAGTTGATGAAGGTTTAGGTATTAATGTCAAATCTTTATGTCTTATAAAACAACTTGGTTATACCAAGGATCATCTTAAACAAACCCATATTACTTGTCATGGTTTTGATAAGATAAATTAAAAACCACTTGTTTGTATTTGGCTTCCATTAACTATTGGACCTAAAACTATTTTAAACAATCTTATGGTCCTTGATCTTCCTTTATCTTATAACATACTCCTTGGTCATCTATGGACTCATCGAATGATGACCATTTCTTCTTTTGTTAGTCAATATATTAAATTATTACATAATGGAAAATAGTATAAGCATGGATTTTATTCTAACCCATGGATTATCCAACTACCTAATCCTAAATCATAATATCATGTTCCTATGATTCCTAAGATTAATAGTGCTCGTTTACCCAAGTTTATCAGCATGAATCTTTTTTTACAAGTTACTCTTACATATTTTGATGATGATGATCCCAATGAGTTAAAACATACTTGAAATACCACTAAGTTACCTCCATACATTTCACAATGGCTTCCTCTTCTCTTACCAAGAGATCATATTATTCCTCTCATGGAGGAGATTACTAATTTTTCCCCTCTATGTAATGCTTATGAGCCTTCTCCACTAGAATATACCTTTACTTGTAATGATTTTAGAGTGGTTAAATTATTTCAAGATCCTCTCATCATGTCTCCTCATAGATTCAGTAACATTGGGATTTCATCCTCTGAAACTCCCTCGGATTCTCAAACATGTATGATTTTTCCAACATATGATGATAATTATATCATGGCCCAAGCTCAATCTAGAGACTTGTATGTCTAACATTATCAAAAAATCTTATCCCAAATTCATTTTTTTAATCAATATGTTCATACCATTTATGTGGATCATACCTTATATCTTGAGGGTCATGTGCCTCCCATCAATCTTGCTCTTATTGATACTCCTTGGGTGGTAGAGCAAATTATACCTTCCAAATCTCTAAAAGTTATTGCATCTCCTTTACCAAATATTGATCTATTAATTATATTTTATCCTTCTCCTATAATCAAATCCACCAGCACACCAATCTCTTTAACTTTATCTACTTGTACTCCCAAAATTAAACTTGAAGCCAAGACAACCGATGTTCATCTGATATATTCTGAGTATGATCATCATGGAAATAAAATTCTAGATCTTGAAGTAGATGTTGAATATTATGGTCCTCTTCCTACCTTACCTAAAGATGAAGCTATTCTTTATTTACTTTATTCTTGAGAACCTCAACTTCCTCGGTAAAATCATAAACTTGGAAATTTCAAGACTAAAACTCCTTGCTTCAACAACTTCATTACTATCATTGATCCTAAAACAAATCCAATTTATACCTTACCTAATGCACCATACCACTTTCAAGATAACAATTTCATGCTTATTTAATAAACCACTTGTATCAAATATGGTACCCCATCTTATCCTCGATCTATCACAGTCTCTCATGAACTCTCACCTTATGAACATGATAATTTTATCTTGTTTTTTGACACATATCATGAGGATTTCACTTGGTACTATGAGGACATGCCTATAATTGACCATATCATTGTGGTACATAACATCATTACTTATCCTGATGCCAAACCTGTGTCAAAGGTAACAAAAATTTCTACCTAAATTTTCAACTTTGTGTCATAAGGAAATCATAAAATTACTCAACGCTAAATTTATTGAACCAATGTATTATTCTCAATGGGTTTCTAACATTGTCCCCATTTAGAGGAAAGTCACTATGGTCATTCACATTTGTATTTATTTCCACAATATTAATCTTATTTGTCCTAAGGACAACTTCCCTTTACCTTCAATACATGTCATCATTGATTCCATGACTAGTTATAAAATGTTATCTCTTATCAATAGATTTTTAGGATATAATCATATCATATTACCCTTGAGGATCAATATAAGACTACTTTCACCACATAATGGGGAACCTATTGCTATGTCAAAATATCCTTCAACCTAAAAAATGTTGAAGCCACTTACCAATGAGTGATGACTCACATCTTTCATGATCTCACTCATAAAATTATTGAAACCTATATGGATAATCTTATTGATAAATCCAAACATCGTAAGAATCATATTTTTGATCTCGTTATCAACTTTGACCATCTTCTTAAATAAAAAGTTGGAATCAATTCTTAAAAATGTGTCTTTGGAGTCACAGCTAGAAAATTTTTGGGATTCTTAGTATCTCTCCATAGTATTGATATTGATCCTACCAAAATTAATGCTATCATCAATATGCCCATTCATCAATCTATTCCTAAAATTCATACTTATTTAGGAAAACTATGAAAAATTAGATGATTTATCCCTAAAATGGCATATCAAATTCACTTTGTTAATTATCTTCTCAAGAAAGGTACTACTTTATAATGGATAAATCCATGTCAAATTACCTTTGATAAAATAAAATATTATTTGATTCATCCACCTACACTTCATCCTCATTCCAATGATAAAAATTTGATTCTATATACTTCTTCCATGCCTATTATAGTTTGGTCCATGCTTTCCTAACATGATGATACAAGAAGAGAGTATGCCATCTACTACATTAGCTAAGGCCTCATTGACTATAAGACATGTTATGCCAAAATTAAGCATGATTACCTCACCATCTATTTTGTAGTTAAAAAGCTTCACCTCTATATGTTTTACCAAACTACTTATGTCATTGTTCATTATAACACCCTTTGTAATTTCTTCTCCAAAGACTTTTTAATTGGAGGTAAAAATGGCAAATGGATGGTATTACTTATGGAATTTGATCTCCATATCATCACTCAAAAAATTGTTAAAGGGAAAATCATATTTAATCAACTTGTCATAGATCCCATTCTAGCTACTTCCCTTTAAGATGATCTTCTAGATGATAATATACTTTAGATTGAAGGTCTTAATCAAGATATCTATATTAAAGATTACTTTCATAGCTTTACTGTCAATCTTGAGTCCAATAAACTTGTTGAATCTTTCACTCCCTTTGATACTACTAAACCAAAACAAGTTATCAAGGAGTTCCTTAAAATTAATGGTGAATTGCATGAGGATACTTAGATCCTTCACTTTGATGGTGCTAAATGCCTTTAAGGCGCTGAGGTAGGTTGCATTCTCATGAATCCTCTTGGAAAGATCATTCCTTAATATTTTTTCTTTGCCTTTGATGTCACCACTAATATGGATGAGTATGAAGATCTTATCTTAGGCATGAGAGATGCACTTGATTTAGACATCCAATACCTTCATGAGTTAGGTTATTATACACTTATTTTCCATCAAGTTAATGGTGATTATCAAAGTAAAAGTGAAAACCTCAT
Source organism: Torreya grandis (assembly GCA_037957365.1). Taxonomy (NCBI): domain Eukaryota; kingdom Viridiplantae; phylum Streptophyta; class Pinopsida; order Cupressales; family Taxaceae; genus Torreya; species Torreya grandis. The sequence goes on from JARHVA010002854.1 coordinate 1,362,542, forward strand.
CACCTATCATCAAATTATAACCACTCTTGCTATGGGTTTTATCTCTTTCACTATTAAGCTCATTCTTAGAGATCAAAATTCCATTTTGATTTTATTGCTTCTTCAACTTCTCTATTTCATCCACATCAAGTGATTTCTAAACTTATTTTCTTATACAAATAAGAAAATCCTTGTCTTCTACTCAACCATCAAATTCACTTATCTATCATATCAAGGATGTTACCATTTGGAAAAGCCCATAGTACTAAGATATCATTAAATTTTGGGAACATCAGACTTATCCTTTTAACTTAGACTCTCATGAAAATACAAGCATTCATAAACAAGCTTTCCAATATGTATTTTGACATAACATCCTTTATTATCATAATGCTAAATGTACCTTAATCTATTATGTTATGCAAGATGAGGTCCATCCTCTTATTAAACAATAACATGGGGTAATTTGTGGTGACCACTATAGCAAACATGATATAACATGTAAATTCCTACATATGGGTTAATTTTGGCCTATTATTGAAAAAGGATGCCATCAAATATGCTAAAAAGTGTAATCCTTGTCAGCTTCATGATGATCTAATCCATTTACCTCCAGTAAAAGTTAAAACTATCTAACTTCTTGGACATTTTCCACTTGGGGATTTGATCTCATTAGTAAAATTCCTCACTCCCATGATGGACATGTCTTTATCATCACTACTACCAGATAGTTTACTAAGTGGGTTAAAGCATGCCCCTTTTTAACATCACTGATCCTACCATTTCAAAATTTATTCTTAATCAAATCATTTACCACTTTGGTGTTCTCCATATCATCATTTTAGATAATGGTGGTAATTTTAATAGCAAACATGTTAAACAAATTTGTGCTAAATTAAGGATCAATCACAAATTTTCCATGCCTTATCATTTGTAATATAATATTCAAGCTAAGGCCACTAATAAAATTCTAAACAAAATTATCCATAAGACAATTCATGAAACCCACATGAATTGAAATTTTGATCTTTATCCACACTTTGGGCTTATTGGACTAGCATACACACTATCACTGGGGCAACTCCATTTTCTCTAGTTTATGGTTCTGAGTTAGTTCTTCCTTTAGATGTTGAGCCTAACTCTCTTCATATATATATTCATGGTATTATTCCAAATGAAGCATTGCATGAATCTTTTCTTCATGCCCTTGATTTTCTTGATGAATGTCATCTTTCAGATTTATAACATAATCACCAATACAAGGCTTACATTTCCTGACAACATAATAAATGTGTTAAAATCCACACATTTAATGTTGGTGATCTTGTCCTTAAATTAGAATACACCCATGATAAAGAATGCAAATACACCCAAAAATGATGGGGTCCATATTTAGGCAAAGATATTATTGGTCTAAGCACCTACCACCTTCAAACCAATGAAGGCCATGTATTCAAAGAGCCCACCAATGTTTAATTCCTTAAAAATTACTTTGCCTAAACATTTCCTTCTTTTCATGCTATTTATCTAAATCTATCTAACAATTTTTGTAGGTTACTTAATCATGGTTCTCTCCCTCTATAGAAAGTTCTTTCCTTTCAAAACATTTAGTCCTCCTTTTTGGTCTTTTGGTTTCTTGATGTACCATAATCTTCTTTATCTTCTTGCATTTCTCTTATTTTTTTCACCCCTTGAGTTTTTATTTTGTGAGTTGATTTGTAAGAGCATGGATAGGACTAGGCATTCCTCATAAAACCACCATATTTTACTTATTTTTCACATACTTTTTTCTTGATAATGTTTTTTTGGTATACCTTACGTTTTTCTTTTGTGATTTGCTATATAAGACCATAGATAGGACCCAATGTCCCTCACAAAACTACCATCTCTTTGATTTTTCTTTTCCTTATTTTATGTAGTTGTAGTGTAAGACCATGTATAGGACCCAACCCTCATAAAATTATCACCCTTTCATGTTCTTGATATTTTTTCTCAAAATTTAGCTTTTGCTTCATTTTCTAGATAGAATTTGTGTAAACAATCTATGTTACCATGTTTTCCTCCATTTCCCTCTTTGTTATGATAAGGAATAATATTTTAATATCATTATATCCCTCTTTTCCCTTTGTCACATTTTTTGTGATTTGAAGTAATTCAAATTGGTCCATGTGTCATTCCTCCTGATTTCCCCTTTCTTTCATCTCCACATTGGATAAAACAAGGTTGAAGTCAAGATAATACCTTTATTTCACCTAGATTTATGAGACTTTTAGACCCCATGCTCTTTGAATTTTTTCTATAGAACCTTATCCCAAGTATTAAAATGAAATTCATCTATAGAACCCATGCTTGGTTTTCCAAATCCATATGTCATCAATAAATTTAAAATAAAAATCATTTGAATCAAAAGGTGATGATATCTAAAAGGCAACATATAAATATTAAAATACAAATTCATACCAAAATCCATGATTACAAGCACATATCTTATTTGTAATTAAAGCTCAAACTCCATATTTGGCCTTACATAGAGCTGAGGTCCTTTGGGGTGCATTAGGATAGTAGATTTGAATAGGGCATTTAGAAAAACTTTATGGTGCTACCTACTTTCTCATGCAATTACCCAATCTTTTTAGTAGATTGACAATTTTGTAAGGGGTCTTGAAGAATGGGGAACACATTTTGGGGAGGTAGGTCCATTTTAATTTTCATGCATTTATCCTTCATGGGGTGATCTATATACTCTATTTGTTTACCTAAGACTTATGTGGCTAAGAGAAGTTATTCATAGTCCTTAAGGTCAAAAGTCCTCTTATCTTGACAAACTTAATTTGATTGTCTTGACTTTGATAAAGAGTTATTATACTTTGGTTTTTCCTTCATTCTCCCCTCCACCCATTTTATTCCCCCACTTGATAGACAAATTGTGATTTCAAATTTGTTGTCCCTTATTTAATTCCTTCCTATTCACCTCTTAAAAACATGTTAGCACTACTTTGTTTTAGTTTTATCTATCCTTAAAGCGAAACAACATGTTTGAGAGACTATGGATTTATTATTTATTTTTCACCATTATTTTAAATTTCTAGAGTTGTCTTAATTTCCTTTTACAAATTTTCATTATTATGTTGTCTTACTATTATGGACACATGATTTCATACCTTCTTTCCATTGTTGAGTGATGTTGGATTTTTAATTCTCACTCATCAATGTTTTTTTCCCTTTTTATGTACCCCTTTTTTCCATTGTTGAGTGAGATGTGGATTGTTACTACTCACTCATCAATTTTATTTTACCATTTTTTTTCTTCTTTTACCATTTTTTGTTTTACCATCTTATTTGACATGTATCCTTGGTTTGACTTGCTAAGTTTGCCTTTCTTACTTAAGGATAGCTTGTTTGATTTTTTTAATGTTTGTTAGTGTGTATTTTTGGTTATTTAATTTACTCTTATCTTTTGACTTGGTCATTTGGTCTAATATAACACCTATCACCCTAGCTTTCCAAATTTCCCAAGTATTTGCCATTCTCATAGCACTAGTTATCTTGGTTTTTCTTGTGTTTGTTTATTTTTTCTTTAGTTTTGTATTCCTAGTTTTATCAAAACTAGTCTTTGTGCCCTACACAATAAAAACTAATAACATAACAAATAAACATCCTACAATAAAGATGCATTAAAGTACACTACATTTATTTACTTATTTATTTAATTTTCAATCATTTAATTTTAGTTATTTTTGCTTCAAAATACTATAATTATTTCTTATCATCAGAGTTGTGTATTACTATGATCTTTCTCGAAGCACCATCCCCTATTGCACCTTAGTGACACATGATGATATTTGAGAGGGGCATATGTATATAGATAATATATTCAAATTTTATGAAATACTGATGCTTTACATCTTGTAGGAACTCATCGAGACTCAATCTCTTTGAGTGCATGCCCTAAGGGGTGTATCAAGAAAAGGTTGTGTAAACATTTAGTGATTCATAAAATTATTGTGCCCTATTACCATAATATTACCAATCCAACCAGATCTTAAGACCATTCCTCAGGCTATTAATCTTCCCTTGCACACTCCTTTAATCTTTTACTCTTTCCATCCTCCATTTCTTGCCTTAATTCCCTTTTAGATTTTCAGTTTCTCTAGGTTAACCATGGTTTACCCTATATAGTTTAGAGTATTTTTCACTTTTTGGGTTTGTTAGCCATTTGATCGACCTAGCTCAAACCTAGTGAATTATTCCTAAAAACATAATGGATTGACCATATATGACCTTGTATAACTAACATTTCTATAAGGATTTAGGGTGAGATCCACCTATATATACAAGATCATTTTGGTCATTATTATAATATGAAATCAAGAGTTATTATTTTCTCATTCTTATTCATAATATTCTCTTCCACCATTCTACTTGAGGAGTCTTAGCTTAAGGTTTCTACTTGGAGAATCTAGTCTTTTGGATAAGTCTTGGATGATTTGGATTTTCTTAGTTATCCTTATAAACCAAAACAACCTCTTGTGAAGCCCCTTTAGCCAAGGGAGAGATTGAGTCTCAATGAGTTCATATTTAGGTAAATATATTCTAACTTTTTTCTCCTATCTTTAGTAGATAAAATTAATGTAAGTGTTGGCTCAAATAATATTACTCTTCATATTCCATGTATTGAGGTCTTACTCAAACTTAGCTTAATTGATATTCTCTTATAAATGTTTTTGATTGCTTCTAACCCCTTTATTATGACATAATATTTGTTGTGCATTGTATTAGATTTACTTTCGGGTTTATTAGACCTAAGTGAAATATCAAACCTTAGGACTCTTTTAGGGTTTTTGTGTGATTATGTTAGACTATAAGATTTAGAACCTTACCTCACATGGTGTATTGTGATAAGTGATCCCTTGATTGGGTCTAGCAAATCCCCATATTAGTCATGATCCTACATTAAAAATGTATCCCCAATCAAAACTATAGGTATGTTGTATCTTCTTTCAGCCAATATTGACTTATAGACATGATGCATTTCTAATTGGATACATCCTATAGTAGAACAAGAACCTAAAAGAACCAGCCATCTTTTCAATTTAAGAATATAGTTTAAGGAAATTTGAAGACACCATGACTAATTTATTTAGTTCTTTAAAGTTAGTTAGAACCAAGCAAGATGTAATAAACAAATAAATCACTAAGGCTACAAGCCAAGTTATCTGCTAGCAGGCTTCAAGCTACCAAGTAAAAGATTTGATTAAGGTCTTGACTAAAAGTCAAATCCTTGAATCAGGATAGTTATCCTAGCCCATCTAAATATGGATATGGCTATATTAATTAATAAAATCAAGGCCCTAAGAAACTATTCTAAGTAAATGGAGGACATTTCCAAGGAGATCAAGTAACAATAAGATAAAATGTTTCACATTTTGGATAGCTTGATCAAAGATCCTACCACACTTATTCCATTAGGTCTAATAACTGATGAGGAGTTCAAGAACATTACTACTCAATTCATGTAAGAAGTAAGGAACTAAGCATAAGGGAAAAAAGGGTTTGATAATAAGAAGGTCATGGGCCTACTATTGTCATTAGAGGAGAAAATGGGAAATTACAAGGGCATTAATAAAGCTTTGGAAAGGGCTAAGAAATATATTAAGAGACTAGAAGATCAAGAAGAAGAGTTGTTGATGAAACCCATCATTGATCTCTATCTTATCAATGAACAACATTATAGAATAAAGAGTTTGCAGGGGAAGTAAAAAACTACATCAGTACAAGGGCCTCCCAGTTAGTTAAGATAGGACTATTATTTTTTGTAATTAAGCTTGTATACTTTTTAAAAATGAATATTATATTGTAAAGGCATGTGTAACTTGTAAAATCATATTGCCTAGGTCAGTCCATTAAGGAAAGTCTAGTGTATTCTAGAACATTTGTGGAAAGGATAACTATCTTAACACTTGTAATTTTATAATTAGATATAACTAACTGACATGATTCCTTACATCATATAAAATTATCATTATCAATTGTAAAAATCTGGATTTCATAGATCCAAGAGATAATTATAACTTTTAAGCAATTAATATAAGCAAAGAATTATGCAAAGTTTATCCAATTTTGCTTTTGTCTTTTGTTATCCTAGTTTCTCTCTCACTTATTTGTTTTGATTTCTAGATTTAAATAGTTCTTATGAATCCCTGATGTGCACATCTGAATGTAGAGTTGTTGACTTGTGATAATACTAGGTTAATTGAAAGTTTTTTGGTTCATTACATTTGCTTACTCTTCTTACATTTAGGTTAATGATGTTTGCTTGCTAGGGTAAATCTTTAAAGTGAACTTGATTCTAATTTGAATTATTTCATACCATCCTTAGATTTTTTCTTGATATCCAATAGGAATTGAAATTATGCTACTTCATGTCATACATTGGTTAAGTGCATGCCTAGATAATATTTGAACTTTGTCATGATGTTTGGAATGAAGATCGACAACATCTCTTCTCTACCCTACCTTTTATTTTAATCCTTTTAAACTAGATCACCCTAGCTTAATCTTAATTGTAAATACCCATCTTATATTAGTCTTTAGATCAATTATTGATCATAATTCACCATTCCTAGCATAACATAATTAATATTTTCCATAGACTAACTTTTGGCCACAGTGTCTCCCAACCACCAAACATTACAAATATTGTGAAACAGTCCACTTGATCTCCCCATAATTCATCAATAGATAATATGATTATCACAACCTATAACTTATGTACTAAATTATTAGAATTTTAAAATGACAAGTGTTTTGAACACTCTAGGCACCTGTGATACCTATTTAAGCATTAATAGACTGTAAGGTAAATTGAATAATAGATGATTAACATCGTCTTCCTTAGTAAGGTATAAAAAGTAGGTCCCTTACAATCCAATATTATTTATCCTATAAAAGGTAGTAATTTTTTTATAATATACCAACCAAATAAATGCCCTAGCCTTAGGTATTCAATTTTTTTCTATCAGACAGATTTTGGCCAAGCAAGGGAAGAGTGCATGCAATCTGACATTTTGTAGCCTAGATTGATAAAATAAATACTAGATTTGGATCCCACCCATTAGGTTGACTCATATTTGGTGTTTAGGAAATTTTTTATCTTGGAAAGTATTCTAGTGTATATTTTATTTTGTCTCTATGGGATTGTCAAGTCCCTCATATCCTTCCATTTCCATTTTATCATACCTACCCACAGACAAGGTGCTAGGAAGTCACATATTTTGAACCCATTTAGTATCAAATAAATCCTTGGCCTCCTCCAACCCCTAAACCTCTTGTATTATCTTGTGACCACTCTAAAAATCAACACAAAAATCCACTTTTCTCCCATTATTGATAATCCAAGACACATGATCTTCTATTATGAAACAACATTTTATAAGGAATTTACATAGGTGATAACCCTTGGGGGATTGTGCATAGTTAAGATATTAGTGACATCATAATATCCAAAATATTTATTCTATAACAACCTATTCCATAGAGACGAGGGTGGGATATCATACCCCACACAATATTTTCACCTAAATCCAAATTTTGCGCTACAAGTCTTTTGATCCTAACTATGCCACTTACTTAAGGAAAACATACTATATCTCATTTCAAAAATGAGACCTTATTTTTTTGTTCCTTGCCATAAGAAATACTTCATTATCTAGTTGATATATTATATTAAATTTTTTGGAGGGTGAACAATAAACATGATATAGATTGGGAGGGCAATTATAATAGATTTAATGAGGGTGATTTTGCCCATAAGGGAGATCCACTTACCTTTCCAAGCCTCCAACCTAAAATGGAAGTAATTTTTAAAATTGACCCATAGGCTGACATTACTTTCTTCTCTAAAGAGGGGAACCCCTAGGTACTTGTTTATAATATTACCTCATAACTCACTAAGATTTATTTATAATTATCCACTTTGAGAATATAATGAAGACAAAAAATGATGGTATAATCAGCAAATTGCTATGTGAACTTGTCAATCCCTGTTGTCACTTAGATCCCATTCAACTTGCCTTCAAAAATAGCCCATGAAATTGACTTGCCTAGAGATTTGGTCACCAAGATGAAGAGAAGAGGGGAGATGGGATTCACTTACCTCAAACCCCTGCAAGCTTCAAAGAAACTATCTAGTTTTCCATTAGCCAAAATAGAAAAATACAAACTAGTTATAAATCTAGAGATCCATTTTCACCATCTTTTGTTAAAGCCAAGTTTTTATAGCACTTTGATTATGAAGATCCAATTAAACCTATAATAGCCTTTACTTATATATAATTTTAAAATCATCCCTTTATTATGATTAATTATAAGATAATGCATAATCTTGTGGGTGATAATGAACCCATATTGAATCCATCTTTCTAGGACAAACTTGCCTTGTTCACTAGAAATTAGGTTGTCTAGAATGGGTTTGAGATGGAAATACATTTATTTAGAAATGATCTTATAAAACATATTACATAGATAAATATGAATAAAATCAATGAAATAAGACTAAGACTCACCTTATAGAACTAGGGTGATGAAGGTTTAATTAATGTCTAGGGCCACATTTTGATTTATCTAGGATTATTCCACCATGATAACCACCTCATCACCAAAAATGTCACAAAAGATATAAAAAAACCATTAGGAATCCATCCAGATTAGGAGCCTTACTTTTGGCCATAGATAAAATTATGGCCTTGGGTATTTTGAAGATAATGGTGCCATTAATTTTTCATTTTGTTGGGTAGTCACAAGACTAGGGATACATAAAAACTCTTATGAACAATCAACCAACTCCTTTTTAAGGGTATAATTGGTCTCAATTACACACCCCTCCATATTTTTAAGTTTAAATGTGATTAGTAAATCTCCATGTATGGGTGGAATTTTGAATTTTTTGTGCTTTTTTGTCTCCTACCTTGAGCCACCATTATCTCAATTTTTTTTAGTATAATTATTCCTTAATGTGTATATATGATTATTTAAAAATATAAGGGATTTATATTTTTGATATATATATATATATACACCAATGCCTATGTAAAAAATAATTTGATTTACATCTCCCAACTTAGCTTCTACTCTTTCCATATCTTAGAAAATGTTTTTTAAGAAAGATTTATTCCATGTTTGAAGGTAAGATTTGATGAAATTAATCTATTTACTCATCTTAAACATCTTGGTTATATAAATGAAGGGGGAATTATTCCACCATTCCTTTATTAGGTCCTAAATTTTTGGATCTCACAACCACATTAACTCAAAATTAAATGGGCATAAAGGAGGTGAACTATATTTATCAATATTCAATTCAATTGGGGCATGATCATAATGGGAAATAAGAAATATATTGATTTCCATTATCCTACCAATATCCATATAATTTGGAGAGATTAATAATATATCAAACATTTTAGATATATTTAAAAACACTTATTGGTAGTTGGTCTAGGAGAATAAGCCATATTTTAAGATCAAGTCAATAAATCATGCATCCAAGATAAACTTGTAAAAATATTTTTAGAAATAGGTAATTTTAATAAGCCCTCTTATTTTTTATAAATTAGATAATATGGCATTGAATTCCCCATGAATTATACCTATTTGACCATGGAATGATGTCAATTTGTTTAATATTTCATGCTAGCATTGTGACTTAAGGGAAAGTGAATTTGGACCATAAAGATTAAATAAAGAGAATACAATATTAGAGGCATAGTCTCATAGTTTACAAAGATACTAGTTAGCCCATAAGCTATATTTTTATACAAACACACCATAAAATTGGACCATAGGAATACCAATCCACATAATTCCCCATTTGAGTCCATAAACAACACATTCCAATGATTCCAACCTTTTTTCATCAAGACTATCACCTCTTCTTTTTTAAGCTTGTTTTTTTTGTAGTAAAAAAATGTTGAAGCCTAGCTTCTATAAGCTCAAATTTTCTATATTTAAAGCATCTAATGAAAATTTTCAATATAAATTGGTTATTCTCAAGTCCTTCCTAATTATTAGAGAAAAATACATTCTAGGATATTTTTTCTAGATAAAAAAATGCAAATTATAGTATATAATCTAAGAACATGAATACTATTGATCAAATAAATGCAAATATATCACCAATCTTTGATCCAATAAACTTTAGATAAAATTAATTCAAATATTCCATTTGTAGGCCATAAAATTAGATCCATATATGTAAATTCCATTTTTTGATATAAGCAAATCAAAATTAGGGCACCATTATTGAAGTTAGAGACTAACATCCTCTATCATCCAGGTCCTTCCATCTAAAATTTCTTGTTTTTTTATACATACAAGAATTTTTTCACAAAAAATAATTTTTGAAGAAATCTGAAAGAAATTCTTAAAGCCTAATTATAATCCACCCAAGATTTAATAGCTCCATTAATGGGTCACTTCCCAATGAACTTCTTGATTAAACCCTTAGCCTTTATGGATTTTAGGTTATCCTCAAAACTTTCACTATTAGAGAGAACCATTTTTGGGGGAGGTAAGAGGGAGCTTGATTATACTTCTTACTTCGTGGATTGGTTTGAATGGAACTCAAGATATGTGCCCTCAAGCCTAAGATTAGGGTTAGTAGACGCTTGTTCTTCCCTAGAGGGATGTAGTTTCCTTGAGATACAACCTTAGATGGTTTCTTTACCATGGTCCAATTTTATTCCTAATGCTATTGGTTTTTATCCATCCACTTGGAATATTTCCTAAGCTATTGTGCTTCTTGAATCACCTCACTAATCTTGTGCTTGTAATTTTTGGTGAACTGGCCAAATTTTGTTGTAGCACAGCTTGCCTAATTTTTATTCTTCTCATGCAAGTTTGTTATTTTCCATGTATTAATAATGAATTTTTAAATTTAAATATATATTTTAAATTAAATAATATTTTTTTAATTATTTTATGTTTGTTAATGTACTTGTGTTGAATGTTCCATTTTATTTGTAAATTAATAATGTGAAGTTAGGCCATTTTAGAAAGGAAAATAAGGTAGGTCAGTAGTTTTAACTTCAAATTTTCATATTTTATTTTATTTATAAAAATAGTAGAAACTTAAAAAAATATTCATTCACAAAAAAGAAGTAAAATATTAGAAAATATTATTTTTTGATAAATTTAAGTTTGGGAGAAATTATTCACTTTATAATTTAACAAAAATTATAAATGTGAACTAGCCCCTTTTGGGCCTAAAGGAAAGCATAACGAATTGATAATTATGAGGAAATATTTCAAATTTTATTTTCATTTCTATGGTAAAAAAAATCTAAAATTATCATATGCATTTTAAATTCAATAATATAAATCATTATAATGTCCCTTTGATATAAATTTCTCCTCTTTCTCCTTAACTATAATTACGATGATAAAAACAACACTTGAAAGGTCAAGTAAGAGATTCTCTTTCTTTTACTTCACAATATTTAATCACTAAATAATTGCATACCAATGGTTTTCAATACATAATAATCAATTGTGTAAACATTTACAATCAAATGTATAGATACTAGTTTTTGAATCAAGCTTCAATGTGATCTCACAAGGTCAAACCAAGGAGGGGGTCACCTTACATAATTTTTTTATATCATTACATAAATTCCTATTCACCCCTAAGTCTAAGACTCCAAAATATAAAAACTAATATCACCAATTCATATGATAATTTAAATGTTGGTAAAGGAAAGGTGGTAGGATCAATTAGAAGGCTCAACAATGAAACTTCCTTTCAAACAAGGGATTCCACTAATAATCAAACCAAAAAAACTAAATATAACTCAATAAAATGCATTTATAAAGTTCATAATAGATATATGGCAGCCAAAAAATAGTTATACCACTTATCAAGACTCAAAATTCTCCATTGTGAATGATATTTTCCTCTCTCCACACTATGGGGTAGAAGAAGGAGGGATTTGAAATGTTTCCACTTACCAAAACCTATCTCACTTGCCATAAAATAACATTAAAACATGATCATTCAACTTTACAAACACTCATGAAATGTATCCATGTATGAGGACTTTAAAACATAGTTATTGATTGGGAATTTATGTAAAATCCTAAATAGATAAAAGAGTTGAGTATATAAATTAGGGAATAAAATACTATAATTTTGACAACCATTTATTTGTATAGTAATTGATTTATTTTATTATACTTTAAATATAAATATATTTAAAAGGTTGTGCTTAGCTAGGAAATGTGATTAAAATAGACAAGTGGTAGGCTGGACATGATGAGCCCCAAAATTTCCTCATTATATCCATGAAATAGCATCTTTTTTCCTTACATAAGAAGTAGTTCTAAATGTATTTTATAAACTTATAGTTTATTTAAAATAAAATAGAAATTATTTATCATGGTTATTTCCTTATAATTCATTTTTATCTCTTTATTAGATATTTCTAATGATTATGAAGAAAAAGATGTATAAATATACATATGGAGTCCATACTAAGTTAGAAAAGATGGAGTATAAAGAGTAACCATTCAAGAAAAATGTTAGAGTATTTGTGGATTCTTATAAAATATCTAGTAAAGAATATATATAATTTTAACCAAACTATAGACTTGAATAGTAGTTATGGACTCACTCAGTTAGCAGCTACAGACTCAACTAGTAGCTATAGACTCACCTAGTCTTAAGCTATAGAATTCCATAGGTGAGATACAAACTTCCATAGGTGTGCTAAAAACTTCCAAAAGATATCTAAAAAATTCCAAAGGTGATATTTATACTTCCACATGATTGGTACAAAATTTGATAGGCTTGATATAAACTCTAATAGGTTTACTGCAGACTACACCGAAATTGCGACAAACTCATTTAGAAAGAATTTTAAGATATTATAATTATTTTTGGTCCATTCTAAGATGAAAAATATCATTTCCAACTATCAAAATAATGTTTTCCATTTAGATTATTTCTATATATTTTTATATAAATAGACTTTCCATTTATAGATTGTATCTAAATATAGATTTTTATAATTTCATTCAAATAAATAGCTCTGTCCATATTTTGTGGAGATTGAGATAACCTATAATATCTAGGTTGTTATTATTGAATAAGGTGTTAGTTGGAAGCATGAAATTATAAATTCAACCTTCCACACCTAAATTAATCAATCAATATACTTTTCTCTCCATCATTCTAAGTAATCTATTTTGAAGCTTGTGTTTTCAATAAATTCTCTTCCAATGAATGAATTAGCCACTCATTTCAAGGAATATGGATAAATGTTTTTTTTTTTTTTTTTTAAAATTATATAGTCATCATTTTATTATAAATTGTTAATTTATCTCCATGTCTTTAACTATCCCTTTTTACAATTTATTATGAACATATAGTTATTTTATTTGTTTATCATTTCTTTTCAATTCATCAATTTACTTTATTGAAAGTGTGATTTAATTTCATGCATGTGTGATTTAATTTTTACAAGTGTGGAGTGTGGTAGAAGGGACCATTTTCTAGAGATATATTTCTCTTATTACATATTTCCTTTAGAAATCAACCCTAGATTGGCATTATTAAATGAAGGGGATTGATGACCCCCATTGACAATTGATGCAAGAATAGGGTAGAGTGTCATCATCTAGAAACAAGTGTTAGAAACCTCCTTGGATAGTAGTGTGGCCCTATTTTCCAATAGTACACTATTATAATAACCTTTTATGCTATTATATTTACCCTATGTAGATGAAATAATTAAAATTGGGGCATATCTTTGATCTATTCTAAGAATCCTTTACCCATGCGACATAGACATGAATCATTATTTGTGCTTCATTTTGAATAATTTAAAAAAAACCCTAAGCCTCCATGCTTTCTAGGTTTTTTTATGAACACAAGTGTAATAATAGTATCGTTAGTAGGGTAGGATAAATGTGACCTCAATACCCCATGTGTTGATAATTTCCTACATACCAATACCTCAAAAGAGGATCAAGTCGATGTAGTTATCCCAATCTAAGTGCTAGTGTAAGTGAGAGTGATACTAGTATTATTGAGTATAAATGCCAATTTGAATGCATTTTGAGTGTGAATTGAAACTATAAATCTAAGTAAAACTAAGCTCTAGGCTACTGTAGAAAGATATATGTAGAAATAGGGTTTAATAAAGATTAATGACATTAATTTGTAAAACTATTTATGAGGTTATTCATGAGAATTGCCAAATAAGGAATGAATAAATGAGAGTGGTATTTATATAGTGATTTGAGGGTTTTTCAGATATAAAATGAGTCTAGACCAACCCTAGGATGCTTTGCAGAATGAAAATATATCTGTTGGGGGTATAAAAAGATGAGAGTCAATAGTGCTTCCCTATTTTCTAATATCACACTCTATTATAAACCAAAGGGGTTGAACTATTATCCAAGGGGATAACATGTGTATTAAAGTGTCTATAATTCATATGAGATTGTTTAATGTAGATTTGTGTATATTTAGGCATGGGATGAGTTTGCATCATATAATCTAGAAAGGATCAAAATAGGCCTTGAGATAGGTCTAGGGCTAAGCTAAGGATAAGATGGTCTCAAGTGACACTCATTAAATTAAATGACATTTTAGATTACTATATTACCCCCCTTTATTATATAAATACAACAAAGTGAAATGGATAGGATAAAGGAAAGAGATATATACTTAGACATAGTTAAGAGGTGAAGTCTGCGAATGTGGATTTTAGTCTATGAACTATGCTCCATTCCATGTCTATTAAATAAAACATGTATGGATAGATACTTCGTTAAGAGATATCAAAATTAAATATATAAATTGAGTAAATATATATATGAGAGAGAGAGAGAGAGAAAGAGAGATAGAGAGGAAGTGAATGAATACACCTCACTAGGTACGTGAACTAATGTAAAAACATGTTGACATCCTATGTGTGTGTGTAAATGGTGATCAAAGAAGTGAATATATTGGAATGGATACCTAATACCCATGTATGGGTTGATAAAAAACTCAAGTTGGCCTTGACTTCATTATTTCCCACCCCTATTCGATAGATCCTAATCTATGAATAACTCAGGTTAGACTGATGAGTTATTCAATCCTCTCATGCAGTGGCTCAATAACTCAAGTAGGTTATGAATCCATAATTTCATATACGTGTAGTGTATTCATCTAAATATAAAATTTCATGATGCAATTGAAATTTTAAAAGATGGATTTGGGCCACATAGAAACTCTAAAATGTAAAAATGGATCTGGACCACTCAAGAATACAAACAAATGTAAATAGAACGAGGCATCAATTTGGTGTAATCCTGGTGTAAAATCAATAAAATTTTTGTATAATATATATGGAGTATAAAAAATGGATAATGACATATATTTGTCATTCTATTTGAGAAAATTGGTGCAAAATTAAACATATGGAAATAATGTGCCACACACATGCCCCCCAATTATGATATCTAAGCATATAGATTCTACATAAGTAACAATAATCTATTTGTACATATCTAAAAATAAAATGAGAGTGATCATTCCATGCATGATGACCACATTTTGAGAAAAACCTATGTAATCTATTTAAAAATTGAGTATATACTAATCATATTTGATAATTTGTGACTAAGACTATATAAATCTAAACTATAACTATTATACCTTTCTAATAATATTGTAATATTATATTTTTGAGGATAATAGTTAATAGTCATGTATATGGATTAGAGTAAACTATGTTTATAACAGTGTATTACACTATTGTCCAAATGTGTTATTTTTAAGAGAAACTAAAATTGATCTATGTGACTATATTTCACTATATTTTCCTAAGTCTGAGCTATGTAGTCTATGTCTACATTCTAAAAATTGTGTTATGAGTGGAATAGGATGGTATGATATGTATGACAAACCCCTATCCATTTACCCTCTTTTTAGGGGAGTTTTTAAAGCTATGCAATAAATATACTCAAACTAAAATCTATGCATCATGTGTGTTAGACTAAAAATATATGATATCTACATGATAAACTAATATAATGTGTGTACATGATATCATAATGTAAAATAATATGAGCATAAGTTGGAAATGTATGATTTATTTTAGATATATCATTCACAAGGTTTTTAAGATAGATATAACAATATAAGCATGTATATGAAGAAGAAATCTGAATATAATATGAGTAAACTACTTAGGGGGATGGGGCATGATGTCTATCAAGGCACCCAAGGAGGAAAGGGAGATGTATGTGGTCCCTCATGGAATTATAAATTGGATATGAAAGCAATAAGTAAGAGATAATTTTCATGTCCATGATGCATAAATGAAACCATAGTAAAACACATAAGGCATGCAAAGTAGGCCAAGGGGCCACAATACAAGGGATATGGGCAGTTGTCATTAATTTTAAGAAAGAGAACACATACAAAGACATGTTAAAATTTATACATATGAAAAGATCAAGAAAATTTGGATTAGATCCACATGAATGGACATGTTTAATTTTCCATAAACTCAATCAATAAGCACACACAAGGACATAGGAAAATCTCTAAAAAATACACATAATGGAAGGAGTTGGCATAGAGCCATAAAATAATTTCATATTCAAATTACCTCAACTATATTTATAATAAAAGAGACACAATAAAATATAAAATAATAAAGTTAACAATTAAAGTGTGTATAATCATGAGTTATGAATCCATATAAGAGAAAATATGTGTATAGGCTAAGTATATAGTAGTAGTAGTAGTCATCAAAAAATCAGTGTAGTATACGATGATAAATATCAAGATATAATCAATGTTAAATTTGTGATATGGAATATAGAAATATATAACCTATAAAATTGAATTATGTGTGTATGATACACCCAATGGGCTAATATGTCAATGTTGAATTTGTGTATATGCCCCCAATGGGTAGATAGTAGAAAACATAGATATGTGTAGAGGACTAGAGTCTTGTTGTAATATACAAACACTCTAAAGGAATAAGTGAATTATGAATTTATGATAAAAATGACTATACTATCATATATTTCATATGTAGTTCCCAAAAAATAGAAAGAATGTAAACATGGAAATGCATACAATCTAAAATTTATATTTTTTGAGAAAATATGTAATTTTTTTTGTATTTTTGAACATGTTTATTATTTTTGTGTTTTTTTTTTAGTATAACCTAGTAAAAAAAAAATTAAAATGAAAATATATACAATTAATACTTGAAGTAAGTACTATTATGTACAAATTAAATGTAGTGACTCTAAATATATAAGAGCACATCCATAG
This sequence comes from Torreya grandis, assembly GCA_037957365.1. NCBI lineage: Eukaryota > Viridiplantae > Streptophyta > Pinopsida > Cupressales > Taxaceae > Torreya > Torreya grandis. The sequence goes on from JARHVA010002854.1 coordinate 1,379,859, forward strand.
ATGTGGATAGTCATATGGTGGATATGTTGGGAGGTTATCCAATGTCAGATACTAAATCTATCCAAAATAAAATAAGTCATCATCATTTTGATAATCACACCTTATATCTACATTATTATAGCCTTATGCTTGGCATTAGTCTAGGTTACATGTATTCAGATAGTCTACTATGTAACAAGACTCTTATGTGGTCCTAGGGTAGACCACATTGGACTGCTAGATTTTTGTACGAAATATATGATTTTCATCTGGGCCATCATGTAAAATTTGAACTATGTTTATCTCATAAATAAAATTAAAATATTTATCTTATCAATCAACTGTGGCATCCATTTTGTGTATCCATGTACAATTAAGTGTAGCCTATGTGTGAGTGCCTATGCTCATGATAAAAAGTAGTGTGTTGACCACCTTAGGGACACATGAAAATGGTAGTATGATATGTCTTAAAGAGTCCTAAAAATGTATATCATTATGTGGATCTTTCTTGGTGCCCTATATGTTGTAATAATTCCAAAGTTTAAATGTTGGGATCAGAATCCTCATCTATATCAACATTAGGGATGCATTTGTCCTTGATGAAAGACCTGATAGTCAATGGATCATTATTCAAATATCAAGGTTGGTTAAAAGTCTTTCATAGTGCCTTTACTAATAGAGGCAAAGGCTATGTAATCTAGATAATTACCTTAGCTTTGAGTTTATTCAATTTCTAATGTAATGTTCGTCATGTATCTATATAATGTCTAATAATCATATGAAATAGATAAAAGGGTATATCATCCTACTATGACAATATGATAATATATTTGTAGTGAACAATGGGTAATTTAATTAATCCTATGTCAAGTAATATATGTAAAATTAGTTGTGGTATGTCTTGTTACTACTTGCCTAATTCTAGCTAACTAGTTTAATATACATAGATGTAGCAATATGTATTATGTGTATAAAAGAATCTACCTGTAACTTCAAATGAGTGTCTAGGACTATATCTAGGATATTGTGAACTTATAGTGATTCATGTATAGAGAAATTCATGAGTGACTTAGAATCATATATATACTCTCTAGGACCTATTGGTGTGAAGCTTAATCTACATAACTAATCATCAATATTTATGGGTGTTGTATTATCCTTTGTAGCGGTCTAATATATATATACATATATATATATATATATGTATATGTATATGTATATATATATATATATATATATATATATATATATATATATGTATATGTATATGTATATGTATATGTATATATGTGTGTGTGTGTGTGTGTGTGTATATCTATATGTATGTATGTATGTATATATATATATATGTATATATATATATGTATGTATATATATATGTATATATGTATATATGTGTGTGTGTGTGTATGAGATTTTAATGTATATTTATTATGAGTTAACAAGTAATGGTAATTGTGCTATGAATATATTATCATCTATCACGGGTGGGGGGAAATGTGTTGTAGGAGGGTCATTATCCATCATGGGTGAAAGCAAATCTGATGTACGAGGATATAGAATGGGTACAATAATAGGAATACTAGATTACCCAACCTCATATATATTCATATGTTCTATATGAATCATGTGAGGTGGGGACTCTATGATAATATGGGATGTCTCATTTAAAGAAATACTTGGAGTGGTAGCTCAGTGACTCTATAATATCTGAATGTTTAATTATTAGTTAGACAAGTTTATATATATCCATCATGTAAAAAATTAATGCATCTATGCAAGATATAGGGTACAACATCCATGGCATGTATCCAAGGTATCACTAGTAATAAATAGTAATTAAAGTTATTAGGCATCACTCAAAATTATATGGATATAGTTTTTAGCCCGACTGTGATCTCCAAAGTGATATAATAGAATGCCTATTATTGAATTTCATCAAAACCTCAAATGTTCTTATATGTCTTTTGAATAGATGTTATACAAACATAGATAGTATGTAATAATGTGAGGTTACATATGTTAAGACATTAACCACTATCAATTATAACTAATTTAATAGTGGTGGTAATAGGTTGTGCCTAAATGAAAAGTGGTAGATTGTGATCAATAACTATCTATGAGGGAAAATCCTAATTGCCAAAATATAAAACATCCTCAATGTTGTTTATAGTGTTCATGACAGATGCAAAATAAAATGGATCTAGATCACAAAGAAAATATATATGATTGAGGTTTTAAAAAATAATGTCTTTGAATATGGTTTCTTTTTGAAGTAATTCTAATATAAAAATATTGGCTAGTATAGTTCTCAACTGATCGATAATATCATATGGTCTATGTTGATCCCTAGGTCCCATTGTATTGTGATGGGGATGAGAAGGGGTTGTGGGATTAAGATACCTATATAGGTTTAAGAGGCACCCAATTTCATCTAGTAATAGTTTAAACTATGGGATCCACTATTGGCCAAGGGTGAGTATTAGATGTAGGATGTGAGTGAATGTAGTCAATGGGTCTTAGTGGAGGAGGAACAAAATGGATCATTTAAGCCCTCTGCCATCAAGTGGTAACCAAAAAATGGGTCAAATTTGGCCATAACAATGCTTTACATGGAAGGGGGATAATATGAGGTGGACCAATGTATTAAATAAGCCAAAATATAATATGATCCATGAGATAAGTGGCATACATGTGTATCTTTCTAAAAATGGTAGGTAATAAACATGTAATACAAACTAGAAGACTTTGTACCAAAAAGTAGAAAATGGATTATGTCATGATGATAATGATTAAGACTAAAAAATGAATAATTATAAAAATGAAAAGGAAAACTTTAGTGTTATAATAGGATTTTTAGAAATATTTTCAAAGTTAGGTTTAGCAAATGATTTAACTATTTTGGGAATTAATGTAAAAACCAAAGAAGATAAAAGAGGTGAGTATATAAATCAGAGAATTAAATACTATAATATAAATAACCAATGATTTATATAATAATCTATTTATTTGATTATCCTATAAATAATAACTAATTTAAAAGGGTGTACTTAGCTAGAAAACATAACCAAAACAAACAAGTGGTAGGATGGAAACTAATGCACAAATAGGGTAGAGTGTCATCATCTGAAAATAGGTGTCATAACCCTCCTTAGATAATAGTGTGGACCTATTTTATAATAGTGCACTATGATAATGACCTTGTGTGCTACATTATTGAACTTGTTCAAATAAAAAAGTGAAAGTTGGGGTACATCTTCACTCTATTATAGGAAGCCTATACCTATGTGATTGAGACCTAGATCATCATCTATTATTTTTTTGACCAATTTCACTATGGAACCCTAAGCCTCTATGATTGTTAGGGTTTTATATGAACACATGTCTAATAAGAGTGGCATTATTAGGGTAGATTAGATCTAACCTCAACACCCCATGTGATGAGTGTTGCCTACATACAAATACCTCAAAAAGGGATCAAACATGACTTAGTTTTCCCAATCTAAGTGGTGTAAGTGAGAGTGATGCTAGTATGCCTAAGTATGAATGCCAATTTAAATGCTTTGAGTGTGACTTAAAACTATATATGTTATTAGAACTAAGCTTAGGGTTGTTGTAGATGGATATATACATAAATAAGGGTAAATAGTGATTAATGACCTTAATTTACATAATTATTTCTAAGTTTGTTAGTGATAATTTCCATCTAATGAATGAAAAAATGAGAGTGGTATTTATATAGTGTTATGATGCTTGTTGAGACATGAAATTTGTCTAGTCCAACCCTAAGATGCTTTGGGGAATGGAAATATATCCATTGGGGGTATAAAACACTAAGGGTCAATAAGATTCCCCCCTTTTTCATTAGTGCATTGTGCTATAGATGAAAGGGGCCACACTTTTTGTCTAGGTGGCTGGCACATATGTAGAAGGGTTTAGGAGGCCTAAGATATGTCTTAGTGTGGCTATTGTGCTATTTGGGTATGGTTTGAGTACACATATAAGATGAAAAAGGATTAAAATAAGCCCTAAGGTAGGTCCATGTCTAAGCTAAGGATAGGGTGGTCTCAAGTGACACTCATTACATTAAATGAAATTTTAGATGAATAAATTTACCTTATCCAAACCATACTTATTGTAGCCACATACCATACAAATAAGCTAGAACTATTTGGGAAACATACCATAATAATTTTAAATCACAAAATTGTTTGTAAAAAATAAATAAATAATAAGGGATTGATTATATCCATTCTAAAAAAATTCTAAAAGTCACATGTTGGCCATAGGAACAACCATGGTAAGCAACAATAAAAAAAGGTAATTGAAGTGGCCCTAAAACATCTTAAAAACACATATACAATAGTAAAATTGATATGTATTTTGAAACAAATGAAATATCACTTTTTTGGGTGAATTATAAGGACATAATATAGTTCCACCTATATACATATAATATTTTCAAACTTTTATCACTTAATGACACTTTGTATCTTGTAAGAACCCATCGAGCCTTAATCTCTCTAAGTGCACACCTTAAGGGGTACACCTAGAGAGGGGTGGGAAGACTATTGGTGCTTCATAATATTATTGTCCCTTTTGACATTTTACATCTACACACTTTTATCATAAAACTATTTACCCTAAGCTTATTCTTCTCCATCTTACCCATTCCAAACATTTGTCATATCATTATCCTCCTTTTTCTTGCCTTGACCCGCTTTCACCATTTGATTGTACTAGGTCGACTGGGTCAACCTTGTATAATTTTTAGCCTTTGATTACTATATAGGGTCGAATGAGTTGAAATTATACTATGTTTGGGTATTTTCACTTGAGATTTTTTTATCCCTTCGATCAACCTAGCTTAGGACCTATTGAATTATCTCTTGAAAACATATAGGTTCAACTAGGTTGACCCCATATAACCAACATATTCAGAAGGATTTACAAAAAGATCTTCTAATATATACAATTTAATTTCCAACCATTTGAGAATAGAGAAGTGAAGAGGAATAAGTGTAAACTAACATCTGCTTATTGACCATTTTACTTGAGGAATAAATCTTAGGGTTCCATACTTTATTTGGAGATACATATATTGTCTTGTGAAGAAGTCTTTTAGATACAAAGATAGGTTGTGTAGCCTAGAGCTTATTTTTATTTTTTACCCTTACATACCACAACAATATCTTGTGAATCACCTTGGCCAAGGGAGAGATTTAGGCTTAACAAGTTCATCTTTAATAGTAAATATTCCTAACTTTATTTCTACTTTTTAAGAGTAGATAGATAATTTAGTTGTGCTTCTCTTCCATACATTTGGATTCCATATACATTGATGTGAGTATATGTATTTTATGTATGTTTAGTTTAGTTTTTTTTTAAATTTCTAACCCCCACTTTATGCCAAAAGATTTTATGTGGACTAGATTAGATTTACTTTCTTGTTTATTATAATAAGTGAAATATTAAACCTAGGACTTCTTTAAGGTTGTTACATGATTATGTTATACTATAGGATTTATAACCCTTCCTAGCATGGTTTATTATGTCAAGGTATCCACTAATTAGGTCTAGCAGATCCCCATATTGGTCATGTTCCCATTTAACAAATGAATTCTCAATTAGAAGTGTAGGTATGCTCTATCTTCTTTGAGCCAGGATTGATTTATAAACATGATGCATTTTTTATTTCTTAAATTATGGTGAACCAAATGTGAACTAACCCTTATAGTATTTAATCACTTATTTCATTCTTTTCATCATTATTTTTATCATATATTTTCCATACTAAGTTGACTACATCAACCTAGCACTAATTTTTGTGCACAAGTTTTTAGGTACACGCTACTAGATCAACCCTATTGACCCAATATAGGTTTTTAGATTTTAAAAATTTTAGTCTTGACTAGTAGGTCAACCCAATCAACCTTGTACATTTTTAGACATCTTATTTAGCATACAAGGTCAACCCAATCAACCCTATGTATTCCATGCACTCAAAAATAGGTTTTTGCAAAGCTTGATCGACTCAGTTGACCTTGTTAGAAGAATTTATAATCATATATCAAGGTTATTGAACATTAATTATCATTATCTACATCTTTGATCTATTATGGTTCCTTTCTATCTCTATGTCTCTTTCTTTATAGTCTTTCTTTTTATAGTTTTTAGTCTTTAAAATTGCCCCTGCACAGTCAACTAGATCAAACCTGTAAATCCAATTTGGTGTTATATGTGTTGTTTGCATAACTAGGCCAGATATTTCAACCCTATTCATTTTCATACCTTGATTCTATAGTATAGTATTGACCCTGTTGACCCTATTCTATATTTTTTGCACACACTATTGACTTTAAAAACACTGTACCTTGTTTTAAAGTTAGAATTAACCTTATATGCTAGTAATTATCTCACACTTTATTTTCTTTTTGATTTAATGCTTAGAATAGATCACATAGTTTAATTAAGTGGTTTTCAATTAACCATTTAGTTTCACTATTTTCTATTTTATGCACACATGACCAAATCACAAAATCTAAACAAGCATTTTAACATTTGACTATCCAAGGCCAACCTACTTATATTTCATCACCAAGGGGGAACCCAACATGAATTTTTGGTCAAATATAAAGTGTGTTTAATGGTATATTCTAGCTAAGCACCTAACACCCTTATAATTTTGGTGTGTGAAGTGAGCGGGTAGGCTCTAATACCAAGCCTATATCATTACCATTATAGATTCCTTTCATCCCAAACTACCTAAAACCATCCTTAGATTGCCTTCTAGTTATTCCTTAAAACTAACTTACCATCACATATAACATCATATTATATTAATATAATAAGCATTTAGGTTGACCAATTAGTTATCTATTTACTTTCCAAGTCGATTTCTTGCTCTTTACTCAATTGTATTTTATATTGGAAAAATTTGCATTAGCCAATATTGGTGCAAGTTATTGTGTTGTGTGACTCAATTGGATTGGATAACATTGTTATAATTTATTGTTTATTTCCATTTAGTTCTTAATTTTCAAATTAATTTCAAAAAGTATCTTATTTTAATTCATTATATGTTATAGGTTTTTTGATTTTCCCTATCTACTATACTAGGTCAACTTAGTCGACCATGTACCTTTTTCTAAGCCTCTTTTCATTGTAATAGATTGACCTAGTCAACCTTATACTATTTATAGACCCTATTTCCTCTTTTTCTAGCCTTTATTTACTATTATAGGTCAACTCAGTTAACCATGTACTATTTACAAACCCTATTTCTATGCTAGGTCAACCCAATTGACCCTATACTATTTTTTTCATTTCTTATTTCCTTGCTTTCTCATCTATCTTTCTTTCCCTTCATCATGTAATTTATACTTTATGAAAATACTACATTATAGTCAATAGACATGATGAATTTTACCAACCCTCATAGGGTCTCCCATAGACAAAGTAGGGCTCTTCTCTTGGATTCTATTAATTTTCATATTTCCAATCACACAATGAACTGTGGGACCCCTCCTAATACCTCTTCACATCATAATCCTCTCTTCTCATTATAATACCAACCCAAATTAGATTATACCCCCAAAATTTTATTCTTTATCTTTGAATTTTCTCAACATCAAGGAAAAGATCCTTCTACTATTTAAAATCTTATGATTAGTGGTCAATCTAAAGAGTCTCATTCACTTACTCCTATATTCTAAAATGGATTTTGGGGTACCACTTTCTTTTATTCTCAACCTCTTCCATTGATTGTGACCACTTCTCATACCATGACCTCTTCTTCTCTAACTTCTTCCACCTCCATGCCTAGTATATCCACTAACATGGTAGGTTCTACATCTAGTGGGCCTCTCATAATATCCAATATCCTTAATCCTTACACTAGTTAATCATTTGATACCCAAGGTAATCATGCTACTAATTTTTGTTCTTCTCAACCATTCACTAGTTCATATTTTGCTACATAAGCAAATTTTGCCACTAGTGCCTCACATTCTCATAACTCTTCTCAATCTCTTATCATCACTAATACTGGTACCCAACCCACTAATACCACCTATAATACTTCTAATAATTCTAATCAAACACATCAACTATTATTAAAAATTCTCAATCAAATGAATACCTTTCAAGCTCATAACACAAAACAACTGATGAGAATGCAAAACCACCTTCTCCATCTTCAAACTCATCCTCAACCAATGGACTAGGGCACACATAACCATAATTTCCCGGTTTTCCTCTTAGATATTATTAAGGAAATTTAATTTCTCATCCTCATTTGGTCAAAAAAATCATTAAGCATCTCTAAAATTAACCTCTCACTACTCAAATTGTTAACATTGATATAGGAGGTATCACACCTACAATTTATTATAATTGATCAACCAATCCCACCCTTCATCAAAAAATATTTGGAAATATTTATAAGGATTGGGTCAAATTGAACACCTTTGATCCTACCAAAATCCTAGCCAAAACACTCACAAGTGATGCCTTGGATGGATATAACCAAATTAGAACTCATTCCATTACTAGTTTGGAGGATTTAGTGAATGCTTTAGTTCAATAATTCCAAACTAGTGATCTTACCAAAAATACTTTGGCCCACTTCATAAATTACAAATAAATTGAAAATTAAATGGCTCAAGCCTTTGTTAAAAGGTGGAAAACTTTGTTAAACAAATGTGAACATAACATGTCTGATGATAATCTTTTACATCTCTTTACCAATGCCCTTTTTCCTAAACTTCAATATCATGTATGCACTCTCACTCCATGTATATTAGAGGAGACTATTGACCAAACTAAATGACAATATTTCCTTATGCATCAATTTTGAGCCACCACAACCTTATATGGGTCCTTATATCTTAGTTAAGAACAAAAATTTCATTCTTAATAATGATGGTGTTATAGATTCTAATGACACCATTCATAACATTCAATCTATTATTCCTACCGCTTCATTTAAACTAGCTCCCCCTTATCAAAAATATACCAATCCTCACTTATCTTCACCAATAAAATTTAATGTTCATAAACCTCTATCCTCAAATGAATTTCTTAAGCATCTACCCAGGCTTATTCCATGATAATATGACCCTATCCATCCTTTGAAATATTGGTATGATCCTAACAAATTTTATTCATAATAGTTGGGGTCATTCTCATGAGATATATAGACAACTTCATAATTTAGCTATGGAATTTCTTCTTGGTCCTAATTTTGATCATGATTCTATCATTTGAAAGTGTCAACAAGCTTTTGAAATTGATTTTAAGGATTATAAGTCACATGATATAAATCAAGCCTTGAACCATGTTAATGCTCATTTGTCTATCTATAAAGACCCTCTTCTTAATCATCAAGCTATCTAAGACAATCAATAAAAGCCCACCTATTCCACCAATAATTTATAAAGTCTTATTGACCCCAATTTCGAAGAAAATGTGGTTAACATGATTAGTATGTGAAAGGTGGTGTATTTCATTGATTTTAAACCTATTTACACACATCCTTTGTCTCAAACATATCATGTTATCCAATATTCTTCCCCAACTCATTTAAATGAGTTGGGGAAAGATGACCTTATTAATTTTGATCATCCAATTTATATTTCTCCCTTGGATACTTCTCTTTCCTTAAAATTTCCTATAGATTCTATGATTCTTAAAGAGATTTTTCTTCATTTTAATAATCATCCATTATTTATTAATGTTTAGATAGGTGATATCCAAGTTAAGCCTACATTGACTGACAAGGGTTCCGTCACCTACATTACCTCTTTTAACTTCATTAAGACCTTTGGGTATTTAGAATGTAATATAAATTCCACACACAACACCTACCAAGGATATGATGGAAGGAAAATGCCTCATCTAGGTTGTCTATGGATTCCAATTACTATCCCACCTATCACCATCCATGTTAAGTTAACGATATTTAACTTTCCCTTTTCTTATAACATCTTGCTTGGTAGGTGGTGGACTCACTGTATGATAACTGTTGCTTCTTCCACATAAAAATGTGTTGAATTCCCTAATAATAGATCCACTTATATGATTTAGGGTGACACTAACCCTTGAAATTTTTAAAAATTAAAAGACCATGGTGTCTTCAAGATTCCTACTCTCTAACCTTTCCCCAATGTTCCACTCTGTGAGTCTTAGCATCTTAATTTTCCCATTAATTCAACTTGAGGTTATAATAGGCATCCCAAACTCTGTAAGAAAATTCCCCCTAACCTCTTATATCTTGATGATGATGTGCTTGATGATATTAACCTAAAGATTAAAACTTATGATCTCTCACCTCACCTCATCTTGTAGCTTCCTACTTCCTTACAACCTTGATCTCACAATCCTTCTTATGATGATATTCCCATAATATTAACCAATACTTGGAATTATATTCACCACACTTCATTATATGATAAGGTTATCCCTACTTGTGTCATTCATCTTCACACCCTAGATTATGATGATGGTTATTCCCTAGATGATCCATTCTTAGGCGATCTTGCATAGGCCTATGATGTTGAGATTGTCCATTACCATTCTTCTTTACTTGAGTATTTTCACATATATTCTATTATTACCTAATTTAAAGTTAATAATTTTAGTATTTTTCCACATTATCATAGGGCCAACACCTTTAGTTTTTTAGGATCCTTGTAGGAGTATGCTCATGGATTGTGCTATGATTGGGACTTGCCACTTTACTAGGTACCATGATCACCATAGTTGGTTTACTCCTAATATTAGTGTGACCCTATTTAGACCTTATATAGATCCCACTTCTCCCTCAATGAAGCCCTTATTATATGCCATTCTCACTCCCACTATAGTTGAGCCTCTTCCTATTCTTGTTATAGTTGATCCTATTCCCTCTCCTACTCTTGTTGAGCCTACCTATGCTTCTAATCCCTTTGCTCCTTCTATTAAGCCTAGTTTCATTCATTATCCACCACCACCTTTTCTTGGTGATGGTTTTCTTTCCTTGACTTAGATGGCTTCATTTCCCACCAAATGGGCTGACAAGTCTTCTTCAACTTCTTCCACTCTTCTTACACCTCTTTCTATGCATGCTTCTCCTAAGACCACTCACAATCATATCTATTACTTCTATGGGATATATAATCATTCTTATCCCCATTGTTGTAAGTTAGGATAATATATTGATACTTTGTGTCCTTTTCCTTACTCAAAAAAATCCATGCCTCCCTCAAAGGTTATACCTAAATATATACCTAAGTATGGTGAGGTGTATTGTTTATGGCACCAATATGACACCCATCACACTGATCATTATCGTATCCTTCAACAACACCTTAAGGATCAACTTATATATATTCCAAAACCCTCTTCCATTCCTCTCATAATTCATCCCTATAATAATTATTCTGCTTCTTCTCCCATGGCTCTACCTTTAGTGGTTCCATCCGCTCCTATGGTCCCTTCATCACCTTTTGTGCCTCCACCCATGATTCCTTGACCTGTGGACCTCCACTTACCTATTGATCCTTCTCCACCAGTGACTCCTACATCTCTAATAGAGTCTACTCCCATACATTCTCCCAAACATCCCTTGCTATATTTCCCTCCTCAACATAATACATTGAGTATTCCTAATGTTTTAGCTGAGGAGATCAGGAGAGAAGTATTTTCCTAGTTTTCATTAAATATTGATGAGACATTAGCTGCAATTCATATCCATCTTCATAGAGATTTATCTAATTTTTTGGCTAATGTTTGTGTGTATATTTATCAATATTTATGAGGACATGCATGGTGATTTTACACTTATATTTTGATTGGATGTGTGCTCCAATTTTATTTTTATCTATCTGTTATATCATTTGATGTTGTTTCAAATTCATATTTTTCAAATATAGTAATTTTACCTTTTATACTATATCTTGCCTATATTATCATTTATATTTGCATATGATTGTCTTTCTTTATCATTGTTTTCTCTTTCTTTCTTGTTTTTCTTAAAACTATCTTCTTATGTTTTTATGATTGTTTGCTTTATTATGTCTATTTTTCAAAGTTAGTTGCCATTATGACTTGGTTATACAAACCTTATTCCCTTTGGTCATTATCTCTTTTTAACATGTGATAAGTTGGCCAAAAATCCATTTCATTATAATATCCTTTCACCAATCCACCTTTGGATCTCATTTTTCCCTTCTTTATTATTTGAAAAATAAGCATATATATAGTTGAGACTTGAGATCGCATGTTAATTCATTGTTAAGCCTAAGTGTCCTAGTCAGTCTTTATCTTTGGTTACTTAGCTTCTTTTATCCTTATCCTAAATCTAATTTTTGTGTATAACTACATATATCATGATTGGTCATTTCAAATCCATATGGACGAGGAATTTTAAACAACCATAAAAATTTAAAATCCAAATCTTTTTACAAAAGATAGTGATATAAAAGGAAAAATATTCTTAAAAGATAAATCACACTAAAAGATATGATTCAAATCATATCTCTTTCTTATATTAAAAGATAAAAAATCCAAAGTTGGCATAAAGATATATCTAAGGTCCTTTGGGGTACAATAGGCCAGTAGATTAGAAAAGGAGAATAAAAAAAATCTTTTAGTGCTACCAATTTTCTAATGCAAGTACCCAATAATTATAGTAGACTGAGGACTCTAAGAGGGGTCTTGAGGAATGGGGAATAAATCATGGGAAGGTAGGTCCATTTTACCTTTTCTTTTACTAGTCTACCTTAATGACTTGATCTTATTATCATGCTTATATACCTACAAAGCTTTGTGTCTATAACAAACATGTTTCCTTTGCACATTGATGGTCAATAGTCACTTAGTGTCTTCTCATGTCCCTAGTATGCCTCTTTTATCCTAAGGTTTTCTAAAAATATTCCTACGTTATTATTTTTACAATCCCTCTTTCATTCCCTATATCCCTCATATTTCCTCTTGAGAAATATTGATTTGTCTACTGATCACTCTTTTTGGGATCTCATTTGTGAGCTATTTTGTAATACCATGGATATGACCGAACATTCCTCACAAATTACCATCATAGAACCTTCTTATTACGCACATCATTTTTTACCTAATTATCTTAATCAATTCACCCTAGTGGTGTCCCCTTTGTGGAGTTACAATGTAAGACCATGGATAGGACCTGGCCCTCCTCACAAAGTTTTTTAATAATACAAGTCACAAATAAAATTAAATGTGTCAAATATGAGATAAGATGTGATTTATTATGAAGTTCCACATCATTAAAATACTTCCTAGCTTGAGTTAGTGTGTTTTATGCTTCATTTCTCTTTTGATTTCATCTTCTTATTTTTTGGGTGCATGTAAGAATACAACCATTTCTTGAAATTTTTTATACTTCCCAACTTGAATTAGTGTGATAAATTTAAGACCAATGTTTTTCAATTTTTTTTCTCTTATACTTCTCAACACTATTTATAATAATTGATTGAATTAATTAATTTATTTTTATACCTTTTGTTCCCTTTTACATACCTTCCATTTTATTACATTATTTTCATACTTCCCAACATGATTTAGTATGATTTTACTTGTTTTAATTTAGTGCAAAAATCTTTCGCTTTGGTTTAAAAACATATTCCTTTTCTTTACCATCTTGTTTTACCATCCTTTGGTTACTTATACTTAGTCATTTTATTGTTATTACACGTTTCTCAACTTGAAATAGTGTGTAGTATATTTTTGATTGATTATATTTTACCAAGTCTTTTTTGCCTATTTCTTTTTACCCATGCATGTGTTCTACATAATGTTAAGAAAGAAACCACATCTTATATATTTCCTATAGCATATACAAAAAAAACAAAATACATGTGCTAGAATGAAATATATCTAAATCATCCATATCCACAACCATACTAACAACATACAATCAACATCGATATGCCATAATATATATATATATATATATATATATATATATATATATATATATAAACACACACAAATATCACAAGTTTTCATACAACAAGTAAAACCATATACAATGCTCCATCTCTATGGATAGGCTCCATCCTATCTATCTCATGGCCTAGCCACACTACCTACTAAAGCCTCGATATAACTCATTTGAATAGTACACTGTAAAGAGTCCATCCAAGATATTAGTCCCTCTACTTATTTATATAGGTGTACTACTTTTGCCTATGCCTGTACCAACTAGCTTAGGGTTGATGTATATGCTTGTGTCATCTATGTCACCATAGTAAGATGTGTATCTCTCTCCTCTTCTAAGGCTTGTCATACCTATATCTTTCATATACCCATATTTTTTGGTAGTTGCATCCTCTCTCTCTATATTTATATCTACCTAGATGCCTCTTTAACTAATTTGGACTAGCTTGCTTGAGATGGAGTAGATGGTACACTTGGGTCCTCTAATTCAGTATGGTCATATAGCTGCAAAGTCTCATCCAAGATGTCATAGAGTGTTCCCCTCACAAGGAAACCCCATACCTCCTCATCCTCAACTATGCCTATAATATCACAGCTACATAGATATTATATCATTATTATATCTCATAATATCTATCTATCTCTAGTCTCTATTTCAAAATAAGAACTTAAGAAATAATTTAATCATCTTTATTACCTATCTATGTCTTGGCAACTATGGTCTCACCATCCACATGCCCACCTAGCACATTCTCTTCATCCTTGTGACATTCTAGCACCTATTTTATAGGTTACCTCTTTAGTATAAATCTATTTATACTTACTCACATCGACCTCAACCTACACCTAAGTATCCTCTCTATCTTCTAGTTCTCCTCTAGGTCACCTATTGAGTCATCAATGATGGTGATAGTCTCTACATTCTCCTACTCCACCTGCCTTCATCAATATCATGTCTTCAATGGTTTCTACTTATATTTTTATGGATTTGGTGTTAGTATTTATGGTACCTTTGCCTCTATAACCTTCTCCTCCTACTTTGATCCCTATTATTCTTGCCTAGTCCATGGTTGCTCATGACATGGTTTGAGCATCAACCTCATCACTAGTAGTCCTAGTCCCCTCCTCCCCTATATCTCTCTGACATACCAATCCCACTACTCAAACATTAATATCAGTGTCACTAGATGAGGTAAGCCCATTTATCTTGGTACCCATACCAATGGATGTGGCTTTCTCTATTAGGTGTAGTGTTTAACGACCTCTGTCCCTACTATAGTTGGTGTAATTATGTCCTAGTTTGTTCATGTAGTCATTATTTGCCTATATACATACCATACTATGTTTGTGTGACCCACCATCTATAGTCCTGGCATGTGGGGCATGACCTATGCTACCTAGTCCTCTCTCTAAATCCACACTCAAGGTGACCTATCATCGATCACATAAGGAAACCCAACTGATCGATACATAGGAAACGTCTCATATTTCCAATCCATCTTTAATATGATTGATCCTATCAACTTCTTCCCTTTGATGAAAACCTCATACATATAATGTATGAGATGGACCCAGATGATAAAACCAAGATCATATAATACTCTCTCCTCAAGGATCATCCTACTCAAGGCTACGATAAATAGTTATACCTTCTCATCTGACTTACAACATAGAACTTACTATGTCACAAGCCCTATCAAAAATTTATGGATATCTAAAATCTATGATGTATATACATAAAACATGTTGACTCTCTTACTCACCAATATCATCTCTAAGCCTTAGCCCACATGGTTAAGGCTTTCCTCTCCTCCATGTTATCTAGTATCCATGTAGTCACTAGTGCTCTTGATATTAGTAATCCTAGGATGTCATGAACATCTTCCAAAGTGATAGTAAGCTCTACCATATCTGCATCCACCTACCATCTAAAGTTGTTGGTCAGTCATTCCCAACATCCCAAGAACATGACTAATAGATCAACACTTAGGGGAATCCTACACATATTGGCTATCCCTCCGAGGCTTATAAATACTAGTCTAGCTCTATCTCTAATCATCAAGCGATCCAATAAATATGGCAACCATGATTCATCCACCAGTCACTAGAACCTTTATCATCCCTATAATCAATAAATAATAAAAGATATATTAGATCATCCATGTCATGTATAATCACAATACATTCTTTTTACATTTTTAATAAAAAATAAGCCTAAATTAATCTAATTTATTCATTTGAACCTAATGTTAGCCTACTTGGTCCTTTTTCCCTTATTTGGTCTTTTCAGGCCATTATAACCCTCTTTTAGCCTTTTGCATGCATTTCTATACTATTCTAGTTTTTTGGTCAAACTAGTTTGACCAAAATTTCCTTATTTTTGATCTAGTTAAATAAAAATCCAATTTAACCCTCTTATTTTCCCCTCCCTAGTACTACATTGTCATTCTAGACTTTTTGGATTAGTTGGCAAAACTATACCAAGTCGGTAGTTTGCGAAACATACAGGTTCAACACATACTAGGTTGGCAATGTGGATTTTGCTCATTTTTAGCATACTAGGTTGCCTAGGTCAACCCAATTGTTTTTCCCTACTGACCCCTTGCATTTTCCTAAAAAAGTGCCTTCTAGTAGTTTTCTCTCTAATTCCTTTAAATCCATTTCATGTCTTGGTATTTCCTACCTATAAAATATAATTTTATTTCATTTTGATATCTAGAAATGTTCAAATAATATTTTTTTCTTAAAATACACTTACTTCATTAAAATACTCCAATACTAACTTAAGATTCATAGTTGCATACTTTTAGTGTACCTGATGTTGCTCCTAGAGCTTCCCCTTGTCTATTTTGTCATCTCTTCACCATCCTAGCTCGCTTGGTCTCTAGAGATATTTTTCTCTCTTTCATAAATTAAAAATAACAAATGACTTATCTTTCCCCTATTTAAAAACACTTCAAAATTTAAATCTTTTAATTATTTTCAGGTAGATTCCTTATTTTATCTATGTCTTTGTTTCTACTCATCCATTTTTAAAACCATAAAATGCATTGGATTCATGATGACATAGATAATCTTTTCCACTACTATATGCTTATTTTTTAAAAATTTCAATTTTTGAATATTTTCACACTAAATTCTATAGTTTCACTTAGTGTTTTTTACATTGGACACCTTCACATCTCTTGTAGTCTGCTTATTTATCTATAATATTAAAGTAAGTAAAGGTATATGTTTTTCAATTATGTCATTTCATTTATTTTATTTAGTGCTCATTGCACTTTACTTAACATCAACATTATATGTTATCATGTTCTATTTCTTGAAGCACCATCCTGTGTTTCACTTACGTGACATGTGATGAGCTTCGAGTGGGGCATATGTATACACATAATATTTTCAAACTTTTATCACTTACTGACACTTTGTATATTGCAATAACACATAGAGTCTCAATCTCTTTGAGTGGATGCCTTAAGGTGTGCACTAGGAAAGGGGTGGGCAGACCATTAATACTTTATAATATTGTTTTCCCTTTTTCCACTTTCCATATACACACTTGTCTCTTAAGACCATTCATCCTAAGATTATCATTCTCAGTCTTACCCATTATAAAAATTTGTCATATGATTATCCTCATTTTTCTTACCTTGACCCCTTTTACTAGTTGATTGTAATAGGTCGATTGGGTTAAACCTATACAATTTTTAGCCTCTAATTACTGTACAGAGTTGATTGGGTCGACCCTATACTATTTTTGGGTATTTTCACTTGAGATTTTTGTTTTCCCTTTAGATGACCTGGCTTGGGACCTAGGGAATTATCTCCTACAAATATATAGGGTTAACTAGATTAACCCTATACATCTAACATATTTATAAGGATTTAAGGCAAGATCTACCTATATATACAATTTTATTTCCAACCATTTTAGAATAGAGAAGTGAAGAAGAATAATTACAAATGAACATCTACTTAAATATGACCATTCTACATGAGGAATAAAGCTTAAGGTTCCATAATTTCTTTGGAGATATAGATCTTATCTTATGAAGAAGTCTTTTGGATGCATAGATAGGTTGTGTAGCCTAGAGCTAATTTGTATTTATTATCCTTACATACCACAAAAATCTCTTACAAAGCAACCTTGGCCAAGGGAGAGATTGAGGCTCGATGGTTTCATCTTCAAAGGTAAGCATTCCTAACTTTATTTGTTCTTTTTAAGAGTAGATAGATAATGTAGTTGTGCTTATCTTCCATGCATTAGTATTTTATATACATTGATTTGAGTATATGTCTTCTATGCATGTCTAGTTTAGTTTTTTTAAATTTCTAACCCATAATTTGTGGCATAAACTTTGGTGTGTACTAGATTATATTTACTTTCTTGTTTATTATAATAAGTGATATATTAAATCTAAGACTCTTTTAGGTTTGTTAAATGATTATGTTAGACTGTAGGCTTTGGAACCCTTCCTATCATGGTGTATTGTGACAAGTGATCCCCTAATCGGGTCTAGTGGATCCCACTATTGGTCATGCTCCTACTTAATAAATATATTCCCAATAAAAAGTATAAGTATGCTTTATCTTTTATGGGCTAGGATTGATTTATAGACATGATGCATTTATGATTGCATATACCACCACTTGATTTTACACAAAAAAATGTCCTATAAGTGCCTTAGTGCTAGATATCTTCTTTAAAAACTAGGTTCTTCTTCTCCTTCACCATGCTCCCTTCCTTCTTCTCAAGCTCTAACTCTATTCCAAAAAAATTAAAAATGAGAAAAAAAACCTTATAAGGAATTATTTCTCTTTTATTAAATAAAAGGAGAGAAAACACAATAGCCAATGGGAATGTGACACTTGTCCCTTCCCATTCCTTGGCCCTACTAAAAATCTTTGCCAAAAAATACCTCCTCTTACAAACCCATGTGAACAAGCCTCATAATGTTTTGGTCATATAGGTTGTCCTAAAAATTATCCAATACTCTATAAATGTCTAATCCCATCCATTTGGGTAAAAGGGTCTTAAATACACCTAAAAAACTTGTAGTTCACTTTTTAACAACTTGAAAACATGTTTAATATTCCATCCACGTTTTATAGTAAGAGAAAACTAAAGTGGGTTACTTATTTATATCATGATTTAATATAAAATTAAATTTACTCGAAAGGTATGGTAAATAGATTTGATTATTACAATAAAGGTTGAAATGCAAACACTCCAAACTAGGTTATAATATAACACTAGGATTGGATTTTAAATTTAAAGGTGTCATGTAGGATAGTACTCAAATAATTACATTGGTTCGCTTATGCTTAGTGTAGTCCCATTTCCATTTATTTGTCCTCTTATTTTAGATTTTAAAATATAGCCTTTTCTACCTGATAATGAAAAGGTTGACACACATTTATCATGCATGACTTAATCACTTAAACAAGGTCTTAATTTACCATACTCTCACACCATCATGATATTTATGAATCAACCCTACTATTATGTTGTTATACATCTAAAAAAACCTCATTATCTATTTCAAACCTATTAAATATCTTACATAGACATCTCCATACTCTCATTTTAGTCAACCTATACATAAGTCAGGTCTGCTAGTGTTGCCAACATCATCAATCAATAACAAACTCCATTGGTCAAAACTAACCCACTCTTAGTAAGGACTATTTTTAAAAATCAACCCCATATTTAGTGTAAATCAAAAATCCTAGAGTATTAATGGCATAACTAATTATTCCATTATATCTCTGTGTGTGTGTGTGTGTGTGTGTGTGTGTGTGTGTGCGCGCGCGTGCATGTGCATGCACACGTGCATGTGCATGCACACGTGCATGCATGTGTGTGTGTGCATGCATGTGTGTGTGTGTGTGTGTGTGTGTGTGTGTGTGTGTGTGTGTGTGTGTGTGTGTGTGTGTGTGTGTGTGTGTGTGTGTGTGTGTGTGTGTGCCTATGTGTGAGTGCATGTGTGTGTGTGTGTGTGTGTGTGTGTGTGTGTGTGCGTGCACATGCATGTGTGTGTGCGTGTGTGTACATACATATACATATATAAATAAATTTATTATTCAATAAGTAATTGGGAATTATTTACTATATAAATATTAATTATTAAACACTAAGCAAATATATCATATTATTATGAATTTATAAACCTATCACTAGGATAAGCCACAAGCCAAGTTTGAGGCAGTCATAATCCAAATAAAATCAATAGTTATCAAATATCAGTATCAATCATTAACCACATACACATAATGAATGATAACATTTTACAATCACAATAGGTGTGAAAACTATGTGTTTCTTGATTTCCATCCTTGGAGTGCTAGATACATAGGAAATGACAAATCATAAGGTGGGTGTGATTAGGGTTAGGTCAACCCATTACACATCCTCTATTTTTCCAAGTTTATATCCCTCATAAGCACATCTAGGATTTCAAGTTAAAAGAATTTGATTTTTATATCTATGTATTATAAGGTTTTAGGATCACAAATATAAAGTATACAAAGAAAATAACATGTGATTATACATTAAATGTGTCATAATTCTATATAAGTCAATACCAACCAATAGGTCAATATTGATCGATGATATTTACCTATTCCATAAAACTAACCTTTTATAGGTAACATATCAATTCCAAAATTGGATGAACTAGATGTGTGTTTATCCTTGGTTTTAAATTCCTTAATATAGTCATAGTCAAATAGTTAACTAGAAAATATAAGTATCATGATCTCTACACCACTTTCCAAATTTATCATATGCCTTGATGAAATCATAAAAACCAGTCTCAATATTTTACATTCATATTTACACTTGAATGCCATTTATATTTATTTGAATTACATTTCAAAGTCTTATCTTAAATTAAAATAATTTCACCCATTAATCCCAATTAGTGTAAAACATATTGGTGAAGCTATACACATATTAAATAATACAAACCCCTTACTTTTACTTTAGGGTTCATCCTTCTAGGATTTCATATTTGAGCTTTATGTTTTTATTTTAAGACTCAATTTATGATTTTTCATTAATAATACAAATTAATCATGACTATGTTGAATTAAAATTATTATTTAATACAACTAATGAAATTATTATTTTTATATTGTTCTACTTTGCTAATTTATCATCTTTGTATAAATTATGTAGGCAACTAGGTAACAAAGTGTGTAAATTAGTTTTATAAGTGATAAGAAATGAATTAATCTTAATCTAATATAAATTCAACCTAAGATAGAGCAATAAACAAATAAAATAGAAAAACACAAACTTTGTGCTTAAAATGTGCAAGCTTTCTCCATTGCGATGTAAACTTGATTTGCTCTTTTAAAATGTGGTGCTCACTCTTGTAATGCAAAGGAGAATGGGAAATTTTTTTTAAAAAAATTATTTTTTGTATGTTATGATTTACTTGGATTCACATGTGAATAAAACTTTGTTAGCATAAGTCTGGATTCTCTAGGATTTGATTTTAGGACTCTTGAAAATAAAGGTTTTAAAGTTCATTTATAGTTTTTTAGAGGAATATCTAATGGTGGAGGATTATTTGGGTTTATTAAATGATCCAAATAATTAATAATGGATAATGAGTCATCACCCATAAGGATGAAGACCATTTCAAATGGTTAAGATAATCATGAGATTGGTTAGTTGAGTAAGCAAAACTAAGTCAAACTTCTTGAAAACTCAGGGGATGAGTCTTAGGAGGTACAAAAAGTTGTGGGTTTTGTTCAGGATGAGGGAGAAAAGGTATAAGATGTTTGGTGAGGTATAAAACATAGATTTTATATTTAAAATAACAATTTAAAGTGTGCAAAATTAACTAATTTGACTTATTCAATTGTTTGAATGTGGATAGAGATATGATGAAATTTCTTATAAAGAATTATTAAATAGATTTAGGAACATTTTGACACTTAATGTCATTTAGGTGCCTACATTTCCCCCTCTTTAAAATAGTGTTGAAAAGTAATATTGTTTTGAATAATAGTGGAACAAGTAGAGTGTTGATTATTAAGAAGGAAAAATTAACCCAAATGAATGAAAATGAGGTAATGATGCCCCCTTGAGGGTATTCTTAAGAAAACAAACAAATGCTCAAAATTGATGAAAAAAGGAAATGGAAAAATTGATGTGGATGAATGATAAATCAACTTATTTGAAAATCTATATAAAATTTGAAAGATGTTGGTTGTGTAAAAAGGTTGCTCCTAGTTAACTAAAATAACTGTAGGGATTTGAAAAATAATAGTTTGACCATTCAGAGATTGTAGGCTTAATGTTTTTCTAATGACATAGGGGTAAATTGAGTGGTTTTAGGAATGATATATCCTAATGATAATAAGTTCTGGATCTAAAAATAGAAAAGAGATATTGAATTGAAAATGATGATGTTTTTCTATGCAAATGGATTATTACAAGATTTTGGAAACAAATTTGGAATAAATTGATTTAATATATCCCAAAGATTTGAAAAATGGATGAAGAATGAGTAGGATGAAGGGATGGGGGGGAATATTTGATATGGGAGAGAAATATAAGTAGAAAAAATGGGGTATAGAAATTCATTTGTGAAAATTTGATTGTCAATGCTATTTTCTAAGAAATTTGATTTGAGAGTTTTCTCTAAGACCTTGGAGGAAACATGGATCATATTTCATAACACAAGTGCTAATCAAAGTGAGAGAGGATATTATAGATACCTAAGAGGAGAGGGCCTCTAGTAAATGATTTTAAATTTGTTTTTTTTGTATTTATTATCATTAAATAGGGAGTAAAGTTAGAATAAATGAATTCATTGTTTTATAAATGGTGAATTCAAAATCAACATTAGCGATTTAATTATAGGTAAAATCGAATTCACAAAATAGGGTAGAGAATTTGAAAAATATGAAAGATGAATTATTTGTTTAGCAGTAGTGAAATCATGAAACATGGTAGCAAAATCATTGGTTAGGGAAGTGATTTCATCTAAGGTAGTATAAAATTCATTAGGAAGGGTCAAAGGTGAATTTGAAAGGATCAATAGTAAATTTGTATAATCTAGGAGTGAAATTGTGTTGTAGGGAATGAAATAAAAAAGATGAAAGTGAATGAATTGAAAATGTTTATTTGATTTTTGTTATTTTGGTCAAGTAATTGAAATGTAGTGATAAAATTTCAATTTGATGCTAAATAAAATTGATTAAATGCTAATATATGTGATTTGGATTAGGTATTACTAGTTCTTGTGGCGTAGGATTAGAGATGGAGTGATAGAATGGATGGAAAGCTTCATAGAGTATGATTTTGTCATTCTATACGTGAGTAGTTTATCATACATTAGATAGATGCCAAAGGTTCAAGTGGATATAAAACTATTGACAACACTTTTTGAGAGATGGCATAGTGAGATGAGCACATTTCACTTGCCAACAAGGGAGATGACTATCATGTTGGAGGGCATGTATCAAATTATAGGTATTCTAATATGAGGGAGACATGTGTACTAGGGAAAAGGTCTATAAGATATTACATTATTTAGGATTTTTGGTGATGGGTTGATTCCTATTATCAAAGGTGGTATTGATGTAAACTATTATACCAGTTTAGAGATGGATTCTTTGATTAATGTACTCATGGTTGTTATTAGTGGAATTATGCTACTTGAAAAGAGCAAAATGTTATGTCTTATTGGTAAAATAGATTTTATTAGAGACATGATAGATATGGGTGAGATATTTGTTTGGGGTCTATGTGTGTTAGCACATTTATACCATGATTTAGATTATTTAGCATATTTAGATCAAAGAGATATTGGCCCATCCACATTACTATAGGTTTGGTTTTGGGTGCATAGTGTTATAGAGAGTTCAGATGGAACATGATTATTAGGACACATAAACCATATTTAGGTGATTTATATTTTTATAAGAGGGTTATTGATGAGTTATGTGATGATTAGATCACTTGGAGAGATTATAAGGAAATTGTGTTTAAGTGGCCACATGATGATCTTCACATGGACTACATTATGATGCCATGTTATATTATCATTAGACATGATTAAATCATAGAGATATATCATCCAGATAGGCTGATGAGATAATTTGGTGTGAGGTAACATATACCAACTAGGGCACATGTATTTGCATGATCAGTGAGAGAAAGATCACAGTGGGGCATGACCACTAATCCAACCATAGCCAACCATAACTAGACATAGTTACATACTATTAAATGGGCTGATCAGAGAGACATCATTGATGTTGGAGTGGTTGATGGGTATGTATATTAGTGGGCTCAATAGACACCAATTAGATTAATTATTTTATATACACCACCATAAATGTGGAGGTAGATATTGGTAGCTAAACTGATTAAACAACTATGTGGTATAGGTTTGGGATCACAGATTAGGAAAGATATGACAAGAGATAGAAGATGATCATGAGCATGAGGTAGAGGATGTGTGATGGAGGGTAGCCAATTGAATGATGTGTAGATTATAGACATAGAGGATATAGAGATTTTGTGTGAGGTAGGGGTGAATATTGATGTTAATATAGGGATAGACCTAGATACAAAGTAGAGGGTTAGATGGGAAAATCCATTGATAATGGTAGATAGTGAGGAGGATAATGAGAGTGATGATGGAGAAGGATAGGATGTGACTATGAGATTAGCTCATGAAACATAGATAGATAGAGGGGATATGGTTGGCTCTTCCTATACTTTAAGATCTACAAAGGAGAATGCACTTATTGATAAAATCTAAGAGAATATTAGATCTTAGGATATAGATATCAATGGATTACATCATGAGGTTTCCAGATTACAAGGTGTAGTGTATGGTAGAGGGTATCAAACAACTATGATTAGATTACTATAGTTTGAGTTTGATATATTACAAGAATTTATAGATGGGATATTTTTGATGACAAGGATACAATATTGTTCACTCATGACGTAGAGACATAGATGCCAGAATATACATTGTTGACACATCACTACAAATTAGAGAGAGACATAACTAAGATTTAGATAGCAGAGGCAAGGGTGTTACTAGTTAGATAGGATAAGATTGATACCTTGGATAAAGTGATGAGAGACATGGAGCATTCAACATATTATAGGAGATTGTATGAGGAGGTTTTACCACATTCTTAGAGGGAACCATATTTTAAGGAGTATTTTATGGGACATTCAACATTTACTAGATATGTTCATCCATTGGAGTCAGAGAGTTTAGTGAGATAGGTACAAAATGTGATGGCTCCTTCATGAGGTATACCATGAAGTGAGGAGATATTCCAAAGACTAGACACTTCATCAGAGGGATAATATGAGACATAAGGGATATTTGATAGATTAAATCATTGATGTATACACATATTGAGATGTATCATTTTTATAGACACATTACACACACACATATCTATATATATCATGAGTATATATGAGACTTTATACTATGGGTATTGGACATTAATGGATTGGTTATTGGTTGACATGGATTTATGCATGATTGTCAGATATATGGATATATTGTAGCACTAATTATATTTTTTTCATTTTGATTTATGCTAAAATGTTTTAATTCTATCAACATGTTTATTATGGATGTATGACTTATTATGATTGAGTGACGTGTATAATGTGACATAGCTGCATTAATTTTGGTTATGTTCTTTGCATTATATTTTCAATAATATTTGAGTTTTCAGCAACCTGATTTTAAATATAGCATAAAACACATGACCACCAATGATATTGAATAATCATGATGAATGTTAATGTTTTAAGCATAGGAAAAAAGAATAATAAATTATGTAAAATCATTGTACATCATGATATAGTAGAACCATAACCATAATATTATGCTTTCGACAAAATAATATTTTTAAGCACATAGAAAAAAATAAGTAAAAAATAAGATATGAAAACAAAAGTAGTCTAAATAATTGTAACACAGACAAAATCATAATTGCAAGAATATTAAGAAAGAATGACACACAAAAAAATAAAGAGTAACTCAAATAAAATAAAAATGATCACAATTGACAATGTAAAGGAAATAACTATGTGAATAGCTAAAAATCAAATGAAGTGAAATAACCAACTTAATATCTAATGATAAAGAAATGGATTAAAATAACTAAGTGAATGTTTAGAGATATAATACAAACAATACAAAAATAAAAACAAATAATGAGTGTAGAATGTTGAAAACCTATAAACAAAAGCAATCCAAGTAAAGACTAGACAACTATAGCCAAGAGTGATGCTAGGTACTGAACAATCAAGGAAGAAGTATAAGGATAAGCTAATCCATAGTTGGGGAAATAGATGATGGGGAAGAAAGTGGTTGAGGTGACCCTATAGACCCCATGTATCTAAGTGTTGCCTACATAATCCACCTTAGACAAACTCTACATGGGGATATTAGGATAGATGTAGTTCTACCACTATGGGAAGTGATGAGAAAGTGGATGATTGACAAAGAATTTTTGAATGTTTTGATGAAAAGGAAGCATGAGTGACCCACCCAAGAATGAAATAATGACATGGAATATATTTCAGAGTTATATATGTCTTGAGTTAATGTTTTGGAATGTTTTTTTATTTATTTTATTTTTGGATTTTGGCATTTTTGAAAACAAGGGATATAAAATATGTTTTTCCATTATCATAAGAAAGAATATAGGTTCACATATAGTGATAACAACATTGAACTTGGCATATCATAGGATAAAAGACTAAAAATTGAAAAAATGATAAAATTTGGAATATATAATGGATTACTAGAATGTGATGCCTCTAAGCAATTAGGGTAAGTATATAAAATGGTTTACATATGGTGTTAGAAGACTAGTTTTCACCATGGTACTTATCTAAAGCTCTAGTAAACTAGTTTTTACATTTGGATGATCTATGTACACATATGTTTTTGAATTTATATGTACCATTAAAAACATATTTAAAAATTTTAGGCATATAATCTCTTAAGGTGCATGATATTCATAGGTTCATCAAGATCCTCTCCATTTTCTATGGCTAGTTTGTAAGCTCCTAATCTATATTTGGCAATGGTTTAAAGTATTGAGTCATTTCTCATCTAAGATATCATGTTCACTAATTCATGAAGTTTGATATGATTCTTCATCTATGATTTTTTGTAATGATGTACATGGTGAAATGATAGGCAAACCCAAATCAAATTCCCACTCGGTGTGCCAAAAATGTGTGAACTAAATTTAAATGTGCTAAGAAATGAAATAATATTAATCTAAGCTAAAGTAAACCTAAGATAGAGAAATAAACAAAGAAAATATAAAAACACAAACTTTATGCTTCAAATGTGCAAGCTTTCTCCATTATGTTGTAAACTTGATTTTCTCTTTAAAAATTTGGCACTCACTCTTCCAATGAAAAGGAGAATGGGAAACATTTTGGTGAAAATTCAATTTTTGTATGCTTTGATTACTTTGATTCATTTTTAGTCAATTGTGAATAAAACTTCATTAGCATAAGTCTAGATTCTTTAGGATTTAATTTTACGACTCTTAAAAATGAAGGTTTTCAAATTTATTTATAGATTTTTGGAGGAAAATCCAATGATGGATGATTATTTAGATTTAATAAATGATCCAAATAATCAATTGTGGATAAGGAGTCCTCACCCATGAGGATGAAGACCATTTTAAATGGTTGAGGGAAGCATGGGATTAGTTAGTTGAATGAACAGGAGTAAGTCAAACTTCTTGAAAACTTAGGGGATGAGCCATAGGAGGTTGAGAAAGTTGTGAGTTTTAGTTGAGATGAGGGATAAAAATTTGGAATATGTTTGGATGAGGTGTAAAATCTAGATTTTATATTTAAAATAAGGATTTCAAGTGTTCATAATTAACTAATTTGACTTATTCAATTATTTAAATATGGAGGGAGATATGATCAATTATCTTAATAAGAATTACTAAATGGATTTAGGTGCATTTTGAAACTTAATTAAATGTAGGTGTCTACACAAAGATAAGATATAAATTCACTCATAATACTAAAATTACCAATGAATAATTAAAAGTCTTCCTCTAACCCTATTTTTATAACATCCAATGAGATTCCTATTACCATTATTTACCAAAGGGATTACATGAATCCCTTTGTCCCTCCTACTACACATTGTTAAAAATATCCTATTGACCATATTGATGGACTTATAATAAATATTGATACTGATGATACTATTAATACATATCAACAAAATTCCTTGACTTAGAATACATTAAAGACATGCTCAAGATTCTTGAACATGAATCATATATATAACCTAATCCTAAATATGTATAATAGTTCTAGAAGGAAAATAAAATTTTGTTATCTAAAATTATTAGTAGGAAATGGATTTAAAATCCAAAGAATGCTTCTACTGGTATTCCAAAGAAAATGGCTTGTTATGATTTTAAAATGGAAACCAACAACATAATCATACTTTTGAACATAATAGTTATAAATCCTACTACTAAATATTTTTATGGATGGATGTATAGGTACATACATATAATCTTCATAAATAATTAGTGCATCAACTAAGCTCATTTTATCAATGATTCAATTCAAAATTAGTTGTGTGAGGTACCTATAAAAAATAAATTCTACATGACCTCATATTTGGTTTATGTTGCAGTTAGGAGAAGAATGTTTTCAGTATTATCTACATCAAGTCATATAAACTCTTCACGGGTCTATGCATTCTATCCTCAAATTACATTTGAGTCAAATGTGCATCACTTTTATTTTGTAAATGATAAATTATTGTATTGCATCATTAAAATGTTTGATGAAGAACCATAAATTGATAGAATTTATGTTTTACAACAATATAAATTACATAATGGGGATCATGGTTCATTCAATTCCACACTTTGTGTGTGTGTGTGTGTGTGTGTGTGTGTGTGTGTGTGTGTGTGTGTGTGTGTGTGTGTGTGAATTATCCTTAATATTTCCAACGTATGTTAATGAATATTGGGCATTGATGGAGTTAGTTCTCCAATTGTGTGAAACTCAAATTTTTTCTAATAAGCACATAGTAAGCATAAAATTACCTATCAAGCTTGGAAGATATACATTTGATTCATTTGTAAAATAAAAGAGTATTGATGAATATGTTTAACCCTAAATTATATATGGATCATCATAGGATATATAAGGTTAATAATATATAAATGAATGAGAACAAGGGTGATAAACAAATATATATTAGAATAATTAATTATAAAACTCAGAGAGAACATATACTAAATTTATTATACTGGGATATGATAAAAATAGGGAAACATAATAATGATATATATATTGTGATGATAATGAAAATAATATACTTAGCTAAATTTGATGCTAATATAGATCTGGATTTGGAACATGTAGGAAGTAGACTGGAATAATATTTTAGAATCATTGCCAAATTCTATATTAAGTGCCTCTATGGCTTTGGGCACATGTGTTACCCTAAGATAGTTACATTGATGTTATTATCTAGATTAGATGTAGATTTTCAATACATAATACCTACTAAAACTAGATGTAACTACCTACATGATTTTGGGTCATATGTCACCTTAACTCTAGTGCATTACAATTTGGGTCATGCATTGTCACTCCTTATCAAATGATAAAACCCTATCTCTTCATCTTCTTATTAACCTTGAAAAAAATGGGTTAGTGGGATCACACTATCAAGCAAATCCTAAATAAATATCTATTAATGATTGATACCTACATATCCACTAATTTTAAAAAGACCTCAAACTAATGTAGTTCTCTTATACATGTTAGCTTGTGTGTGAATCATGTAATGCATGATAATAAAGTACAACAATGACCTAGCTTGTAACTTGGAAAATATGGCTCTTAGAATGCTTCTTTAGTACTTCAAACTTGTAAGTGTGTTTTCCTTATGACTGATATATAAATATGATAAAATAGAGAATCTTTTGGTCACTTAAGTTCTTGATTGAGTGACTTTGATAAGTTTCCTTATGAGTTGCTAGGTATTTTTGGGTTATGAATGAATGAGGGTTGATATTATTTTTATACCAAACCCTTTGGAGAATATATCACATTAAAGAAAATAGGTTAACCATAGGAATACATTTAATTTTCAAAATGGATGACTTTAGGGTAATGAACACTTACATTAAGATAACAAAATTACATTGATGTAGGCTCTGACTAGGATGCAAGTCTCCAAGCAATTAAAAATAGATGTAGGCCTAAAACATGAAAATGTGGAAGATAAGAAGTTTAAATCATTTTAGGCAAGATATAAAGTCTAGGTCATCATAGTGATATTTGTCAAACTAAGATATAAGAAATGACTATGAGAGATAATAGATGCAAGACTTGGAGAAGTAGGAAAGGTCTAAAATTGAGATGAATAACTAAGTTATATATTTTCCTAGTGAAAAAGACCAAGGTGTTATATAGTTTGTAAATATCATCTAAATTTCCCCTTTTAATATAATTTATGAGTGTCATTTAACTCTTCATTTAATCAATGTTAAATTGATGCCTTATCAACTAAGACTAGTGTCCAAAGCTATCTACAATAAGGTGTAGGATGGTAGATCTAGAAGTCTACTTGTGGGGGTGTTTAATGTTCCTATTCTAGCTTTGAATAATGAAATAAATGTTTCATAAACTACTTGATTCACTCTTTTGCTAAAAAGGAAAAGATGTAACTATTTAATCAAATAAATCCACTCTTTTGTTTGAAAGTAAAATCATACTCTTATTTATGCTTGCATGGAAAGTAAAATCACACTCCTAACTTAAAAAGGACATTTACTTCACACATTTTCTATAAAAGAAAACACACTTTGCTTAGAAGGGAAATGACTTTGTAATAAGGAAATGCCTTTTGAACTATGAATTTATTCTGATGTTTTATGAATGAATGCAAACATTAACAAGATTCTAATTAGTTAAAATAGAAGTTAATATAACATAATATAAATACCATACATAGTTCCTAGTTTCAAGGAGAGTGGGCCCTTACTCCTCTTGAACTAAAGAAAAAAGATTAATCTATACTAGAAACTGAAGTGATAATTCATAAAATTGAAATGATTACAATCTATCTAAAACCTATAATATGCATGTATGTATCTTTCATCTATTATATATCTTTTTTTAAAAAAAGTCTTACATTTTATATTAATATAACTAACTCAAAATAGGATGTAAATAGATAGGATTCCTTGGTTGATCCACTCATCCAAAAATAGGAGATTGGATTTCCAAGAGATCTAATTATTTTGATGAAATAGATATACTATCTTAAAAATAGTCCTAAGATCCATATATATATAAATCTATCAAAATAAAATCCTACAAAATAGTAGGTGGTTATTTTCTTTATTTGACTCCAGCTAGAATGATTCTTTTTCATCTTATCTAGCCACTAGCTTCACAATTTATAGCTTTGTCTTTATAGATTCCATAGAATTGACCTTGTAGAGTCGGTAGGAATGAGCCTGTAGAGTCCATAGAAACAATCCTATCTATAAAAATAAGCCTAGAGAGTCTATAGAAATAAGCCTATGGATTCCATAGAAACAAGCTTGTAGAGTCCATAGAAACAAGCCTACGGAGTTTGTAGAAACAAGCCTATAGAATGTGTAGAACCAAGCCATCTATGTGAGTTCATAGTTCTTCTAGATGGAAATAAAAATTGATCTTTAACTATACATCACTTGTGTCTTCTTCCTGAGCATTCTTCACAACAAAAATCACTGGAACATGTTATGTATTAGACATTAATGACAAAGTAAAGGTTTAGTCTTTGGTTCAATATAAATAAGACAAATATCTACTTTCTATGTAATAGCTATCTAAAAATCTATGATTTGCATAAGATAATATCCTTAGAGAGATGAATTGAGAGAAATAACATCTCAATAATGAGCTATATTTGGAGCTCATCATCTTCTCTAGGCTTTACCTTTTGCAAGTCCAATTACAAACATTCAATGGCATTCATAGCTCTGGCATCTACTTTCAAGACTTTGACTCAAATCATAGTCATCAAATTAATCTATTATATGCTTGTCTAAATTGATTGTAAATCATTGATATTCTTGAGTCAAATATTTCTATATATTGAATTGCTCCTCTAGTTATGGAGCCCAACTCTACCATCTTAAAATAGGTATGATCAAAAAAGGGGGTCTATATCTCATGCCAATCCATTTATTTTATCCTCTAGAGTTTATTGCATCTATTAAGATTTCCAAAATTGAGGTAGCTATCCTCATACTCCATCTTAAGTTATTTGGAGACATGACCTTTCATCTTCTAAGAGACACTGAAAGTTGGTACCACCTTTTCACACTTACAGTCACTACTAAGTCAAAACTTTATCTTGAAAATAAGTCAAAGCAATAGAAAAATCATATAAATCTTGTAAATAATTAGTTTTAACTTCATCGCTTAGACAAGCATAGTTAAAATTTTGTCTAATCAATTTGGGGATAGGAAACACTGGTCTAATACACAATCCTATAGTCTTACCATGATTTGTATACTCCTCAAATATACTTTTCCATGCTAGTTGATTTTTAAATGTAGAATCTAATGACCTCATTTGAACTTCTCCTACATGAAGTGTTAGGATTGTGGAGCTAAAAGCTTCACTGATGCAAACAGGAGAGGAGGTTGCAGGAGAGTTGCTGAGTGTCAGAGACACCGGCGTCGATCAGGCCAACCAACGTCAGCAGGATAGGGTAGGAAGGCAACCGATGTCGGTCAGAGATCGGCCGGCGTCGGTGACCCCCAGGCAGACAGGGACCGACGTCGGTCGCCTATGTGGTTCGACTGCAAGCTATTTATGAGCAGTTAGCTAACGAACCAAGTGTTTGCATGAAGAGATCTATTTTTAGACTGAGAGCTGCAGATCTAATTATTGTAATTAGATGTCTAATTATTGTTTGGATGAGATCTATATAACAGACTCATGGTTGTATTGGAAAAGTGTGCTAGGGAGTAAGAGAGCATAATTATAAGCTCCTTCTGTGTGTGAGGTAGAGAAATGGTGCGTTCCTCCTAGTTCCTCAGTACCAGGTGTGTTGGTGCTGGATTGGAGAGGCAGCTGGGTTCTTCAGGAGTGTAGGATCTTGGTCACAATTGCATGGCCTATATAGGAGATCTACATGGTAAGTAAGATCGTTGATCTGTAGGTGTATGTGTGTGCAAGGTTGAGGTTCACAGGTGAGCAGAACCGTTGTTTGATTTGCAGGTGAGCAAGGTCATATAGACAGCAACACAATAGGGAGTAGTATCAGGCAGGATCTACTTGGAGTACAGGTGTGTACTCGGATAGAGCAAGAGAGGAAGGCAAGGGAGTTCCTTCCATAAGTATGGTCTGTTGAATTGCAGGTTATTGCAGGTTCATGGGAGATCTACTTGAAGTACCTTGAGTACTTGTGGAGCACATAGAGTGCTTGTGGAGTGCATGGAGCACTTGTGTTGTGCGTGGAGCACTGGAGGTGAACACCAACTCTATATTTGAGTTGGGTGTTGGGACCTATGAGAGGGAGAGCTTTGGGGAGAAGAATTACTGTTCACTTGAGGTGTGGGAAACCTCTGTAAGGTGGTGGAGAAGAAGTGGCATCTTCTTTATTGTATACTTTTCTGTATAAAGTGTTAATACAAGTTGTGTATTGTCTCTCATATGCTGTGTTATTCTGAATTCTAGTTACTTGTTGATTCTGGTTATTTTCACATATTAAGTTGCCTGAAGTTTGGTAATCAATTGTATGCTTCCGATGTTTCGCATCCTGACAAGTGGTATTAGAGCATGTTTGTTGTTCTAGATTCCTGACAAGTGGTATCAGAACATGTTTGTTGTTCTAGATTCCTGACAAGTGGTATCAGAGCTAAGGTTGCAGGGAGCAGGTTATGTTTTGGTTACAGGGCACTCTCAGGGGTTTCTGATTGAGTGGGAGTAGAGCAACGGCAGATCAAAGTAAGCTAAGAATGGAGGAGTTGAAAAGCATAGACGGTTACTCACGGTCTGATGGAAAGAAAGAGCAGGTAAAAGAATATTGTTGGTTGGTAGCAGATCAGCATGAAGAAACTGAAGATACAGATGTTGCAGGTGTTGTTGCACAAGATGTGTTTGCAGGTTTCTTGGATAAAGTTGAATCTTGGATAAAAGATTCGGTTGCCTCTTTCCATGCAGCCCCAGGTAGAGGAGCTGGTAAGCCTTGCCAAAGAATTGGCAAAGGGGAAGTGAAGCTGAAATTACAGGCAGCCAACACATAGGTGTTGATGAAGGTCATGCAGGTCCTAGGTTTGGAGATATGGCTAATTTCTTTAGAAAGATTGGGTGATGAGAGATGCACAAGAACTCTCATAGCGGTAGCACTTGAATTAGCTGGTGGTAAGAAGACAGGTACTCTTTATCTACTTGTCTATATTACTGATTCTTCTTCTATTGTGGAGACGTGGCTTCGTAGGCTTGGTCACATGAGCAGGAAGGAGATGCATGTTCTTAAGTGGAAGAAGATATATTTGACAGGCTTAAGAACTAGAAAGCCTTGGTGTTCTTGGAGGAGATGGCAGACAGAGTTCAGTGGATGAGGCTAGATACATCTAAGCAGAGCAGTTTGGACATGGGTTTTGATCCAAAAGAGCTCGCAGGTAAAAAGTCATCACTCACAGGCAAACATAGGTACCGATGTCGATCAGGAGGAAGCGGCATCAAACAGATAGGTGCCGATGTCGGTCATGTGCAGACCGAAGCCAGTGATGTCAGGCAGGGTAAGACCGATGTCGGTCATGGGACCGACGTCGGCAGTATGTAAGACCGATGTCGGTTAGGAGGACCGACGTCAGCAGCAGGGACACCAATGCTGGCAGGCTGGTAGTCAGGTACAGACCCATGGAACCGACGTCGGTCGGATGCAGACTGTGGGGTGACCGAGGTCAGTCACTGTAACAAATTTTGGGTGGACAGCATGTTGTCAAGGAGTCTCAAACACCCATATGGAAGACTGAAGGCGTAAGTAGGCCCTCAAATTCATGTTCCTCTTCTTCATACTTGTTGCTGATTATAGAGCAGGAAGGATCCAGGAAACAGGTGGAAGCTAGGCAGGATTATGATGCAGAACCAAATGGGAGTTTTGGTAGGATTGTCAGCTGGATGAAAGCACAGAGACGAATGGATTCCTTAGTAAAAGAATAGAGAGAACGGATACGTGAGACGGAAGACCAGGCATATGGTCTTGAGGAGCTGCAAGACAGTGGTACCAGGTTTGACAGGTGGAGGACGAAGCATGGCTTCAGTCAGTGTCAGGTAACTACTATGGTTTGCCTTACCAGGTGGATGATGAGTCACGACATCATTCTGTTGCTGTATGTGGATGGTATATTTGCTCACAGGGTTAGTACATACAGGGTTTTACTGAGCTAAGGGTAAGATTAGTTCAGTGGCATGTCATGAGGAGTTTGGAGCAGCAGAATTCTTTGACATGGGAGGCATGGAGATCACAGGTTGATTTTGTCTCAAGTGGGAGCTGATGTGAATCAGGTGTTGACGAGGTTCAGGATGCAGAGCAGGAGCACACTAAGGGCTGGACAGGTACAGTGTCCAAAATCACATGAGGTCTGGTATAGACCTGATTATTCCCATGCAGTGGGAGCTATCAGAGTTAGGAGCCAATTCAGGGAAGTGGGTTCTCAGGTTTTTGAGAGGGATCGGCAGTAGGTGTTGCTATGCAGGGTCAGGACTTCACTACATGGATTTGTAGGTTGGATGTGGCAGGGTACTCGGATGACAAGTGGTACACCACGGGATGTGTGCTGGGTTGTCTTCAGGTGGGATCTTGAAGAGGGATACAAACTAGGAAATAGATTAGACAGAGTATAGGTATAGGTACAGTGCAGCTATTTATCTCCAAGTGGGAGATTGTTAGGATTGTGGAGCTAAAAGCTTCACTGATGCAAATAGGAGAGGAGGTTGCAGGAGAGTTACTAAGTGTCAGAGACACCCACGTCGGTCAGGCCAACCAACGTCAGCAAGATAAGGCAGGAAGGCAACCGACGTCGGTCAGAGATCAGTCGGTGTCGGCGACCCCCAGGCAGATAGGGACCGACGTCGGTCGCCTGTGTGGTTTGACTGCGAGATATTTACGGGTAGTTAGCTAACGAACCAAGTGTTTGCATGAAGAGATCTATTTTTAGACTGAGAGCTGTGGATCTAATTATTGTAATTAGATGTCTAATTATTGTTTGGATGAGATCTATATAACAGACTCATGGTTGTATTAGAAAAGTGTGCTAGGGAGTAAGAGAGCATAATTATAAGCTCCTTCTGTGTGTGAGGTAGAGCAATGGTGCGTTCCTCCTAGTGCCTCAGTACCAGGTGTGTTGGTGCTGGATTGGAGAGCCAGCTGGGTTCTTCAGGAGTGTAGGATCTTGGTCACAGTTGCATGGCCTATATAGGAGATCTACATGGTAAGTAAGATCGTTGATCTACAGGTGTATGTGTGTGCAAGGTCAAGGTTCACAGGTGAGCAGAACCATTGTTTGATTTGCAGGTGTGCAAGGTCATATAGATAGCAACACAACAGGGAGCAGTATCAGGTAGGATCTACTTGGAGTATAGGTGTGTACTCGGATAGAGCAAGAGAGGAAGGCAAGGGAGTTCCTTCCATAAGTATGGTCTGTTGAATTGCAGGTTATTGCAGGTTCATGGGAGATCTACTTGAAGTACCTTGAGTACTTGTGGAGCACGTGGAGTGCTTGTGGAGTGCGTGGAGCACTTGTGTTGTGCGTGGAACACTGGAGGTGAACACCAACTCTGTATTTGAGTTGGGTGTTGGGACCTATGAGAGGGAGAGCTTTGGGGAGAAGAATTACTGTTCACTTGAGCTGTGGGAAACCTCTGTAAGGTGGTGGAGAAGAAGTGGCATCTTCTTTATTGTATTCTTTTCTGTATAAAGTGTTAATACAAGTTGTGTATTGTCTCTCATATGCTGTGTTATTCTGAATTCTAGTTACTTGTTGATTCTGGTTATTTTCGCATATTAAGTTGCTTGAAGTTTGGTAATCAATTGTATGCTTCCGGTGTTTCGCATCCTGACAAGTGGTATCAGAGCATGTTTGTTGTTCTAGATTCCTGACAAGTGGTATCAGAGCATGTTTGTTGTTCTAGATTCCTGACATGAAGGTTTATCAAGAAATTATTATGCTCATGGTTTCCTATGATCAAATGATGGAAATAAAACACACAAAACAAATCATATTGATCAAGTTCAGCACTATAGAAAATTTCTAGAAATGTTTTTGGCTATAAAATCTTGTAAGGAATATGACAAGAGATCCTCAAAATTTTCCATCTATAAAATCGTTCAAATAAAAAGAAACTATATGCAGGAGAAGGATTCCTATATGCCAAAAGAGATTCCCCTAATTTGTATGCATCTTACAAATTTTCTTCTATATTTTAGACCTTAGCTTCTAATTCTTTCTTTCAATTTTCAAATATTTTATTTGAAGAAGTTGCAAATTTGTTTTTCTATTTAAGTATGGAATATTCTTCTTCAATTTGATTTAGCATTTGCAATGTAAGAATACCTAGACAACTTGTTTGACAACTTCAGTCAACAAATACCTTAGGAGGAGAAGGTGCAACAT